>BMAO01037854.1:0-420119 GCA_019973975.1 Trichonephila clavata
TATATGTCGTGTTTCCGAGTAACATGACGTTTTATATTTAAACGTTCTTTATTCAATGAAGATATTTTGGAATCTGCTTGCTAAGAGAAAAACGGAAACCAAGTTGTAGAATCTGTAACCACTTATAGGCCAGATGTTCTTCAAGTACACTTCTTATTGAAGAGGTATATTTGAAAGTTAAGCATGGCATACTAGGTAATAAAAATTAATGGTGTCAGATAAAAAGTTCTGTTTAGAGCCATGTGTTCTTCATTCCCGAAATGGATAATAAATTGAATACTTGAAGATGTAACGGAAAATAAAAGTTAAAAGTTATTTGGGGATTTAATTTTAGATCTAATTTAATTATCCTTACATATATATATGTGTGTGTATGTATTAGTTATAGGCCTAACTTTTCAATATGGCTTTGTTTTGCTATTATTTCGAAAATTTCTGCTGTTCGGGGAAGGTTGGAACCGTAAAGTATACTTAACCTTAATTTTGCTGGTCCTAATTCAGCAACAGCTTTAGAAATCATAATAGGTCTCCATTTTAGACGACTGACTATTTTGGTTTCTTAAATTTTAGAGTTATAACTCTGTTTCCTGCTATACATACGCTTATTTA
Source organism: Trichonephila clavata (assembly GCA_019973975.1). Classification (NCBI taxonomy): domain Eukaryota; kingdom Metazoa; phylum Arthropoda; class Arachnida; order Araneae; family Nephilidae; genus Trichonephila; species Trichonephila clavata. The sequence goes on from BMAO01037854.1 coordinate 610, forward strand.
ATGCTTGTGCAATATACTTTTCCACCATTTTTTATAGTTACGTTTCTTGAAATCTGGTTTGTATCTTCTAGCTTTGTTAGGGGTTTAATTTATTATTGTCATTTTATTATACTATGTATTTTTTCATTTTATGACACTATATATATATATGTGTACATATATATATATATATATATATATATATATATATATATATATATTTCATAATATATATATATATACAAATAGTTATAACCCTATGTATAACCAATTAAGATAGTAAGAAATATTAGCCACAGTAATATAATGGCAAACCCTTAGCTTTCGGAACCAAGATTGCAAGTTTAAGCAAAATTTTGGGACTATAGTTAACCTTCTCCTGTAATTTGCCTATACATTGGTCCATAGGGAAAGGAGAAATAGTTCGAGAAATGTAATTTTTACAAATAAACACACAATAGTATTAATATATAACAATAAAATTTGTTAGATTACGATTACTTAATAATGTAGAGTTAAAATCGATGTAATGAAACTAGAAGATAAAACTTACTTCATTTCCCGCCAAATATAAAAGCAAAATACAATTATAAATATTTATATACGGATTTAAGAAAAAAGAAACACGTATTTATTTAAAGGTTATAATTAAAACATTACTGTGAAATTTTTTTCAAAATTTCTTTAATATCAACCATATTAAATAATTATTTGTTTTAAAAGGTAAAATTATAGCTGTAGTTAATACTAGTTTAAGCTATGATTATTTTTATGAAATGTTTGCTTTATATATTAGTAAGGATCTCAGCTAGTCCAGAATTGATATATTTAATATAAATGACAAAATAGCTATTTATCATAAAACCGAAATGAATGCATTTTTTATTATAATTATGGCTTATATTAACATTAAATTTGTTAACATTTTTACAAAACATTTAAACATTTTACAAAAGTTTCTTTAAAAAAAAAAGGCTTTAAATATAACAAAAATAGTTCGATAAATCTTTAATTACAGTAATGTTTTATACTCTCCAAGTATGCAGGAATGTAAAGTTTTAACGTATATATTGAATTTGTTGATATGAGCATCATCAGCATTATGGTGTAGGAGAGTTAAAAGTAATGAAATTAAAGTGTTTTAGGAGGCCTGATGCAAGTATTTATTATATTTAAGTGTAATAGCACCATTATAAGTATTAGATCAATATGGATTTTAATAAATGTATTAGAAAATCTTCTATTAAATATGGATTATTATTACAGTGTGACGGTCGTCCTCTCACGAACATCGGGTGTTAGAATAAAGATCAGCCATAATCAGAACAAACCTATTTTATTATTCTATTAATTAATTCTAACAACCTAGGGTAGAAAAAACATTTAATTTAATATAGAACTAAAAACAAGGTAGAAGAAATATTTAATATTTCATTATGAATTAAATCACTTACTCTTAGAACGTTTTAGCACTGTATGTTCTGAATAATTGTATTACAATCTCAGCTATTCAACTTATAGTCAATAAGCATCTAAGGCAACTTATTGAATAAATCCTCAATTAATAATCTTTAATTATGCAATGATTTGTCGTCGAGCCTCGACTAGCTCACAGCTACTTTTCGCTAATAGCTAACTTCTAACTCCTAACCACTAACTCATCGTATCTTAAAGTAAATGCTTAAATATCATCCTTCATTTACATAAACCATGTCTTCTTCTTCAGGTGAAAGTTTTCAATAGAGCAGTATTTAAAAGAAACAGTTTTTTCGAAGAAAATTTGTTGGAGGCTCGCGAATAGACCCGTTACAAAAGGGCTTTGAACAATACAAATAAAATATTTTAAAAAGATCATATGAAATTAATTATAATTTAAATTTAATTATGATATTAACTATAAGAATAAAAAAATACCATTACAAATATATACATAAAAATATCATTTTTGTTTATGCAAAAACAGTTTTTCCATAATTATACAATTATCTGTAAATATGAGAATGCTATTTAGCATAAGCTTATAAAGTATTCTCTTATGCTCAGTAATCAGTTCAAAATGTAAAATAATCAAATTGTAAAACGTAGAATTAATTTTATGGAAAATTGTTAAAAATTATGCTATAAAATAACAAATTTTACTCATAGGTAAAATTGCTGTTATTAAAAATAATAAATGATTTTTTATTATAATTAACAGTAAAAAATTACTTAATTACTAATAATTAAATATTTAGTTAATATATATTAATAATAATTAATTACTTCATAATACAATTACATTATCAAATAATATAATTATTTAAACGCAAATTGATTAATGACAATTCTTTCATCATAAACAAAGCTGTTCTTTTTCATTTCACACGTTTTATAATGTTATAAATCACCAACATTTATTTAATGTTATTTCAATGACATGATGATTATGAAGTAATAAAAAAATATTAAAAGCTTTTCTGTTTTCCATGAAAATCATTTTTCTTTTGTTAAATTTGCCACTTTCCCATTATTTTTCAACTACTTCAGCACATCTCTAGTATAATCCATAAACTAAATTTAATATTTAGGATGCTTGATATTTTATATATGTAGAACACATTCCACTATATACACTCAAGAGCCAAAACATTATGGCCACCTGTCAATAACGTGTTGGTCCACCTTTGGCACGCAACACAGCTTCAACCCGCCTTGGAAGGATGTCACAAGTCCTTGGTAGATGGCCGGAGACACATTGTACCACATGTTTAAGCAACGGTCACGCAAATCCGAGATATTGCGAATTGGTGGTCTTAGAACTCTGAGCTGTCGTCCCATGAAATCCCAAATGTGTTCTATCGGATTGAGATCCGGTGAGTTAGGCGGCCAGCATAATAACTGGAATTCAGAATCATGTTCCTGGAACCACTCCAACACAATTTTAGCTTTATGAAATGGGGCGTTGTCCTGTTGGAACATTCTATTTACAGGTGGAAAAACAGTGGCCATGTAAGGGTGCAACTGGTCCGCAAAGATGTTCCGATACCCTGTAGCATTCATGGTCTGCTCCACCACAACCAAGGGTCCCAGAGACGCCCAAGAGAACGTCCCTCAAAGCATAATACCGCCTCCACCGGCCTGTGTATGACCTAATATACATTGAGTGAGCAACTGTTTGCCTGGAAGACGGTGTATCCTGACATGGCCATCGGTGTGATGAATGACAAACCGTGATTTATCTGACCAGGCAACTCTCTCCCACAGATCCATGGAGCAATCTCGATGTTCCCGGGCCCAGCGCAGGCGCAGTTGGCGATGACGCTTGGTCAGCAAAGGCACACGAGTGGGAAGTTTGCTTCGTAGCCCTATACCCAACAGTGTCCACTGAACAGTGTGCTCCGATACTATTCTACTTGGTACTGCATTGTATTGAGCTGTCAGCTGAGCCACTGTCTGGCTCCGGTTTTTCTTCACGATGTGAGACAGTCTCCAACGACCTTTTTCTTTGATAGCGTGTGGACGTCCAACACCATGTCGTCTACTGCTGGTTTTACCGTCCTTCAATCATTTTGCATAAGTACTAACAACTGTGGATCACGTACAACCCACGAGTCGTGCAGTTTCGGAGATAGATGTCCCAATCCTTCGATCCATTACAATCTGCCCTCTATCAAAGTCGCTTAGATCCGCAGTCTTTCCCATCACACACAGAAGTAAGTGCAAGAATGATTCTTCAGACTATCCAGCAGCAGTTAAATACCACTTACACCTGATCACGTGCCTTCCGCTTCATCTAGGCGAGTTCATTGCAAAATGCAGGGGTAGTCATAATGTTTTGCTCGTTGAGTGCACATATGTGTGTGTGTTTGTGTGTGTGTGAGAGGGGGGTGGCCTGACTCGTACATGCGTAACATTAGATGAAAAAACTTCTTCGGGGTCATAATCGATTAAATATGGGCTTTGTTATTCCTGCAACTGAATTAAAGCTTTGTACTTACTACTGCAAATCATCTTTGCACAAAGTGTTAATCTAAAAATATCAATATGTTCATTTTATAATAAAATTAAAAGAATAGGTCTTTCTTTTATTCTTGATTATGTTGTTAAAATGGTTAAATTATCCCATTACATCTTCTAATCTCTTTAACTATTCTTATAAAATTAATCATAGTTTGAAAAGGTTATTTATATTTAATTCTGATTTTACATAGTTAGATTGTTTCGTGACTATTCATATTTCTAGAAACATCTTACCATATAAATTTTGTATCACAAGCAATTTTACTGCTTAAAGTAAATAGAAAAAAGTTGATAGTTGCAAAAATTTAATGCCGTTGTAAAATTGGATGTAAAGTAATAAAAAATGCAATAATCACAATTTCAATTGGAAACCCAGTTAATTAATAAAATCAATTTTAAATCTGTTAGAACTATTATGTTTGATCAATTTAAAGTCGTTGAAAAACATGTGCTTAATTTTATTCTTTTCACAGACGATAATTGTTAGTTTTTACGCCATAAAATTATCCTAATGACGTTAAATATAAATAGTACGTTATCGTCTAAAAATAGATCAGACAGACTAAAAAACGAGCATTCTTTAAATTTCTGCTACAGATAAATTTCTAAAATAAAATGTAATTGATAGAATTCTTACCAAAGAAGTTAAAAATTGCAAATTTTTCAGTTTTTTTCGCATATTAATATCCCATACATACTTAAAAGTCAAAATTGCAGTATCACTAGTTACGACCCTCGAAAAATAAGAACAAAACAAAACATCGGCGAAAATCAGTACTTTCTAAGCTGAAGCATTGAGAATTATTTTCGTATTCTGAGAAACTAATAATAAAGTTTTATTTATAAAATATGCCTGATTGCATGAAATGAAAATTGATGAATTGAATTTGATCTAAAGTTTATAAAATAAGATTAAAATTTGCTTAGGAAATATAATGTAATTAAGCATAACTTGGTAAGAGTTATTGATAACTATCGAAGAGAACACATGGAATACAAACCAAACACATTAGAAAAATTTTGAACATTTGAAGTAAACTTACGCAAGTTCTGAAAGTGTGAAGCCAGCAAATGACTGAGCAACCTCATATTAACAAAAGGAAAAAAAAAACATGGCAACTTTTAAGTAACGCAAACTTATGAATAAAAATTTTGTTTAAACTTTTTTGTGAACTTTTGCGTAAAAAATTCAGTATAAAATATCTCTGATCAAAAGGAATACGAGTTAAGATCTTACACTCGTAAACAGGAATGAGCAATTCAGTCCCCAGGCTAATAAAAACTAGTAGAATATTTGGTTCTGTCGTGTTGGCTTCCCTTGAGATTTCGACCTGCTATCCCGGAACTCATCACATTCCAAAATTACCCCTATGTCCTGGTGCTGAAAACGGAGTGTCCGTCCCAAGGGTCACTTCGGGAGGGGTTGTTCGAACTTCTCAAGCGTATCATTAGGATACTACAACTGTATTGCCGAAAATGTGGTGAAAATCCTAGTCGAAGAATAAAATGACTTCTACATAGAGTTTCTTAGACGATGGAAATACAAAATACAATCTTTGTAATTTCAATAAATGGTCTTGTTCTCAAGAATAATCTGTGTTATATTCAATTTTAATGATATTTCTATCTAATTATATAACTATGTATAACACGTGTTTTATTTCAAAGTACTTTAGATTTGTTGAAATTTAACATTTAGAGGTTTTTTTAATATGTTGGTGCAGTTCTGAAAATAATTGTAGGGATTAAAAAACGAATATTTTTTCCGAAGGCAAAAGAAAGCGGTAATATGGCGTGAGACGAACACTGAAAAATACGACAAAATACAAGAAACACTGCCAGACCTAATATTTCGGGTGGCGCTCCAATCCTTTTTTTAAAAAAAATTCTATCTGAAAAATACATTCTTCAGCTTTCTTTGCCAGTCTGTTAGCTAAAAGTTGTAATGAGGCTTTTCAAGGACAGTTGGTCTTGCGAATTTGCTTTTCGAGAGGGAATAATTTATTCTCTTCCGGATTTATATCAGCGGAATTTAGAGTTACTTGAAAATAATCAGAATGTTCTTCTAACCACTCTTTTATTATATAACTCTAATGGTAAAGGCAATCAACCTCCTGGGACACTGTTATAAGGAAATGGGTGCACCTAGAGTGCAAGGATGTCCAAATATAGTGTAGAATGTCAATAATTGCTCAAAATGATTGATGGCCCTAAGAAAACATCGCAGGTGCTATAGCACCACCATGCCACTGCCTCTTTTTAATCGGTTAACAATGCACCAAAGTGTCAAATTTCCGTTGAAAATGGAGTATTCACACACTCCCGACATTGTAATTAACTAGAAAACATAATTCACTGATTCTGGCAATTTTTTTCTGATTCAATTGGATTATACGCTCATATTGTGAAGGATACGACACGTTGCCGTCTGGGCATTTTCACTGCAGCTGCAGGTGATATCGACTGTTGTAGCTCTTCAGCAACGGCGAGTAATGCGTGGCAGAGAATCCGCACTCCTTTAGAATCAATGCACCGTAGTATACGAGTCTCTTAATGGTGACTTCTCAATTGACCATCAATATATTACTTTTGACAAAATTTTTATCATCCCCATCTACTTTCAATAAGTACTCACAATGACCTGAGCAGTCGTCAAAGAACGTCATTTCTGAAATCGAAGTTCCCCGCGATCGACTCGTAATGATCCGATCTTCATTGAAATCTGATAAATTAGTGCCTTTTTTCCAATTATGATACTTAACGTTCTACGAGAAAAAGACTGCATGGGAAACTTGTATAATCCAGAATCAATTACGCTTGCGTTGTGGTTTTGTCTCCGATAGAGCTCAGTGTTGTAGATGAGAAATAGCAATGTATAAGGACTTATACAGTGTCTAATATAAATTAAACAAAAATAGTTTTTGTTATTATTGTAAAACTTCTGATAGTACCGAGTAATTTCTACAATCAATTTAAAGAGTTTTCCCTTTTTTATTTTATGTATATTCACGCATATTTATTTATTTTGTGATGTAACTTATAGCTGTTCAGTTTCCCAAAACATTTCATTTCAGTAACGATTTAATACCTATCACACTTTTTTTAGAATAAAATTGTTTAGTTTATATATATATATATATATATACACACATACATCGCTTATATATAAATAAACTTTAATGCGTTGGAATATGTAGCATATATATAACCTCCTCAGACCCGAGAAAAAAATAGAAGCTTGATATATTGTAAGATGTACTTAAATAGTTGTTTTGATCATTCTGATGTAGAAAGGTGCAATATATATATATATTTTAATTTATAGAAGCTAGGATGTATCACATGTGATGCATCAGGAACATGACACTAGAATCAGAATTTTTTTAAGTATCAAGCAAGATGAAGAAATTAATGTAATCTTAGTCTAATAAAAAATACATACAATTCATTAACTCAACATGAAAATTAAGTTTTATTGTGACGCTTTAGATATATAATAGTAGTATTATTACAATAACATTATTTTTTATTACGCGAATTGCCTTGAAAGTATTTCTAGTTGTTGTAAAGCATAGAAAAACCTTGCAGTCTGTACAATGTACAGTTGTTAAGTCCGAGCACTTCTCATTCCTACACCTACTTCGATGAGTCCTATCCCCAACCATTTCAGGCATGTGGCTAGCTTCTATGTTATGAACTGCTTGATGTGGAATGCAAGTCATAACTCAGCGTTTTGGAGGGTCTCATCATCCAAACACCTCAACTAAAATTTTTACTCAAGAAATAATTCTATCAATCTTCAAACTCTCCCAAAATATAACTAAAATTTAAAACAAAATTGATTTAAAAAGTATGTTCATAAGTGATTGGGTCCCATTGTATCACAAGTGATACAAACAAATTTCACAAGTCATTATGCTTTAATATTTCACTAAAAATTTCTTTTTATGCTGTTAACTAGTAAAAAGTACATATAAAAAGAAAAAGCATATTTTAAAAATAGTTTAATATTTGTATACAAATAAGATAAAAAAATATTTACTTAGAAGACGTGCACATATCTTATTTCGATTTAGGGGCGCTAGAAATCGCTATCATGGATAGGTACTGCCATGTGTTAAAAAAGGGAGGAAATTATATGAGGTGGTTTCACTTTGTATTTCATGTGATGCAACCGCTCACAAATTTGTTTTTGTTGTTCAGTCTTCACAAAAGATTATTAAACTTTTGTCTCACATGTAATACAACGGAACCGAGGAGGATATATTCAAAAGAGAATCATAATGTACATTTATTATTTGATTTACCGTGGTATAACAAGTTTTAATACATAAATATCAAGATTATTCTAGCATTTAAAATGTAAGGAATGCATATACATTTTTATGTACATGGAGTAAAAGTAGAATTAGAAAGAAACGGAGTAGAATTAGAAATTTCTCTTATATTTTTTGTTTGTTAAAAAGCTGTTTTCAAGTGGGAAATTAGATAAAATTAACAAACAAGCAGGATAATAAAAAGTATATACCCCTTGTAACTAACGAATTTAACTATCTGTGTTCCCTTTTATTTATCAGTAAATATATATTTTAAAAAAACAATAAACTCCCCTTTTTTAATTAAAATATGAATTGTCCCTTGATCCTGATCGTAACGTTTTGAATGTTTATATGAATTCACTTTGTTTACAACAAAAATATTAATCGTAATTATTTTTTAAAAGTACAACAAATGTATTTTTTGTAAATTGCGAACTGTAAAATTGTTATAAAATGCTGTATACTCTGCAGTATTGATTGAAATGTATTTGCAAAAAAATATATATATATATTTGTATTTTTAAATCAATTAGATTTGAACCATTACTCAATGATACTTGAGCTTTTAAGTATTATCCCTTTTCTTTTTTTTTGCTAAATATTTCTCAAGACAAATTTTCTATGCTTTTACTCAGATATTTTGATGTTATTTTAAATTGGTTGCATAAGAGATAATTAGAAGTTATATGTTTTCACACTGTTTCAATTCATTTACATAACATTTTGTATATTATGCACCCAAATATGCTGATATATTTTTATGCGAGATAAATATACACCATATATGTGCTCTTCCATTAATTCCAATTTCTGTGCTTCCTAAATGGAAACAAAATAAAATAGAAAGAAAAGATTATAGTACCCTTTAAAACAAAGTTGTTCTTTTCTCCTCCAGGTATTTCACTGTTCAGAAGCGTGCTGAAACTTAAGTTACAACATTTTAACAGCGTCTGTAATATCATGTAACAAAAGCTGTTAACCTAGCGTCGTAATTTCGAAAGACAACAAACATCGTGGATAATACAAAAGCAAACATTGTTACTCCAGACATATTTTATATTATTATTTTTGCGAAGAACATACCAGAAGGGATTACAATAGAAGCCTTCCTAATTATGTTTCACGGATCTCTGTCGTGAAAGGTGTTCGTATGAAATCAGTGGGATATTTTGGACTATTTGTCCTTTGTTTCACTGGGAGTGACTTTTGTCACTATTTTTGCTTTATTATAAGCTAATTTAATATAGGGATCACTGTGTTACTGTGTAAGTGTACACACTTCTATTACATAGTTTTGTATTCATGAACTTGATATACTATCGTTTTATCAGAATTATTGTTGCATTTTATAGAAACAATGCAAATATTCCGATATTTCATTAAATAATAGATTGAAATCTGATGAGTATTTTAATGTGTTTTCTGAAATACGGAAAGCATTATTTTTATATTTTTCATTGAGAACATTTAAGAACCCCGTACACTAAAAAGTACCACACGGGGACTTACATCACAAAGGAAAGAAGGAGGGATTACTATGCAAAACATCCTTGTCTTATCCGGGATTTGAACCCAGACCCTATTGCGCGGCAGTCAGTGTCATTAACCACTATACCGGATGGGCGGCACAAAAAACATTTAGAGAATAATTTTTGGCAAAATTTGAATCCATGTTATAATTCTATAAACATGTTTACAACAAATTAACTTCAAAAAGTTAACTAACTTTTGCCTTACTTATTATTACAAATGTGCAAAATATCATCGATAACTTAAAAATCGATTAATTGTGTGTGTGTAAATATTAATTTTTTTTTAAAAAGAGAAAACAATATAAATGTAAGAGTTATTGATATTTATTTTGTAAATAATTCATAAAGCGTTCTAGGAATGAAAATAAATAACTCACAGTGTTTTTAGAAGATATTATACTTCAAGTAACCATATAACGAGAGATATTAGCTGATCTACTCTCATGTCCATAAATTAAGGATAATTCAGATTCACGAAGAAATCGAATTTTAGAGTAGAAATTTCACATATAGAATTGTGGTGCACATCTTTAAGAATAATATGCAAATCACAGGAAGCCACCAGATAACGTCGATAGTACGTCACAAGGACTCGAACGTAAGAGAAGAGTATACAAGGAATGGTGGAAAAGAATTAAAATTGTTCAAAAATGTTTTTCAGGCCACTGGGGCCATTATTGAATAGTTATGACACAGAAGAAGCATGTGGATGATTTTTGACGTGGTAGAATTATCAGCCTTCTGGAATATGGGCATAACTCAGAAAAAAATGACTTCACGTAAGTATACGAGAAACTTGGAACTGCCAAAGTGTTATCTCTAAACTTTGGAAACGACTACAAGATGACGGGAATGTCAGTAAGTGTTACAGTATATGTCGCTCTCGAGTTACAATGTCAAAGGAATACCGCTGCTTGTCAGTAACTTCTAAGAGAAGCAGACAGAACACAACTTCCTACCTATCTATCCAGCTATCTGCAGCCCTGGGTAAGATAGTTACAAAATAAAACGTGTACAGACGTTTGGACATGTAAGTCTACACGCTTACAAGCTTATCCGATGTGTTCCACTCATCGCAACTCGCTGTCATCAGCGGTTAGCCTGGAGTAGAGAACATCAATGAGTGTGAGAATTGCCACAGGGGGCGTGTATGATGTTTTCCGACGAGTACAGGTTTAGTTTGTAGTCTGATTCAAGTCGGACTTTCACATGGAGAACGTCATACCTGACGTTACCCCCCAAAACAACATCATTGGACTGCACCGTTACGGTGGTGCACGATTCCTCATTTGGGGGGGGGGGGATTATACTGACTACCAGAACCGATATGCATGCACAAATCAGAACATGGCAGGGCAGATTTATCGGGATATTATTTTGAAACTACATGTGCATTTGTTTAGGTGTGCCATGAGTGTAGAATTTGTGTTTATGCGTGACAACACCCAGACTCACCGAGCAAACATCGTAAACGAATGCCTTCAATTTGAAGATATCACATGCATGGAAATGCTAACATTCTCATTTGACTTGGACCCGATAGAGAATGTGAGGGTCAAACTTAACCGATGAGCTGCAACCAGTCAATCTACCAGTGTAACAAACTTCGGAGAGCAATGCTTGCTGAGGGGAGTAGTCTTCCCCAAGATCAGCTTGATAACTTGTTATTCAACATACGAAGAGGTTGTTGGGAATATATTTCATCTCATGGGAGACATACAATGTATTAACTTTCATACCAACCACATAATACTAAATTTTTGAAAAAGGAGTACTTCTTATTATCGCTGCAGGGATAAAAAATCGCAATTTTTATGAATGGTTCCAAACATATACACCATTTTTTTTTTTGTTCTTTATCTAAATGAGCATTAGGAATAAGTTAGGTTTATTTTGTTTCTGAACCATTATTTGCCTTAGCTGATACTATCCTTAATTTATGGACATGCGTATATATATATATATATATACATACACACACAACAACACACAATACACACACACACACATATATATATATATATATATATATATATATATATAAGGATCATTAAATTAGATCTAAAATTAAATCCTAGACCACTTCTAAATTTTATTTTCCCGTTACATCTTCAAGTATTAAATTTATTACCCAGTTCGGGAATGAAGAACACATGGATTTTACAGAATTGTGCCGCTCCGACCATAAATTTTTATTACCGAATATGTCATGCTTAAATTCTTAAGTATACCTCTTCAATAAGACATGTACTTGAAAAGACGTCTGGCTTTTGAGTAACCGCGGACTCTTGACTTTTAACACCTGTCCACCTCTCTCTCTCTCTCTCTTTCAAATCAGATTCCAAAGTGATTTCATGGAATAAAGACAGTTAAAATAAAAAGTCTTGATATTCACTCGAAAAACCACGACAGCAATAAGCCGGTAGGATGCCTGAAAACGCATTTCTAAAGCATTAAATCCATCGAAAAAAGTATAAACATTTAAATAACGGACGTCAAAGTTAGACAACTATTACGGAATTTTCTTTAAAGGACTTTATGGAATCCGGAATGCGCTGTATCTGTCTGTGCTGAAGAGGCCGGGTTGCCGTGAATGAAAGAAACGTTCTCTGATGGCGAGAAAAAAAATAAAATTTAGAAATGGTCTAGGGTTTAATTTTAGATCTAATTTAATTATCCTTACACCAAACACACACACACACACATATATATATATATATTCACTGTATTAGAAATTAATTATATTGTATTTTTTCCAGAAGTTAAATGAAAATTTTTCAGATAGATAAAGATACATTAAGACTAATTTTAAAAGAACTTATCTGTCAAATAAGTTTAAATAATTACAATATGAATTTCAAAAAGTGTTGCATTTAATTTAAATGTCCAATTATGCGACATAAATCTAACGTGAGATCTAAACAGAACCTAAAGCATTTGAGCTTAATTTCCGAATGAAATAAATTTTCTTCAAATTTAACATTTTAAATGGATCATGATGCATTACTTTTAAGAATGAGAAGAAATTAGTTTACCTGGAATTTATATTTTTCTCAACCAAGATTTGTGTGGAAAAATATTTTGTATAAAATTTTGCTAAATCAATTTGCTTGATTTTACCTAAGCATAATGAAATTTTTTAAATAGATATCTGTAATGACTTAGCAACGATTAAATGTTACTAGTATTTACTCGAGTCTAAGCCCCCCTTTTTTCCAATATTAAAGCTACTGAAAATTGGATGTGGCTTAAAATCGAATTAAAGAAATGCGTTGGATGGAACAATTACAGAAAATACAGGTTCTAAACTACTTTACACTATTTTTCATTTTCACAACTACTTATTGAGAATTCGGGGTTCGGTTTTGATTCGAGTACATAGGGTAATTTGATTGGCTGAAATAACATAATTTTTTTGACAATATTTAACGTTTTTATTCAAATCCTTCTGGCAGTTCGATTAATTATTACAATTTTTGAACCAGACCAAAAATATTCGCCAAATTAAATCACCAATCACTTCTATCTTGAATGTTGAAATACATAAACATTTCCTTCTAGAATTTCATTTATCCTTGTAAGTCTACAGTGTTACATAAACATAATGAAGACTTTATAAATAGATATCTGTAATGATTTAGCAACAATAAAATATTACTGGTTTGATTAGCTGATATAACATGATTTATTTGAAAATATTTAACGTTTTTATTCAAATCCTTCTAGCAGTTCCATGAATTATTACTATTTTTGTAACAAACCAAAAAAAGAATTTGCCATATTAAATCACCAATCACTTCTATCTTTAATGTTGAAATGCGTAAACAATTCCTCTCAAAATTTCACTTATCCAAGCAAGTCTACAGTATCGAACACACATTATTCACCCTTTTATTTTATTTTATTTTTGCATCTTGGAGCACCGCTTATTAAGAAAGAGTTTTTCGGAAATATGAAAAAAATATACTTATATAAACCACAATCTAGAATTACTGCAAATTTCAACAATATAATCACCGCTATCTGGAGTCGTATGACGAGATACGCCTCACTGAAAAGCACCATGGCCTAACAACTTAAAAATATTTACATTTCTTTTTCTTTAGCCGACGGGGTGTAAACCCCTAATGTCTCTCAAATCTTTATTCTTTACGACATACTCTAAAAAACTCCCCTACCATATCATTATCAAATTGAAAACATTTAATGTGACACACACGATGTGTACACAAAATCCTATTGCCTACTTTACATATACACATTACTCCCCTGCTAGTAGATTTCGTTTCCAGTACACGCAAATCATTGCCTGGGGCTAAAACTTAAAAATAGGGATACGATGTTGAATTGGTTTCTATTTGTGTTCTACCTTTGCTTTCCATTGAAGCGTAGAACTGTAGCACAGAGGATCTATGCTTAGCAAACAAATTTTACACTTCTAAAGTATTTGCTATGCATTTGTGGTAGATTGCATAAAAAAGGGGAATGTTTATGCAGAAGTGCGGTATTCTAAGTCTGGGCAAATAATCCTGCTCTGTAATCGATTTTACTTTTGTAAATGTTTCGCCTACAGCTATGGCGTTTGCTTTGGATTTACATATCTACTCAATTTAGAAGACGGTTCGGGTTACTCATGCGATAGAGATGGAAAAAAGTTTTAAATAGTACGCGTTCGGTTCATCAACGAATACAAGGTCTATGAAAAAAAAGGAACACACACAAATTTATTAATGTTTTATTTTTGAATTTTAAAGTGTTGATAATCACCCAACTTTCTAAATTGATTTTTCTAAGATTCAAGATTTAAAAAAAATGTATGAGAAAGCTCATAATATTGGTTCAGTAATACTTGTGAGGCTATTAAACTTCTAGTGTAAATAGTTCTTTCATAAAATGGTCATTTAACCGTCATTTAAATATGCATAAATTAAAATTTGTAAGTAATAATTATCTTTAGTATTTAATTTATTTTTTGTTTACACAAAATAATTTAATTATTTCTCTAATATTACAATTAAAAATAGTTTGCAAAAAACTACTTTCATTTACACACCTGAAGAATTCACTACTATTATTTACCGAAAGATATATATTATTTTTGCTTATAAATATGTATCCTATTTCTTCTTTTGCCAATAAATCTATCTTAAAATCTTAGTAGAGAAAAAATATGTTATACGAAAGTTCAGTAGTGTTATCATCTTTATTTTTGAATTACATAAATTTGCAAGACACTTAATATTAGAGCGTCCATCGGGGTCAATTTGACACCGGATCCTGCTTAGTATGTATACTTTCCGCAATTGTATAGGAATTTGAAAATATTTTTTGACTTTTAATTATTTTCTATGGCAATAACAAAATAAAAGTTTTGTGGTTATAGGTTAATTAGAAGAAATATTAAAACTAAATGTATCTAGAACACCCGCTGGTATTTCCACAAAAATGCAACTTATCATCATAAAAAACTGTTGGCCATCATCAATCACTATTAGTAAAATAAACTTCCCAAAGAGCTTTCGGACATTTATTTGACCTTGAATGCAATGCTGTTCGGTTAACCGTGGAAATGAGTATGTTTTTCAAAATTTGTTGTGTCTAAGTGTTTTGTTACGTAGCATTTGGCTATCTTCTTTAAAAAAAACCTTTCATTCAATGTTCGAACCTTGTCCAGAGCAGACACCTTGAGAGAATGGCTGGTAGAAAAGGTCTAAGCTTTGATGAAATTGCTAATTTATTGCGAGAGATTTCTTAGAATGAATCGGATGATGAGTTGTCTTGTTCTAATTTTGATTCCCAGATGACACAAAGTGGAGAGAAAGTAAATGCGAAGAATCTGAAGAAAGTGCAGTTATAATTGATAATATTCCAGTAAATTCAAATATATATATATATATATATATATATCGCTACGGATGGCACATAATAGATACCGCATTATAATAATGTTCTTGGCAGATTTGCGATTCGGAATGGTTTGCGACAAAGAAGTGGTCAAACAAGCTTCTCGAAACAATATCAGCGTTAGATTTTTATGATATAAAGGGTTATAAAATATGTTAATTACATGAAATAATATCAAAAAGTCTGAACTCTAAATCTTGCTGAACAGTAGCCTTTCTTTGCTTAATTATTACAATGGTTTTATATATTTTATATCACGATGCGAAACGACACTGGAGGAAGTTTAAAGATAATTGAAATCCTGCACTTCTAGTGCTAAAACACAAAAACTTCAACGTAGATAATCAGATGTAAGGTTTTTCAAGATTTGTTATTCTACTATTTATAAAAGGGGTATCAAAAAAGAGTAAGGACCTGAATAGTTTTCTTCACCTTTAAAGACGTGTAAAAAATGAGGGACCACAAAATAATTGCAATGTCTTAGTATATATATATGTGTATATAAGTCGGATATTATACTACATAAGTAAAACGTAAAATTTTATGGATAACGAGATGTAACAGTTTCCATACAAAATATGAAGCAGGATTTTTAAAAATATCCTTATAAATAATTTGCATATTACATTGTAGAAATTACGAATTGAATTTGAAACACATGAAAAATTAAGTAATTGTAAATCAAGTTAGTACGCTAAGACCCTTCAGATTGAACATGCAAATGATTAACTTGGCTTTTAATGAATGAATAGCTTAAGTTTCAAAGCATCTGAACTATACATCTGATAATAGCATCTAAAGAGTGATTCTACGAGAAAACCTAAATCTGAAAGCCCAAATGCCTGTTGTGTGTATGTGAATTGCAGATATTTATTTTGCCTGAAACAATACTTTGCTGATTGTTTTGTGCTCAATTTGAACATCGGAATGGTTTGAAACAGAGTGAGCAAATTGAAGCAATGCAACTATTATAAAAGACAGACCAAAGTGAGTGAACAATAGTATACCAACTACATAGAACAACTTAGGAATAGAATGGAACGGGATGGTTTAGGAAGTATTTATGTTGACAAATCGCCTTTCTGAATACCAGGTCTTTACCTTAAGCCGTCCTATGCGTGATTCGCACATAAGTAAAAGAACAACCCACATGTTACACTCACACAGCTGAAGTATTGACGGATGTTTAAAGAAGAAACCTACTCTTGCTCCGAAATCACATTATTTATTGCTCAGGTCTGTACATTAGGAAGTCTGACCATAGCTTGGAATAACACTATATAGGCAATAACGGTTTTTAAAGTAGAATAACATTTCTTAACTGTTTTCTGAACACTAGCACATAGATGATTAGATATTCTCTCACTACAGCAAGCTGCACAGATCTATAACCGGGCATTATGATTTGAGAAGACATTTCGCAATAGGTGGATATTTTTGTTGTCCAACTGTAGTCCACATGCGACAGCAGATATGGTAAAATTTCCTGTTATCTGTACTTACCATTTCATGTGAGTCATTCGTATTTATTTTCCAGTAAGATAATGTTCTGCCATACAAGGAACGTCTCGGTGTGAAGTATTACTAACCTTTTGGAACTCTTAGCCATCTAGATCGCCTGATCCTGTAGAGCACATTTTGGGATCTAATGGAAAGGCACCTGCAGTAAAGTCTCACAGAAAATCCCCCAATAACTTTTTCGTTTTATGCCAAACTGGAAGACTGGATGAACAAAAACCATGCTGTTTTCTTCATTTTGTATCAATTTCGGAATAAATCCTCTAGTTATTTTGGGATTGTGAATTGTGTTTGCGTTTTCAAATGTTTTTTTATGGTAAATCCTTTTTATCTTCTAGAGTGTATTTTAAAATATTATGAGCATGTTTTCTGTAATATCCCCCCCCCTTAGGATCCGAGAATATCTTTTATGGTGATGGAATTAAATAAAATACTGTATACAAATTAAATAAAGACAGGTCATAATTAGAACTCTAGAATATTGATTTTGCTGTATACATCAAAGAATGATTTTTTTTAAAAAAAATTCTGTATTACCAAAA
This sequence comes from Trichonephila clavata, assembly GCA_019973975.1. Taxonomy (NCBI): domain Eukaryota; kingdom Metazoa; phylum Arthropoda; class Arachnida; order Araneae; family Nephilidae; genus Trichonephila; species Trichonephila clavata. Next base: position 18,403 of record BMAO01037854.1, read on the forward strand.
TAAATTTTATTGCATTAAAGAAATTAAACAGATGGCGCAGTATAAAGAATCTGGAGTAGTTTTTTCTTAAATTTTCAAAGAAAAATTTTATTTACTTTCATTTTCATGAAACTAGAATCTATTTTACAGAGGATTTAAAGACTAAAACATTTCCCCGTGAAACGACCTTATTATTCAGAAAAAAATGCAAATGTTGGCTAGAGAATTAAGGGAAAAAATCAGTGTAACACGAATTTAATTCCTGAAGAAGAAATTTGGATTCCCATGCAAAGTAAACAAAAAAATAACGCAAGTCTTCTTTACATCTCACTGATCCGCATTGGCAGTTGTTACAGGGTAAACTAGTATTGGCGGACATTCATTTCGTATTCAACATCTTTAATGCATACGTGAAACGAATGGCAAACTAAATCTAATCTTATTTACTTAGGAGAATTTTTTTAAGTACTCGTTTTCTTTGAAAAGTATTTGCGAAATTTTACCAAAACGAAATTTATAGAGGAATTTTTATCTTTTTTTTTGTTTGTAGCTTTTATCTGTATTAGAAGCTAAAAACTTGATAGAATCCTCCTTTTTTAAAATTAACTACATAATTTTTTTAATAAGAATGCTATATTTAATCACAGTAATTTTCACCTACGTAGAATTATTATAACTATTAACCGCTTCCCTTACAAAGTTTTTTTTTTTGAAAAAAATGCAAAAAATCATCACATTTTTTAATTTTATTATTAAATACAAGGAAAGGAAACAAACAAAATAGGTAGATTTTAAGTTGAATTTTCAATTTTTTACAGGTGTAAAAGCATTTAGTTTTAAATATGTTTACTATTCGGAGTTATCTTGGGCGAATGGAAAAAAGTCAAATATTAATTTTTGTATGATGGTTTTTGAAACAAGGGACAACACAAAGGGATACCTGACATTCTGTATACTGGTATCTGGTCTCTTTTCTTACTGGCTTATCTCTGGAATCTCTTTTACGGGAAAATAGTCTTAATAAGGGTATACAATCGTCTTCAATAAGGCTACATACAAAAGAATCACTTTCAGTAATTTAAATGTTCACCTCTTCATAATCACTATCTGAAAAATCATCGTTTTCGCTATCTTGCATCATCGCCATTATTTTACTTTTTTTTCAACTCAACTATCCTTCTTTATACATTAATAATCCACTAGCCGACGTGTATTATATAATAGGGAAAACACGTGCCAGTCCCGCTAAAAGAACCGCGAACTCAACTATCCTTGGCAAACTACCAATCAAAGCTGAATATTTTCTTTCATTTTCTCCAGGGCGAGTAAAACTGTGATAAAACAAATCGTACTGACAAATTCTGCTTCGCCCGAGTTCTCTCGGGATAACAATTAAATGCAATATATACAAATCCGAGATAACTCGATAATCAGGTAAGCGGTTAAATATAAAATACATGGCTATACGTTTGAACAAGTAAGCTCAGTCCTAATGATGAATATGTAATTAAGTTTAATATGTAATTTGCTATTATATAATATGTTGTATAGGGAAATTTAATTTTATGAATTTCAATGAATAATATTTTTTTAAAATTTTTTATAAGTACACAAATTTTTTTTTTGAAAGTCATCAATAGCAATTTCATTTAAGACCTATAAGGACTTCTAAATTGCAAAGTTTTCAATTTTTTGAAAAATATATATGTTAAAGCCACTACATTTCTGAGCATTTTGATACCAAAATGTTGTTGATACTGTAAGAACTTCTGAAGTTATTGAGAAATAAATAGTGAAATTTTAACAAAAACCCTATCTCTTTCGTATCTTTAACTTCATTTTTCTCAAAACAACAAATTTTAGCTTGCGAGGAGGATTTCTCAGAAACTATTTATGAAATCACTTTGAAATTTCATACACGTGTTCAAAACAAGGCTCTTCATAATTTATACTACAATTTTCAAAAAAAAAAATAATTTTTTTATTTGAATTTAAATTAGTTTTTTACTTAAAATTTTAAAATTTTCGTTATAATTGTATTTAAAAATATTTTTTTTTCTCTAAATTTCTTAAAAGTTAGTATAATTTCGAAAGTAAACATTTTTATACCAAGTAAAATTAATTTTGTAAATGTTGATCACTATTGTACTTCAGAATCCTGCAATGTGTAAAATACTAATTTCATATTTTTAAAAAAATATCCAATTTTTATGTCTTTCTAACTTTTAAATTTTTTTCTCAAATTCTCTGAAAATTTGAGAATTATGTGAATATATATGGTTGTCATGTGATAAAAAATTCAAACGATTGTTTTGTTTTATTGCTAAATTACATTGATTTGAAGAAAGATGTTTTTTTAAATGTTTCACGGAAAAATGTTAAGGGTCTTGAGACGCCTTTTAATAATGATCATTTTAAAAAACTGCTCAGCATATCCAGTAAATAAAACAGCAAATTTATCTGGAAAAAAAGCATATTTTGCTTGAATACAAAGAGATTTCTCAAATAAAAATACTTAGAAACAAAATTTTACTAAAAAAGAAGGAAACGTTTCAACACTTCTATTTTATAAGTATTCATTAATTATTATTTTGTTTCAAAAAATAGATATCATTTTTCAGGGACAGTAGAGTCTCATAATACAGTAATATTTTGTTTTTAATGCTGATAATATAAGTGAATAACACTCGCACAACATTAATTCATATAAATTTACACGCAACTCTTTTAAATACCTCTCACGTAGCTATGGTAATATATATTTTAAGAAATAAGTATATGCAATTCAAAATGAGTTACGTTGAAGTTAAATGTTTCTTAAAAATAGTATTAAAGTTAAGTATAATTTAAGAGCGAAAAACCCAAGGTTACTTAAACATTTTATATATTACTCCTTTACTGCTGGTTAAATGTTACGCAATTTGCTCCCGAGTGCCATTGTTTTTCGCATAGGCGTGCGTATGCTTTGAATTAGGGCGAGGAGGGAGGGAAAGAAAATACACAAATAAGCAAATTTTTCTTTGAAATAAATAAATCTTTCGCCACCCATCCGGTGTAGTGGTTAGTGACACTGACTGCGGTACCGTATGGCCTGGGTTCGAATACCAGAGAAGACATGGAGGTTTCTATTGTAATCCCCTTCATGACTTTAAATTCCTTCTTTCCTTTGAGATGTGTGCTTACTTTTGTAAGCCCCGTGGATACTTTGTGGTGCACGTGAATTTATAAATGTTCCAATAAAAAAAAATCCTTTCCAAACACTATCAAAGGCCATTTGACAAGAAAATAATCGTATTTCAGAAGGACGTATATATGCGTCCGGGCACACAACGCACCGATTGAACAAGATGGATATATACGCCATTGTGTGACAATTAAACGGTTAATATTTAAATGAAGTACTAAGACAAAAGAATAATCATATAGAATAATTTTAAAAACTTGCATTTTCAAAGAAGATTCATTTTACAGCAAATAACTTAATGTAATTCTTAAAAATGAATTTAAAACTAGATTTACATAAAAAAAAAAGATTACTCTGTAACCTTATAATATTTATTAAATTTTTAGAAATATAATTTTATACAATGATTACAATAGATATTCAATGGAAGCTATGTGAAATACAGTTTATAAAAAAAAAGTAAATTGTTAGGTTCTTTTTTTTTGAAAAATTTAAATTAAATAATTTTTTAACATCGATAGTTTAGGGTGTTCATTAAAGGGATCAAATACACAAGGGAATATTGATTTATTATAAAGTAACAATAATATTGATTATTTGTATTTAAATTTTGATTATTTTAAAGAATACCTTTAAGTATTGTTCTAATATATTTTCAATAAATATTCATTTTATACAAAATTAGGTAAAAAATGCAAAAAAGAGTGAAGAAAGAAAAAAAAATTAAGAAAATGCTGAATTTTTTGTAAATGAAAACGATATAAATTGAAAAGTGTTTGCTCACATTTACAAGAGATATGCATTCGAGAAGAAAAATCCTGAATCTTACTTTCATTTTGACTTATTATTCTACGCAGAAAAACACACACACTCACAAACTCGGAAATCTTAAATTAAAAAAAAAACTTATATATTGAATAAGTTTTAAAATAGATTCCAAAAGAGAGACCTCAAGCAATCTAAATTTATTTAAATATTCTTTATTTGTTTATTTTTATTCTCCAAAAAGGGAGCAAATCCACTAAGTATAGAAAATTCATAAAAAAAAGAAGCAGAGTAACACAAATTTAATGCAAGAATAAGAATGTCCTACCCTTATGCAAAGTAAGCAAAAGATAAGAAAAAAAGCAAAAGAAAAACGTTAGTCTCCTTTACCGCGCACTGATCTATATTGGCAGTTGTTAAAGGGGAAAAACTGGTATTGGCGGGCATTCATTTCGCATTCAGCATCCGTAATGCACACGTGAACCGAATAACTGCTGTGGATCTAATCTTATTTACTTACGGAGTTCTTTTAAAGGATGTTCGCTTCCTACCAAAAGTATTTGGGAAAAGTTTACAAAAGCGAAATTCTTGAGGAATTCCTAGTGCTTCGGGTCAAAAGTTCTCGACTTTATTATGAGATATGTGATGAAAGGGAATTGTTGAATATCACGCAAGAGATGTTTTGTTCTCTTCCCAGTTTGAACGGAGAGTTTTGAGCTGAATCGATTCGTGTGCTTAATAGTTATTTAATACGTTAAAGGTATGGTTTATTTGAAGCATTTGACAAAAGTATAGGTGTGATTTGAATATAATGCACATATAGACTGTACAATATTGATGTTGCTTTATAAAAATAATTTTCCACAAAGCTCTAAGTAGAATGTATATTTAAAAAAAATATTTTTAAAATACTTACAGTTAGGAAATTAAAACGTTGGTATATAAGCAAGTTAATAACTAGAAAGTTATTTATAAACATGACTAGAGATTCTACAAAAGAAGAAGCTCTATTTGTGTGTTCATTTATGTATATAAGTAAAAAAATTCTCTTAAACTTTCCCTCGAGATATTTTATTTAATCCATATGTCTTGAGGCACACTTGTCTGTCCTATAATATTAAGGTTAAAGATGAAAATTATGGGAATACATTATTTTTACTATAGCATATATATATATATATATATATATATATATATTAGAGAGAGGGAGAGAGAGAGAGAGTACAAGCATAAGCTTCAATGTAAAAATATTCAGATCAAGAAAGAATCCAAATAAGACGCAAATTAGGAGATTGGATGTACATACATTTAAAACGAAATACTGACAGCATCGCTGGAGTAGAATGTATTATTCAGAAAATACAGCCGTACAAAAAAAAAATCATGAACATATTGACCCACTTCTTTATCCGATGTACGCTGTTATCTTGTTGATTACGTACTCGTAAAGTTGGCTTATGTTTTCCAGCGTGGCTTCCTAATGCAGGTTCTGATTAACTAATTAAACTGTCTCAATCCTGAGACGATCAGATATGGCAATTTATCATAGTTAAACAGGTTTCATTTCGGATAGATCTATTGAAGGCTCGGTGAAGGAATTGTTGGAGAACTCAAACAGAAGTAGTACAAATGCAAGCCCCAATAATAAATTGTTAGTACTGTTGTAAAAGGTAGTACTATTGAAGTAATTTTGGGGTTGTGAAATTATGAACGTTCGGAAAACACTGAACTGAACTCAGTGGCAAAATAGCTCATGAGGACCAAGGCCTACTGTGCCTATATCAGTTTACGTGACCTTGGACACTGGGGTGTATATGCAGATGTTCCGTCAAGAAGTCAGTTCGATGCGAAACTCCCAGTGTTCAGAAAGCTTGGTACTCATTTAGCTACCTACTGAATCGATGAAAGGCTGAGCCGACCTTGCCCACCCCAGGAATTGAGCCCCTTACCTGTGGCGTGGAAGCACGATACACTACTACTCAAAACGGAAGTTCTTATCTTCTTATCAAAAACTACACCTAAACCACATACGTTTCTTTTCATCAGCATTGAACAAAAAAAGGGGGGGGGAGGATTTTGCCTTAAAATATACGTTTAATTATGCTGTTCAGTCCTTGGTTTATTTTGATTTTTTTACTAGCATCACATTTTGAAACCACTCTAAGATTGGCGATGGACCTCGCAATTGGGTACTGCGGTTAAGTGAGAAGGACGACACCTGAGCTGAAACCTCACTTGTTCAACTTACCCATTACATCAATATGACGATTATGCGCCTTGACAGATTTAGCGCGTATTACTCCCTCTACGCGAAGAGTCTTCTGTAGCCCCATGATTCAAAGCCAGAGCTCCATTACGAGCTCGTGAACATGATCACTCAACTACCGTGGCAACGGTCTAAGCGTGTTTAAATTAATTCTTTCTTGAATCCCTACACCATCTTCAGATATATAATTTTATTTTAAAACTTTCTGTAAGACTTGCTGTACAAGCAAAACTATTAAAATAGCGGACTGTATGGAATTGTATTAAGCCTAAAAGTTCCAATTTCTGTCTAATGAAAGAAAATTGACAGATCGATAAAAATTTATATTGTTGAGTTTATTTCACAGAAGAAGAATTCATGGCAACATAGAATGTTTTAATAGAAATAGAATGGTTAACAATTTATAGAATATTTCACATAATAATTATTTTACACGAGGATATTTCACAAGTGTATGTATTTATATTCTCAAAAAAGAGATATACAGTTTTCCGCAAGATTGCTTCTAAAAATAAGTGGTCTGCTGTAACAAAGCTCTCTAAAGGCTTTGAAGGTTCAATACTGGGGTATCAATTTAATTTTTTTGCAGTGTACACATATTTCTTATTTCAATTTATAATTGCAGTGTATGCAACATTCAGTTGTTTCGTATTATAGTAAAAGCCACACACATATTTAATTTTGCTGTACCTTTGAAGTTGTGAAATAAACATTTCATAAAACCTCCCAATAATACTTAGTAAATGTCAGAACAATATGAGGTCCTTAAAATGAGTATTTCAGATTTTTTAAGCACTGAGGTAATTATCGTTTTGTGTACAGCGTAAAAGAAGAAACGCGTGAATTATAATATTACAGCTACCGAAAAATATTTCCTCTTGTAAAATAATTTTCCAGTTTATAAACTAATTCATACTTTTAAAATATATATAAGTGCAGTTAAAACTATTTTTTTGTGGAACAACGAATCTCATAATAACTTATGCAAACTGAGAAAATGGGAAAAAATGGAAAATGTAATTATTAAGTTATTATAATACTATGATGAATGTTATTATGATGCATATACGCTGTGATATATTATGATGGATGTTATTATGATGACTATATAACCATGCATTTTTCTTCAAATTACTCCGACTTTTTCACACGCACTCACACACATACACACACTACTGTCATTTTAAATTCCATATAACTTAGAGTAAAATTTTCCACACGAATGATTTATTAAAGGGTTCATTTAACGTTTTGAAGTTGGTTAGTAAGTACTCTTTGAAACGAAATTACGTGTCCATTCTCAAATTTCTCTTAAAAGAACTTGTTGAAAAATTTATGATATATTCTTGAAACGGAATGTTTTTGTCGAAAGGCTCATTGAGCAAATCACATTGGTTTGAACAATTACTTTAAAAGTAAGAAATTTCTTCAATTAGCTTCAAAAATAAGAATATCGGATAAGCCTTGATTTAAATTTGTGATTATTTGGAAATTTGTCTAATTAAATATAATTAGGTTAACTAGACCAATGACTCCGCGTTAGTAATATTATCCATTTAACTTTGGATAATAATAAAAATTTAAAGAATGGCTGTGCTTAGAGATATCGAGTCGAGGGGGTAAACCGGATTTAAATTTCTACCTAAACGTACTCAGGTATTTGACTTAAACTTTTCACTAGTTGTAATTGGAAAGCAAGATAAAGGAAGCATTGCTGTAGTGACATCAAAGTACTGGGCACAATTTCGATGAAATTTAGAATTAAAGTATTGGAAGAAAAATCTGTGACATATGCATAATTTTATAAGGAATTTAGAATTCCAATTTTAATTTAAGTAAAACAAGGAAAATGTATTCAGAAAGCAGAATTGGGTTGAATTGTGCAACTACTCTAAAAATACAGTTCAGATCGTAACTAAAACCGAAGGTATGCCTAACTAAAAGTAGAAGATTTTAGTATTTGTGAGATGAATATATATATACACATTTTGACGTTCTTAAATTGTGAAATGAATGAATAAAATGCATGCATAGAACATGTAGTAATTACATGTAAATAGGTTTTTACTCAATTTAGAACATGTTTTATTATTATATTATCATTTAATGAGTTGAAATGCACACATTATTCCATTAAGTATTATTATTTATTAGTTTGAGTCAATATCGTTCATTTATTATTTTAGGACTAACTAAGATGCGTTAGATATGCTTGAAATGGAATGTGGAAATTATTACTTAGAAGCAAGGGCGCAGTTACCGCCGTATAAGCTGTATCTATGATACGGGGCCCCCACGCTTCAGGAGCCCCAACATATGAAAGAAAAAAATTATTATATGTTAATAATAGTTCCATTTTCAGAAAAGGGCCCACGAAGAAATTTGATACAGGACCCCATCTATGCCCATATGTCAATGCTAAGAAGTAAGTTATTTGCATCCGATATCTAATTGTTTCTTATCTATTTTATTATTTAACGTTCGATTTCGATTGTTTAGTTAAATTCATTCAAAAAACAGATAACTTTTGGATTGTAAGACAAATACCCGATTCTTACGAAATATATTTATTACAGGAATAAAATTTATAAGTTATATACGATGTAGATACACAGTAAACAATGACATCAATTTCTGAAAAGATTTTATTCTACATTCACATAAGAAAATAACACCAACCAAAAAAAGATACCCCAAAAAAACTATAACCAAAACGGTGTTCTTGCATCCACTTAAGCCAACAAGAAATCGAGCCCTAAAGATGTCTGCACTGAATTTCAAACAAAAGTAAAGGAGAACTTCTTCAGAGAATGTAGCAATTAACCTACATACTAAAGCACCACACACTGCACTTCGGGAATGGCTGCCTTAATGGACCAATATTGAGCATTCCACCCTTCCACCCCTTGGAGCAAGAAAGGGAACAAAGGGGCAATCGGCAAATAATCGTTGATAGAAAGTGGATTCATCCACCGATGGATTTGTTGACAAGCGTGTTGCAGCACTATTCCCTGAGGTTTATCATGCACAGTATTAATTTTGCTAATGTGAAAGCATCCACGAAATGAATCCAATGCCAAAGATATTTGCTCCTTCACAGAAGGTCAGATAAGGAAGGAAGACTGATAAGCTTGAAAGAGGGAGAATAATAAACCAAATAGTTCTTGAGGTGAGTTTCTTTGGCTCCCTTGTTGAGTGGCGAAGAGTAAACAGAAATAATGATTATGCGAGAAACGCGATTTTATTCTTTTGTCATTTGTGTAAGTGGTAGAAACGATATTTTTCGAATGGAATGGGTTGTAAAATAACCGATTTCGGGACTAAATTGTGTTTTTGGTATGTTTTTTGTTTGGTGAAAGAGATCGGTATTTATTATTTTTTTTAAATTTTCAGATTAAAAGGAACGCATATTTATTTTTCAAGATATTTTAAGAAGAATATCTTTGTTGCTGCCTTTTGTTCATATCTACAAAGGTTTGAAAGGAATGAAAGAAATTACTTATTTCAAATTAAAAAGAAAATGAGGGAGACAGAATTATAAAAGAAAGACATACAAAAGAAAAGAAGCTAGAATGGTTGAAAGGGACAAAAAGAAAGGGAAAAATACAGAGGGTAAGGGAAGGATTTAGAAAGAGAGAGGGGGAAAGAGAGAAAGTGAGAAAGAGTGATAGAGATAAACTTCACAAAACTATACTGAACCTGAACGTGAACTGGAATTTGTAGCTAAAATTTCATAACAACCAATATACGATTTTCAATTTTAATGGTTCATGCGAGTTTTTTAAATCTATGGCAAAAAGAGATTACAAATAATAATGTATATATATTTTTTTGCAAAATTGTTGTTTAATATATCGATATAAACAGATAATGTAAAATTATTACATTTTAAATAGTCATTTTTATTTTTCATTATTATAATTTACCTAACAAAGAGATTCAATACCATCCAAACAATAAGGGTTTTAAAAACACAAACACATGTTTTGAAGTCCACAGAAAAATATATACAGTCATTCTGTAAAAATGAATGAGCTAAAAAATTGACATTTTAGAATTGTTTTGAAGAAAGAAAAGAAGTATGAAAACTATAAAATGTTTTTCATTAAAACAAGTTTTACATAGCATTAATGACTATTTCTTGACTAAATTTCGTTTTCTACACAATAATATATGTATTTCTTTCATAACATATGCCGGGAGAGTGGCGTAGTAGGTTTGGCGCTGACCTCGTACTCTTAAGTTGGCGAGTTCTGCCCCGGCCCAAGTGGTGAATTGTTATGATGTAGGAAACCGACAACTTCCATGTCTTATGATTATCCGGCTTGTAAATGATCCCTTGAGTGTTTGTTTGGCTTGGATGCTCTGGGAAAAATTTAAGTACGGTTTTACATCATCAGAGCTCAGGTGCTTACCTCTGGAGAGGAAACAGAGTATCAAAATTATTTGCTGTGATTGGTATTCCTCCTATATGATGCCTCACTAAAAAGAGATATCAGATCCCTCTGAATATACAAGGTCTGCAATGGCAAAACACCAATCCACAGCTCAATTAGAAATTTTAAAAAACAATATATGCATTTTTGCATGACCTCCACTAATATAAGGAATATTTTACAATATGATGCTAAAATTATCATAGAGAGAGAGAGAGAGACAACTCTTTCTACTTTACTGTAGCTTTTCTAAATGAAATTGTTTTGTAGAAGTACTCTAATGTTTTTCGAGAGTCATTTTTTGTTTGTCTTTGAAATAAATATATAATCAGAAAAGCAACTTAAAGAATAACTTTTTAAAAATATATTTAACCCTAATAACCAAGTGTGGCATTTTAGAAATTAAAATATAGTTGTTATTATTTCTCATAAATAAATATTTTATGAGTATTTTATTAATAGAATTATGCATTCTATGCACACATCTTGTGAAATATTTATACTAAATTTCTGAGAACCGAACCAAAATTTAAAATTTAAACATATTGAGTCCTTAACCTATTGAACTGTACAAAGCTATTTATTAACATTTTAAACAATAAACAGGATGTCTAATTTTATATATAGTTAATAAATGATCGATACGAATATCCTTTTTTGTTTTTATTCTAAGCATTCAGCACAATATCTTGAGACAAAGCCCACATTTTTTAGTTCTTAAGTTAGCCCTTGAGTAAGGTAACTTAAGAACTAAAAAATGTGGCATTTGTGGCTATAGTTGCAGCATTCGTTATTATAGCAACTATAGCTTTTAACTATCATAAATGGAATGAAGCAATTATGCAATTATGTTCAAATAAAATATCTCTTAAATATTTATTTTTCATATTTCAGAATCTCTATCAAAACACAATTTTTTTGTAATCCTATACAATAAATTTCATTTATAATTAATCCCATGTGAGAAGTCTTTCTGTGCAATTAACCACCACGAAAACAGATGACTTTTTTTTTTACCACAAAAGCAATTTATGATTCCTTGTCGCACGCTTAATACAAACTTATTTGTTTTATTAGCCGTAAAAAGCACAAAAATATACCAACACCAACAAAAGAATGATAAAAAGTCCTAATCCCATTTGTTATTCAGGATATCTTTTTTATTATTATCCTGTGTATAATGAGGATAATGAACCTTAAGGGATAAAAAAATACTGTGTCTAATACAGAAAATATAAAAGCTTATGAATTAAGCATTTTTTGCCTGTTAAACACGATTCCTAGTTTGAGTAATTGATTTCAAGTCTCTGGCGAAAAATTACTAAGCAATACGTATTGCCACAACTTAGATGCGAAAAGAGAAAAATTAAGTAAGTAAATCATAGTAGAACTGATTTTCTTCTACTGTTTTCGAGCAATTAACAATTGTTTCTTTTTGATAAAGTAGCTTTCCTTCAGTCAGCTATTTTTCTTAATTAACACCAGTGATTTTCGAAAAACGTGCACACAAAAAGAGCCTCATATGTGTTAATTATACACGTATTTTTTATCCTCATTTTGCGAAGTATGTTCTGCTGCTTTTACTTAGGGTAATTCACCATTAATATGGTGTGGAAGAAATATTTTAGCTATCCGGTGGCAGATCGTAATTGGCTTTTACGGGACTTTTCAAAAAGTAAAAGTGGCAACTTACGACTTACAGAAGTCGTTAGCAAAAATTTTTTTCCCCTTTAATTGGAATGGAACAAAAATATAGTAGATAGTACTGTTAAGACTCTATTTTACTTCTATACTTTTTATTGTTTTATACGGACTTTCACCCAAAATGAAAAAAAGATAATTTTAATCTGAAATAAAAAAAAAAAAGTTAAGTAATATATTTGAGAGGCATTTGAAGGATTTGCTCTAAAGAACAAAGAAATGAAAATGTGTGTGTGAAAGGAAATCGTTATTTGAAAATGTTTATTTAATTTTATGTATGACTCATTAAAACATTCAAAATTCATTTTATTTATAAGAAATACTTATATTTAAATTTAGTCACAGAAAAATGGATTTCCTGAGAGAACCGATATTGACGCTCAGTTTTCCTTATTAATCTCATTTTCAAAATAACTGTTCATTCCAGACATATTGCTTATGTTAATAAAACTCAAAATTAAAGAAATATCTTAAATTAAAAATAAAAAAAGAAATGTTTTACTTAAAAAAAAAAGGAAGTATTATTTTACGAAAACGTTAAATATCCATAAAAGACATGCATTTTTATTGTTTGCATATTTGTTTTATCTTTATATAAACAGAAGCGTCCTCGTTGATACTTCTCCCGCACAATTCTTTTTTTAAAAGTTCATAATTATTACTTAAGATCTGATGGAATATGTTACGAATACATAGAAATTAAGAAATTTAATTTTTATAAGATTATATGTGCACAGAAAATGCATAAGAATTATTTCTGTAAACCATTCGATGATATTTTCTGGCATTATTTTCTTTAAATATATAAAATTTCTAATATTACTAAATGTGATTGGCATGCTACATTTGTGATATAAACTTACAATGTGAATAACAGCTAACACATTCGCATTATGAATATGCAAAATACAATCTTAAGCCTAACAGGAAAATAAAATTTCTAACTGTAAATATTAGTACATAACTGTTTGAATTAGTTTGTTAAGATGCAAAATAAAAAAAAAAATCATAAGAAAATACGTAACAGTGCGTAGTTACGCAGTAATATATTATTTCACGACACAATAATTTAAAATTAGTAATCAGAATAAGAATACAATTCTCGAAGGTTTTACCATTGCCACCAATTCATTTGACCTTTTTTCCCATCCTAAACGTTCCAGTTTAAGCAACTGCTTTCGGTATATACTTTAATTTGACATTCAGTATAAAAATGCAGTTAAGGTTATAATTAAATACGACAATAACCTATTTTATAAATTGGGCAAACATGTTTTCCTTGGACGTGAAAGGTTTAAAATAATGCATCGTAAATAAATGTTTCATGAATGCTTAAATAAATGAAATAAAATCTCAAACACATACGAAAAAAAAAAAAACTCTAGCTTTTTTTTTGTGAGAATGTATAAGTTTCTAAAATTTGTAACTAGAAAAAAAAATATTTAAACATAAATTTTTAACATAATTTAGAGCCAGTCATTCAATTACCAGTAATATCATAGTCCTTCAAACCTAAAATGGAAAAACAAAACCTACTGTGCTGCTGTATAGTAAATATTTTTTTTTCTGAAAAATAAAGTGATCTTCAGTTTACAAATATTTATAAAAAGTAATCAAATGTAAATGTTTACTTTTATATTTTTATTACCCATTCTAATTACGCATTATTTCTAAATAATCATATAGAATGTTTCTATGTAAAACGTTCTGATAGTCTAATGCAGGGGGGGGGGCAACCCATGGCACGCTTGTCATAAAGTGGCACGGTGGAGTTGTGACAGTGGTATTCGAAGACTTATTGAAAAACTGAAAAAAAAGAAGAAATAATATATATTTTTTAACAATTTTATTGATATGCGGTTGTCTCAAACAACAACAAAAAAAACTTCTTAAAATTTATTTTAAATATACTTAATTAAGTGAATTACAATAGAAAATTATGGTGTAGAAAATACCCTTCATTGCGATATGCATTGGGTAACCAAAGGAAGTGCACTCGTGAGTTTTGAGAAATTGAGAGAGCTTGTTTTGATACATCTGGAAGAAAACATTGAAATGTCTAGAGAGTGCTTGATAGAAAAGAATGAAGATTGGCTGTAGAATTTAGCCTTTCTTGTGGATATTATGGGACACTTAAATAATTTAATTTAAGATTACAGGGAAAAGATTGTATTTTCCCAACTTTACTTAGATTACCCTAAAAACATATGCTATTTGCGTAAAAGTCTTATTATAAGCCTATTTTTCACCTTTTTATATTTTTGTTGGAAATATTGAAAGTAGCACGCATGATGATTTTTAATCAGATAGTGGCGCTCTACCTAAAAAGGTTGTCCACCCCTGGTCTAATGCATATAGAGAACATATAAACGCACACAAATAGTTTTATTCTAATAGGTACTCACGGTTCAAATCTAAAGCGACGGAATTGGACGTTGGAACGGTAAGGTTGTTGTTGGTGGCATGGCATGTGAAAATGGCTGACAAATCTGATCTTTTCAGATGAACCAGAGTTATGTTGTTTCTAATGTAGCCTTGCGTTGTGATGTGGTACGAGTCATCCAATAAAACAGAGTCTCTCCACCATGTTACAGAAGGAGAAGGGGAACCTGTGAGTAAAATAAAAAAAATTATGAAAATTCATATAAGATTGGAGGAAAAAAGTACTGTGTTATCAACGAAAGATTACTGTAATTCAGTACTTATGAATCTGCGAAATTTACTTTCTATAAATTTAGCAGATAAAGGCAACTTTATAAATATTTTTTTACAGAATTTAATTTGGGCACATCACACACAAACATTAAAAGCAAAACTATAAATGCAAAGTAATATCTCGTAATTGTAAAATAGTTTTTTTGAAGAAATAGAATTAAATTAATAAATCGTTAGTTAGTGATATAATCAAAATTAAACATCAAATATAAGTAAAATAATAATAACTACAATGAATCTAGACAATCTTAAAATAACCTTTATTTTAAAGTCATAAATAAATATAAAAGTATCCAATCAATTAAACTGTAAGCTCAATAAATTATTCTGCTGCTTTTTGGCGAAATTTTGAAACATATAGCTTAATTAAATTCCCAGATGTTTCAGTAACTAATTTTTTCAAGGATTCATTATTACATAAAATACTTTAAACTCCTTTATGTATCCCTGTTTGTTAATCCACACATATCAAGGATACATAAATATAAATTAACGCAAAAATTGTATCCTAGTAGTTAATTTTTTCAGAGCATTTTTTACCTTTTACAATTGCTATTTACAAAATTACTTGAGAATAAATATCATATAAGCATAAACAAGTTAAAGTATTTTTTTTGACTGATAACTTTTTTGTTATTACAAGAAGTTTTTAATTTTTAAAATATCACTAAAAAAATTCCTTTCTGCTACAAAAGTTTCAAACTTTATAAATGATATTTGAGAAACCGATATCATTTAA
Source organism: Trichonephila clavata (assembly GCA_019973975.1). Lineage (NCBI taxonomy): Eukaryota > Metazoa > Arthropoda > Arachnida > Araneae > Nephilidae > Trichonephila > Trichonephila clavata. The sequence continues at coordinate 34,188 of BMAO01037854.1, forward strand.
TAAGTATTTTTTGAGGTGATTTAAAAAAATCACCCAATTAATTAGGGAAAAAAACTTAAATATATTTTGGCATTATCAACATGGAATCATTTGATAATTGACTATTGCTTGAAGCACTACATGTTTTCATTTGAGATATGATGTTAATATCTGTCATAAATTTAATCAGAGAATTCATTTACGAGTCTCGTAAAAAAGAGAATGAAACTTTGACTCAATTCCCTCCATTAGGTTTTGTCCATCTTTACGCAGTTATTTACATGATTTATTAATTATATAAACGTGTTTTATTAAGTGGCACATAATGAATTTGAATTATTCTATGCAGAATATGGATGAGACTTTGAAAAACAATTTATTACATAGAATAACCTGACATCTCAAATGCCCAATCTCATTAAGTACTTAGTGTAAGTCAGGCACATAAATTTTTACCATAAATTTATAAGCTATAAATATTATCCAAGTAATAAGTACTTTCTTTTCATATCATGTTTCTTTTTAGATATTTCCAATTATAAATTGGGTAATTCTCATGAAAAAAAAAACTTTTATCTAGCACTTCTACGCCTTATTGAGCCGTTTATCTAGTAAAATAAAACATCACTTGTTTGTATTATAGGAGCAAGCTATTGCAAGAAAATGATCTGATTATTATCATTAAACCTACTTAACAATATATATTTTAGTCCTTGTACGTAAAAAAAAAGAAGAAAATAAAAGAATTTCAGAGAAGTACAGCTCTAAACATTATCGCTATTTATGTAAATACGGAAATACAAACTATAAAAAAAGGTTAGAGAATGACTAAATTAATCCAAACTATTCAATTAATTAATACTTACTCTCATCTAATTTTGTATATGTACTTAACTATAACAAGAAGTACGATCAGCTACTAATATACATAATTTCATAACCTAATTCGATTACTGCTTTGGGACAAAAAACGAAAACTACCAGATTATTTGTTGATAGCATCTTATGAATACTGTGAGGAATATATATATATTCAAACCAGATTGCATATTTCTGCAAAGAATCACACTTATTGGAATTATGTTTTATTAAAAAAATAAATAATAATTCTGTACACAATAATTAGCCACTTAATGTAGTTAAGTATTTTGGAAGAATAAATATATTTTTGGTAAATTACTAAAAGAGTGCCTATAATTTTCGGTGTAGTAAAAATATACAAAATGATTAAACTGTTTGTATTTTTATGTGCTTGTGAAAAAAACTTATATATATATTTATATATATATATATATATATAATCAGTATTAATAGTTCACAAAAAGTAAATTGACAAAGAATATATGATATTTATTCTGGGTTGTGGTTGTTGTTGCATGTCCTTCCCGCAGGGAAGGAATGAAAGTTGCTATTGCCTGTGAAACACACAGGTTGGACTTCTTAACGATAGATGGCGACACCACCTATCTCCACCTCCACAATTTTGGCATGGAGCTGAAGGGGAGGGAAATATTATCCAGCCCCCTGCACTCGTGGTTTCTGCTGCGACCGCACACAAGACTTTCGGACCCACTGATTTAACGGCACGTACTCCGCCTATACTCGGCGGTATTTAGTGGCATCGGGCATCGAGCCCAGGCCCTCAGATCTGGAGTCCAATACTCTAACCACTAGGCTACCCACGGCCCCAGTATTCTGGGTTAATATATATATATATATATATATATATATATGATGCTATAAAATATATTTATAAAAAACTATATAAGTGTTATTAATAGTTCATTACCATGTATTTATTTTTTGTCTGGTTTCAACACCGAAAATTGGATGGCAATTTTAAAATGGTGGAAAACGTAAGATTACCGCTCGGCCGAAACGGAATGGAAGTTCCGCCAAGTAAACAACCGGCAGGAGTAAAACAATTAGGCGTTTTAAGGTTTTTAATTAATATCTTTTCAAATTACAATATCGGAATATAAATGGGCAATACGGCTTCCCCGGCAAATTCCCGATCTTTTGGTACCTTCCGCGACTTTCTGCGTCGTACGGTTCGTGAGAAGATAGACGCACATACATAGATAGATAGATAGATGCGTTTGTTTACCTTCGAATTTTAATAGTGTAAGATTGTGTGTGTGATAAAAGATTGAGATAGAAAAAATACAGGTAATAGAGGTAAAGATTGAGATAGAGAGATTTGTATAGATACAGGTATAGCTACAGGTATAGATAGAGATAAATATGAGTATATAGTTAGAGATAGAAGTATAGATATAGTTATAAATAAATAGATAGATATGTGTATATAGGAAAAATAGATACGTATTTATAGGAAATACATAGATATGTATACATAGGTAAAATATATACATATATATTTAGAGAAAAAATAGATAGATGTAGATTTACAGATAGAAATAGAATTATCTATAGAGATATATATAAACATAGAGACAGATAGTAAAATTCCTTCTTTATTAGATGGCAGTGCAACAAATGCAGTACGTGTGTCACTATTATTATATGGTATGTAATCTTATCGAGAGACTCTATTGAGAGTGTTTCTATTATTAAACAGGAAACTGCAGGAAGGAAATCGTGTTGTGAATAAATACATCCAAATGTCCAGTCTAAAGATAATGGGTGTGATCTATTTGTTGCCAGTTTGTAAATAAGTTGCATAAAATAATGTGACAAATATCCTTTTCTGTAAAACTACTGTTAACTTTTTGTCATCAAACTACTTTATAAATGCAAGAGATACTTCTAGATCTACTAAAAACCCATCTGTGGTTAAGAGTCCCAAATATATATTTCTTATATTTATTGTAATGTATATATATATATATATATATATGCAATGTATTTGCAATGGAATAATTCACATTTTTAATATAGGTGTTTTGTAGTCGTGGTCGAAAAAATTAAAAAGAGGCTTGTTCGTGATCACATTGTTTATTTGAGTATGCTTCTCATACTAAGCCAAAAATACAAGGGAGGGATTATTCAAATAGCAGTATTTATATATAGGGAAGAACTAGGGGAAGCACATTGTAAAAAATACAGTCATGTGTCTAGGTCAAGGGAATAACTAGTTATTTATAGAAATGACCCAATTGCTTAGGGGATATTAATCCCTATTACTAAAGAGCTTGGAAACCAGTAATGATCCTATATTTCTCGGAATCGCCAATAAATCTATCAAATTTCAAGGTCTAAAGAATCAGTAGTAAACTAACGTATCTTTAATGTTTGAGAAAGAGACACGTTTCGAAATAGGGTATTATGATTTATGAATTAGATGTTATAAATAAAGGAGATTTGAATTATGAGTAGATATCACAATTTAAGTTATTACATATATATATATATAGAGAGAGAGAGAGATAAATAATACTAATATTAAGAACCCTAAATAACAGAGAAAGGAAAAATTTTGAAACTGAAAACCAAGAATAACAAATAAATTTATGTAGTCTTTTGACCGTAATGAAAACATTATCTTTTCATTTAAGGCAGTCTAGAACTCAGGATATGGAAGTAGGGTTAAGCTTGTTTTATACGATGCCTACCTTACCATTAAGCATATTGAAAATAACTTAAGCCTTATTATTTAAAGTATAATAATATTTCAATCTATTAAAAAATTAAGATATTAACATGACTATTATATAAATTATCTAAGCATATATTTATATATATGGTCTTAAAAGAATTTTAATTGTTAACTGGAAATACTTTTAGATAAAATATTTTTCAGCCTAAAGATTGAAAATATATGTAAATCGATGGGTAATTTTACAGAAATGGATTTAAAGTTAGCAAGGGGAAAAAAAGAACTTAACAAATCGCGTAATTCATTGAATAAATATTTTAGACTCTCAATGTTTTGGAAATTTAAATCGTATTAATAAAAATTACTCATACATTGCTTTTCAATGCCACACACACACACACACCTGAATATCCATTTCAATAATACTCTTTAGAATTCACATCTAAAATCCCCATTCAATTGTAAGGAATGAACAAAGCATGTTCCATCGTAACTCAGCGGAGGTACTTCTATCAAGACGACGAAACGTCTCTGAAAGAAACAATTCTACTTAATTCATTTTATCCGATCTTAATCGCCTTAATTATCTTCCACCGGCACAAAAGTGCAATGGAAGAATTCTTTAAATTCCTTTCTCTTTTTCCTTTCTTATTTCCTTTGCCCTTCTAAACTTCGTTCGGAATTCTTAGAAGGCCTAGCGAAGTGTTAAAAATGATTCCCTTGAACTATGCTTGTTTCAGCCCTTGAAGTTCATTCCTTGAAACATAAATTAGAATATTTAGCGCGAAGGATTCATTTTCAAGTTCATGCCTTTGGATAAGTGACGTGTATTAATTCGTGGTGGAATTACATTAGTTTTAAATGTTTTAATGATGCATGTTATGCTTGGAATTTGTTGAATGGAAAATGTGATTGAAATGAAAAATGTCTGGATTTAATTATATGGATATTAAATAAGTATAATGTTCTTATTAAGTTATACAAAAATACAAGTTTGTTAAAATGTGTGCTTATACCATAGTTATATGTTAATAGATGTTTTGTTTTGACTTAAGAAGCAAGACAAATGTATTTTTTTTAGGAATTAAATTTAAATGTTACTATTTATAAAAAGAACGAAATAATATTTCTTTATTCATTATCAAAATATCATTTAAGCTTTAGTGTTTAATTATGATTAGAGTAATAAAAAACTAGTATTTAGTAATTTTTTAGCCACCTAGATGTTAAAAACTTTGCGGAAGAAAAAAAAAGTAAAGTTATTGGTTAGGGGGACATAATTCGATTTATAAAACAATCTTTGATTTAATTGTTTTCACATATTTTTCGCTTGCACCCTATACATATAATTATAGGTAAAACAGTTTTTGTGCCCAAATACTACAAATGGTTAACTATTTATTTTCTTTAAAGAAGAATTTAAGATTTCAAGCATTTTTAAAATGTTACTCTCTTCCTACAATAATTAATGTATGCACGTGAATTCCTTTTTTTTTATAAGTACTCCAAATTATCTATAAAAAAGTCGGCATGGGCTTTTTGATAGCTTAAGTAACATCAGCAAAATACTTTTTTATGAATGCTTGAAGAAATTCTTTGAAAAATGCATAAGTTCTTCACTCAACTTTTGTTTAAAAAATAAGCTTATTACGAATTAACAATGTTTTCCAACTTTTTTTACATGTGCTAATAACAATAGTTAGAAAAAAAAGAACAAATCATTTGACACAATATAAAGAAAATGTTAGCATTTAAAATTTAAAAAAATGATATTTTTTTTTAGTTTTGAGATGAATCAGTTTAAAGTTTTTAATTCTTATGGGACTGTGGATAAAAACGAACATAAAAAGTATCATACGTGTGGAGTTTTTTTACTTCAGAGATTTCAAATTTCATGAGATAACAGAACGACATATAAAGAATAATTTAGCATAAAAAAATTTATTCTATTTTTGACTGATTTTTGTCAATTGAATCGTATTTTGTTTCCTTAAAAAAAGAAAAGTCATTTTAAAAGACTACTGAACGTAATAAGCTCTTACAATTGCAGCAAAAATCTCCACTGCGTTATGATAATTTTTCTTGTAAATAAATTTTTGCGTAGGTATTACTCAAATAATATGTTTAAAAAAATATATATTACGATATGAAACAAGTGGGTGTCTTTCGAATTCGGAGACACAACGCTAATATATATATATATATATAATATTAGAAAATCTCTTCTCTTTCTTTATGCAACCTTTATTTTATATGATGCCTTGCCCTTTATAATATAGAATAACTTTTATTCAATCCATATAAAGAATTTTTTTTGTCTTTTTTTGAACCAACTGGGGGTATATTTCATTCTTACATAAATTTTTTATACGTACAGATAAATATTTCATATATTTTCAGTATACAATGACGGATATATTCAGTATAAATATACAACATTTTATTTATTAGAATAAGCTTTTGGAAATTTCATACAAATTGGTCGAATATGTCTGGAGGTATTGATTTTTATTATGTTTCAAACATTCTTTGGAATATAATGAAGTGGAATTTTACAAATTAAGTATCAAAATATTTGTTTCAAGAAAATATCCTTATTTATATTGTATAATAATTTAATATGTTTACAGAACTAAAAACTTTAATAACTTTCAACACTTGAACTTTATTTAGATTAAAATTCAAAATTAGTCACTGCTAAATTTCAATGCATTTAAATTTTTTAAACATATTTTTGATGTCTGAATTGTTTTTACTTAGATCTTCATAAAAAATTAAGGAATAATTACAAAAAAATCCCAAATTCCTCATAGAAGATTTAAATAAGATATTTACGCAGAAAGAGAGAGAGAGAGAGATAAATATGATAAGTTTCACATAAACCAAATATTAGAACAATAAAGGTAAAGTAAATAATTTAATTTACATGAGAAAACTAGAAGAATTTACTCAAAGTTTCCATATTAACATTATTATGCTAATTTTGCTCTACATTAGAATTTAAAAGCTTTGATGCTGCATTCGGTTAGACATTAGAGACAACTGTATGACAATATTTCCAACACCGATCTTTCGTTCACTTTGTTCTTTTGTTTAACCTGGATTGTTTGAATCTATATATCATTGGTGGTTATCTAAGTATTAATAAAAACTATCTAAATGCACGAAAAAAGGCTGCTATAGCACTATATTGAAATTTTAAGGTTGAGGTTCCTATTAAGATGTTGTCCATTTACTGTGGTTGAGAATCCAAATTGTGAATTCAGTGGTTTACTGCAAAACTATGGATAACGTTGATTGATTGAATCAATCGAGAAAACAATTTTATACAAAATAAAATCATTTTCAACGTTAAATGAATCAATCTTTAATGAATCCCACTTCACCTTGGTTAGTAAGAACTTGTCTATTATACCGAGTTTTTTATAAGTTTCATCAATTAATAGTTTTGTGAGAAAAAAATTTTTAGTACTTCTTTTTTCCTTCTTTAATATATAAGGAAAAGTCAAAAATCAAAGACTTTTTTGAAATCTATCATTTCAAGGTTAGGCAATTGCGCTAGTATCCAGTGCTGAATTAGGGTTAGTCGGCAACATTTCTATACAACATGTCTTCCCTTGTTGTCATTGGAGTTTGACAGACTTTTCAACATTGTAGCTCCATTGTCGATCTACATCAATAATGAAAGAAAAGCAGTTATTTGATTTTTGTTTGAGAAAATTGTGATACATGCACTAAATACTAGCCATCCCTTTCATCACTGTACCCCCAACGACTTGTACATTGTCCTCACTGGCTAACGCTGATGAACTGCCCGATGTTTCGTCGTCACACGAATAAGTTCACCATTGTTTAAAGGGCTTTATCCATTCGTAGATCTTGCTTCGTAATTCTGTGCTTGCATGTGACGCATAATTTCAACAGGTCTCACACCTTCAGCGAGCAAAAAGTGCGTCACTGACCTCCTTTCCCTTTCGGGAAAGATCGACAATGGATATGCCAGGCTTAATGGTCTGCTACGTTCCAACGACTGCGAAGAAAGACGAGTGATACAAATATAGAAGTTATGACGGATCTATACGCGTCCTTCAACAAACCCTCTGTGGAAATCTTCGTGGCTATGAAAAATAACAGCCTTCTCTTAAGAAGAAACTGCGATATGCAAATTAAGTTTATTATATATAGTTCAGGTTCGCTTGCTAGTGGAGTTAGTTAATTAAAGCGTGACTTAGTGAGATATAATTAGAAGAGATATGCGGAAGAGAGTTAGTAACTCCATGTGAGAGAATAAAGACAGGAAGGTGGAATTATAAAGAGATTGAAGGATTAAGCATTAAAAGATAAGAAGACTGCCTACGATTCAGGTATTAGTTACCTTTATAGTACGTTTTGATAGTCAAATTATTAAGAGTTCAAAGTGGCAATTAGTTACATATCTACCGTTTAAACCAATATTAAGGTAAAAGATTGATTAATACTAAGTGGATAAATTATTAGAAGTATTCTCCAAAAACGCGACTCTCGTCTCCTTACCTCTGTTTGCTAATCAGAAACATCCTATTTATTCTGATTCATTGATTTGTTTTTGAGTTAATTAAAGAACTGAATAAATAATTGGAAATTATCTCGTCGAATCGTCCTTCACTTCCTCCTACAACTTTAGTCGGGTCACAGGGGAGACAGGACGGGGTGTTATAAAGTGTTGCCAACTTCCCCTCATTCAGCATTGGATACCAGCGCTGTTGTCAAACCTTGGAAAGAGAAATTGCAAAAGTCCCTTTACCTTTTGACTTTCCCTGGTATTTCTTTTATATGGGATGCACATTATTTAGTTATGTTTTCCATGCTTGATTTAATGTAATCTTCAATTTAAGTTTTCAAATTTTATTCATTCAATAATATGATGTTGTTTTATGTCTGGTTGCATACCAGTCATCAAGTAATGATTTTGCTGACAGAGATGGTTGTAATTTTAATTTCTCCATAAATAAAGCTAAGATATATTACCTGAAATTCATTAACGAGAATTCCTTTTGAATTTTAAAACCTGAGTTCGACCTTTGAATCAAAATTGTGTGTGAGAAGGTAAGCAGTAAGTTAAACACAACTTATATGTCGGTTTAAGGAACTAGGAAGCACCCTTCTTACAGTTTTATTCTCATGGCTTTACATCAAAAGGTAGGTCAGCAATAGTTGCCGCAGGACTGTGAAGAAGCTCATGACTTTATATATACCAACGTGTTTATTACAACACTACAAACATCACAGTTAAACTGAACAGGATATGATTACATATATAAGGTGTCCCAGGGTTATTGGGACAATCTTTAAGAGAAGGTAGAAAACATCACAAGGATTCCGATTTGCGTAGCAACGCATGGTCGGAAACGGCTTCGTTCGGCACAAAGTGACTTTGATCACAAACCCATTGGAGGAAACAAACCTGCATTACCTCAGTCATTTGAGCTTTCTTTTTCTGCAAAGGAGTATGGGACGGCAGAAAAAGGGCTTGAACAGTAGAATGAGTGTATCGTTTGAAGTACCTTTTTAGAGGTTCACCAGACCACACCGGATGTTTGTTAATTTGAATCACAATTTGTGTGAATAGAGATCAGTACGAGGTAATAGGTACAGTGAGGGCAGGTCACGAGTGACTCGAAATCCCAGCCAGAAACGAAATATGTTGGATACCGTTCGAAATAATCAGAGTACCAACGTACGAGCCGTCACTGTTGCCATAGTCAAAGGTGTAGCGTATGTGTATGGTTAGGATTGGTGGACACTTTGAACATCTTTTGGGTCATTTTCACATATCATCTACCAAAACATATGTAATGTCCTAAAGCAATAAATATTTTATATTCTCTCAGTCTTGCGTCTCTTTGTTTCTTGTATAAGAAACAAAGAGACGCAAGAGTCGGTTAAGGAACTTTCTCATGACATTTCCGACTATGGGTTGCTGTGCCAATCTGAATCCTTGTGATGTCCTCAACTTTCCCTTAAAGTTTGTTCAATAACCATGGGACATATTCATATTTTTCTTCGACAGACCCAGAGAAACATTAATCATTCCCTACGTGTGTCTTATGCCATAGCTCGTTATATTCACTCCTATTAAAAGAAGGTTCTAAAACAGCAGTGACGGATTTAGGCTCCATGGTGCCCTCGCTCCAAGTTAATCTGATCACTTATACACTATAATAATGAGAAGAATAGTAATAAATTATTCAAATTAAATTTAGGTATTGAATTCAGACATGAATTAAATATATTTATGAAAAATCTAACAACAACAGATAAATGCTATGATTAATAATTTTGTGTACCTATTTGATAGATAATTTAAATTTTACAACTTACACAATAAATTATTTTAAAAAAGTAATTCTATCTTTTTAATATTGACATCATGAGTTTCCCTAAGCAAGAAAAGAATTATTAAAATTCGGTTTTACAGTTGATAAAAAACCAAATTGATTCCATATTGTTGACGACTCGAAAATTTTGGTGCTCTTAAACATTTGCCACTTTAGGGATGGAACAGGCGGCCTAAATCCGTCATTGCTACAAAGGCTTCTGAACCTTTTCCTCCAAGAGAAAGATCTTGATCATTTTTTTTTACATTTCCACAATACATTTGTTTAGCTGATAAATGTAAATTTCTTATAATTTATAGCATAACTTAAATCTGTACTGCTACAAATTTCTAAAGCAATTTGAAAATTAAATTTTATGTAGATTTTTTAAGTTAAAGCCAAACACCACAAACAAATACGAAACATATAAATCAAACAAAAAAAAAATTCTATATCATTAGCAAAACTAACAATAGAGAACCATTATGAAATGCTTAATCCTTCAAAATATATGAAGAAACAATGACATTTTAATTCTAGTTTTTGGTATGTAAAAAGTAATGCTCATTTTACTTGCAAGGTAATTAGTAGTAAATATGAATCTGAATATTTATGAGATGCAGTGAATAAATTAATATGAAATCCGGAAAGTAACTGCTTTTTTACGAGACTATTTGAGTAAAGAAAATTTATTCCTGTAATAAATATTTCAGATACATTCAATTCTAATTTTAAAGAATCACGTTTCGATCGCAAAATTAAATTATAAACTACTTTTTTTTTCTAAAAATAGCTGTTTTATTGATTTTTCAGTTTGAATATGTTAATGAAATATGTGCTTCGGGAGTAAATATTACGTGGTTGAGATATAAATGACTTTGATAAAAGTTTTCGATAAGGGAATATGAAGGGCCATTTCTATGGTTTATGTACTCTCAGCTAAATATTTAAATAATATTTATCATTATAGTAAGTTTGACTTCTCATGGGATTTTTAGTATTATTAAAATATCTGATAAGGGGAAAGAAAAAGATTATAAAACGAATAGGAATAGGTCTCAGGGAATGAAACATTGTTATGAAATGTAATATATTTTACATTAAAACATGACACTGCAATAATGCTTTTAAGCAGATACCAATATACATATTTTATTTTATTCAAATAATTATTTGAAGGAACTCAAACTTATTTAATTTAAAGTAACTCTAAAACAATCTAAGTCTTTTAAATTATATGAATATTAATGATTCATCGCAGAATTGAGAATAAAGCCAACGTAAGAAAAACAGCAATGTTTGATTCAGAAATCTTTTTTCTAACTTTTGTGTCGATGCTATTTGAAGACAGTTTACATGAAAATGATCTGTTCTTCAAAGCAAGAAGCACAAAACGGACTTTAAAATGTTATTCAAGATTTGAAAAAAAATGTTAGTTGCTAATAAAAAATATGCACAAGTCGATGTTTATAGTGAAGCAGCATTTCTCAAACTGTGGGGCGCACCCACCCAGGGGGCGTGACAACCTTACTTGGGGGAGGGGGCGCGAGTATATCGAAAAAGTTAAAACAAAAGATTATTTAAAATATTATTAATTTACTGAAAGGAAACAAAACAAAATACATTCTGACGTAATAAAAAAATAAATATACATTTACATTATAATACCACTTATAAATGAGTAAGTACTTCGCAATGTATTTTAAATTAATTTAACAGAACTAAGTTTAAAAAAATTGATAATTACCAGGGACCCTATGGGCATGTAATAAAGTTATATAATATATTTAATACTTATCTTGATAATTTGTACGGTTTTTTATTAAAGTCGTATTTCAGCTTTACGCCTAAGTATAATTATTATTGAATTTAATACATAATTATTGTATGGAAGGGGGACGCGATGAAAATTATGATTGAAAATTGGGTCCCGAGAATAGAAAGTTTGAGAAGCACTGTAATAAAGTAATTTGTTTGTCTGAAAAAAAGAGATGAAATTATTTAATCCTTTAAGTAAATCTAATGAATGATAGTGATAATAAATTTTGAAAACAGTGTAAGTTATCAAAAAAAAGATATGTGTTTTCTATTAAAGCTTTGGAACAAATAAATCGCAAGTTTGTATAAGCTATGGATGTATTTAATGTTACTTTTTATCAAGCTACTTAATTATTAATTATATTGTAAAAAAAAAAAAAAACATGTTAAAATCAATAAATTCTACCAGATCAAAAATCTTTGGAATCTTAATTACAACAAAGCTCAGAAAGCAATAAAATATAATCTTTTATACCCCATGCTAATTTGATCCCATATATCTATTAAATCATTTCCTTTTAAGTGCAGGAAACAATATCGTGTTATCTTAACTAGTTTATAGCATTTGATTTCTTCGCAAAATTGAAACAATGGTAATCAATGGTTATTAAAACATTGCATGAACTTTTCAATTCCATTATATTGACATAGACGGAACGAAATTGACAAATGCATTATTAAAACTATCAGTCTTAGATTTTGCCTTAACCTCTTCTAGATCGAATCCATCAAGAGTTGAGCAGAAAAGCTTCGTTGGGCATCATAAGAATGGCATTAAATTAATTGAGCAAGCGTTTTCTCATATCAGCTTCTCGTGGAGGATGGCTACGTAATGTACGCTTGGAGTAAATTACTTTTCTGTACGGTTTTGAAGCCTTGAGATCAAGTTAAATCAAATGATAGCTTTGGTGCTTCCACTTAATAAAGCCCATTTCAGAATAGAAGACAACAGAGCTGATTACAACATAGTTTTCTTTTCCCGCTAGAGACGCTTGGTAATCTGTGGTAATTTATTAAATCCTTGTCGAGGAAAAGTTTTATATTTTGTCCGCAGTCATTTAGAGTACTATTTGGTAAAAGAGAAGAACTGGAAATATTCGTTTTTAGAATCTTGGAAGTATTTTTAGATTTTTAAGTGATTATTTTGTACAACGAAATTGGTAACAAATTTTGTCATTTAATATTTCTGTTAAGAACATGTCTTTTGAATGAAAATTCAACTTGTATCATCTTTACGCGAATAAAAATATAAAACTACTCTATAAAGTATATGAACGGTTCACGTAAAGTGAAATACGACCTATTATTATTTGATTGTAGTGTTGGGTACAACTCATCATTTATTTGGAGAACATCTCATTTCATTTATTTGATTTGTTCACTATTTTTTTTTTTTGAAGTGAAAACTTTTTTAGCGGCGTTGGGCACTTTTTTGGTAGGGGAAAATCTTATGGGTTCGAGTCACCAACATGTTCTGACTGGCGCACGCGCAGTGTGCTGTTCGCCTTAGTTACTTTTTGGATGGGTGAAATCTCAAGCGTTCACGTTACCGGCATGCTTATAGCAGAATATCTGCAGCTATACAGCTGACGTATAGTGCTGTGTATATCTTATTTGTGAAATTGAATTGAATTAGTGAAAAGTTCTATGTGTATACGAAGTGCATTGTTGAAATAGTGTTTTTGTTTGATTTTTATTTGAATCATTTAATTGAAGAATCACTGTGCAGAACAATAGTGAGTACTAAATAAATAAACTAATATTTTTAAGATAAAAAATAAATAACAGAAAATTATTTTAAAACTCGTATTTATTTTGGCGTTTGAAAATTTTGTATTATTTATTTTCGAATATTTAACCTCTGCAATGCATCACGCAATCCGGATTAGTATTTCACAGTGGCTTAGACGTTTTCTTACTACCGTGGTAAAACAGACTTTTAGTTGTTCAATCATATTTTTATCGTGGTTTTTGAAATTAAAAATTTTATAAAATCTTATAATAATTTAAAGTTAATGTGTCGAAGTTTAAAATATGGTTATTAATGCAAATAAACATCATAAAAGATCAACAAATCATCGAGAGGATCTAACGTTATAATTGAAAAGGTTACAAAACAATGTACTACAAATGGCACCAAAACTTTTCTAGAATTCATCTACAACAAGAAAGGATTAGCGATATTTTCTTTCAATTGTCAAAGTTTGCATGATCATGCAGCTGACCTAAAAATGATGTTTTCGTAAAAAAAGTCAAATGTTCTGCTTTTGTCAGAAATTAGTATGAAAAACGAAGAACCACTTAATATTCCGAATTTCAACTTTGTTGTAAGTTATAAAATACCCGAAGTTCCAGCAGCAGGCGTAGCTATTTATCACAATACTCAAGATATGTAACACTTCATCACTTCACATATGGACATACAAACTAAATTCACTAGAAGCATTGGTGTTAATGTTTCTGATATAGGCGAAATATGCGTTGCTCGTTGCGATTCTGATAATGGGCAATACATATTACTAGCTGCCATTTATATTTCGCTTGGAAAATCTATGAGACATATACAACAATTTTTATTTGAAAATTTGATGATTTACACAAAAAAAGGTTCCGAAATACTCTAAAGAAGATTTGGCGAAAAATATGATAACGTACGTATGATTTTAAGTGCAGGCTTCAATATTAGCTTTGCAGATGATAAAAATCTACCACTAATTGAATTTCTAAATGAAACACTTAATTTAAATATGTCCAATGATCGAAAACTCAGTACTACAAAATATAAAACGATGATCGATGTGGTTTTTACGTGATGCTTAGATAAATTTGAATCAAACATTTTCCTTTCTTTAGTTACCATAAGCCTTTTGTATCTTTTCTTAGAACAAAATGATATAATTGAAAGTACAAAAAGTCTAAGTATTGTTGTAATTAATGATGACAATGATGCAAACAATTAAAATAATGTTAAAAATCAAGTACATTAATATTTAAGTAAATACAAATACTATCCTTAAATAATATGATTGTATATTAATTGTTATTTCAATTGAATTGTATTCATATTTTGTCATGATCTTTTACAGCCCGTAATATATCTGAATAATAAAAAAAAACCCATATAAACTTGCATATAATTGTTGCTCGGAGTGTCAATAGATGTGAAAACCAGATTGATGTTGATAATTTTAATTCAAACATTATGAAATTTCAAATTTTTAATTCTTAAAGTTCTAAGTTTTTACTTCTATCGGCAGTCTCTATTACTTTAAATTTTTAAAGTTAGAAATATACATTCTTCAATTTTTGTTTATTATATTCAAAGGGTAATGTGATTTTGCCTTACTGTTTGGTATATGACAATTTGGATATATTGTAGGTTAACCACTTGGAAAATTAATGTAAATATTTACTTATACATATACAGTAGATTAATGTATGTTGTTTTTGGTTTTATAATCAGACCTATACGTTTCCCTGTGTTCCTTTGTTGCACGCATGAATCCCAAGCGGTTATGTCATCGTGCAGACATTTATAATAATGATGCTTAATAATAATAATTCCTTGTCGTAACTGGCATCAATTTTTGACTGCATGCGAAATAAGTAAATAAATAAAATAAAGAGAAATGAAAAATGTCGCTGCTGCTTAAAACGTTTAATTGATTTAATACCCTTGTTTTTTTTAAAAATATTTTAAAATAAGTGTGTTTACTTATATTAAGTGCTGTGAATGAATTTGGTCGCACAAATGCTATAACGCCGTTTAAAAGATGGATTGCGAAAATGAAAAGGTAAAGGAATACATTAATTTATTTAATTTCATTAAACATTTTAGTTACATCAAATCTTTATGTTCTATCTCAGATAAATATTGAAGTTGACTTTTAGAAAAATCCAATTTTATTTCGATATCTTGTTTTCAGAATAAAAGCAAATTTACATATTTTCTTTAAAAAGAATTTTTTTTTGTTGTCGTTGGAAAAAAATCATGAAAATAATATTTCTCTTGAAATAAGTAAAGTTATAACGCTTATAAAAATTGTGCGCAATACTTAAATTTTAAAAAATATGCCTGCAAATGTAAAGAAGACAAAGCACATCATTGTAACTGAAAATATAATTATTTTTATACATTCCATATGCACTGAGTCTTAGTATCTTTGCACATTTGAATGTTCCTTCCCATTTATACCTCACAGAGACAGGTTTTCTTAAATTTGCTTTCTTTAGGTTCATAAAAAAGCAGGTTTTGCCATATATTCGGTTTCCTTTTGCGCAAGGCAGTAAATGAGATGCTATTAATAAATTGTTGTGAAACTATTAATTAATAATTTCAATTTGACACGACATGAGAAATCAGATAAATACTAGTAAGGCAACACTAACTCCCTATTGTCCCTCAAATAATCTCAGAACACCCTTGCTATACATACCAGACAGCAAAAGTAAAGAAACACTGTCTTCGTTTTAGGATTGATTCTGGTAAATGACCTTGAAATACCTCTGCGTGAAGTTACGGTAATGGTAAAGTTTAATTGCGATTTGAGATTTTAAATTATGGCTATGCTTATGAATAGAAAGTATGGTCTATCAGATATTACTTTAGCACAGTTAAAGATTAAATATTAAACATTTTATAAAACATTCACTTTGTGTTGTACGTGATTTTTTTTTTAAATTCGCAATATGACACATCTAGAAAATATTTAAATAAATTATTACAAAATGATATTGTATCGGTTTTTTTTCTTTATAACCGAAAGTGATTAATAATCTTTTTAAAGAAATATGTTGTCCAATATCTGTCTACATTCCTTTCGAAGAACATATGAAAATTTCCCTTCGTACTTAGAAAATTAAAAAATGCTCCATGCATATTAAAGGATTATTCTGAATTTTCTCAATCTGATTAATTTAAACATTAATTTTTCTAGGGAATCACCATCATTATTTCGAAACTTTAGTGTAATCCTATCTTCCAAAACAGTGAATCCTAATTCTTCAAATAAAGCTCCTTAAACGCAATTATCTAAACAACCAAAAATAAAGAATCCCACATTTGCCGCTTATTATAATCATAAACAGAATCCAATTAATAAACACAGGATTTCATTTTCTACACGTCTCTTAATCTTTTTGAAAAACTGTTTACGCAAACAAACAAAGTTTCAAAACCTAAATCGACCCGACAAATCTTACTAATCTTAATTTGTTTATCTTCTTATTTTAATTAAACTGAAAAGCTGGGCGTTCCATTAAATGTCTTTTCAAGCTTTGCCTATCATTTACATTGGCAACAGAGCTACAAAACTTACAAAGCCGTCCTTGAAATTATCAGCCTAAGCTTTTGTCTTAATCTCTTTTAAATTGAATTCGTCAGGAGATGAGCAGCAAAGCACCGTTTGGAATCATGAGCACAGTATTAAATTAATTGAGCACTCATTTAATGATACCAGCTTCTCATAGATGATGAGCCTCTCTAACGCACGCTTCAAGTAAATTACTTTCGTGTAGAGTTTTGAAGCCGGGAGATCAAGTTAAATCAATTGATGATTCTGCTTTCTCCCACTTTATAAAGTGAATTCCCGGAGAAGAGGACAATAGAGCTGATTACTCCACGATTCCCATTTTCGCTGTAGATATGGATGAGTCTTGGTAATCCGCGATAATTTATTAAATGGTAATCTAAGATGGTGCTTTAGTTTCGGATAAATTGTAGATATTTAATTTTATATACGTAGTTTTAAAATCTGCACAAACTGCCATTTTAACATTGTTATGTGGTAATGTTCTGAATTCGAGTGTTCAATCCCAATATACAGTGAAGTACGTTTAATACAAAAACGCTTAAGACATAATATTGGTTAACACAAAAAAATTCAGTGGTATCGACAAACTATTATGCATTTTACCGCATTTTTTCCTGTTAACAGGAAATGAAAATCGCTTAAGGGAACACAGTACGATTTAATTGACGAAAATCGGTCGAAAAATCAAATCTAATTTTTTAAACTTAAATTAATTTGTATATACTTTTCTACAAACTCGCAAAATTTTAAAGCTCTAAGTTTAAAAAAACGCAGAGTTGTGTGATAATTCTTACGTTATTTTTTCATATTACAATGGCAAATATAAACTTTAAACTGACTTATCTCGGAAAGATAAAATAACTAGTTTGTCTTCATTTAAAATGCTAAGGCTAATTTTTTCCTATTGTGCCTAATACTTGGAAACTTTTTACACTTGTTGCTAATAGAACATGGAATAAAAGTTGGTATGCATTTTTCAATCAAAACAATGCTTACTTTTTTTTAAAGAAATTAAATTTAGAATTTATACATTTTTAAGGAATTTTCAATAATCATTCATAAAAAGAAGTATTATACAAATACCAATCATGCTGCTACAAAACTTTTGTTATCTACGGTTTGATGTTCTTGTAAATCAAATTTCATATACGTACGTTAATTTTTGTAGGAGGGGCAGCGTTTTAAAACCATTTCATAAGTTTTAAGTTTTTTCCTTAACAAATTAAATGGTTAGTTTTTTTAATGAAATTTTGTGCACAAAATCTGTTTTGTAACACATAGAGACAAACAAAAAAATTATGAAAAACATCACATTGAAACAATTTGAGTAAATCGTTCAATGTCCGCTTAACACGGAAAGATTTCCCTTGTTAGAATGAACAAAATATGAAAAACACCGGCCTGATCAGACTGGCCTACTGTATTATCAGAAGAACTTATTGCAGTAGATGAAAATGTGTGTACAGCCCCAGTTATGGCAAACAAAGACATTTCGAAGTTTGTTCAAAGTTTAAAAAATATAATTGATGTAGATACCGACGATGAAAATGAAATGACTACTATAGCTTTTTTGTTCCCACGTCATCCGAAATAAGAAACGCCATGAAAAGTATGTGCAGTTTTTTAGTCACACATTCCAATGGTGAAATTATTAACAAAATGTACAATATCAGACTATTCGACGCTAAAAAATGCAAAGAGATGTATCAGTTTTTTTTCCAGAAATTTAACAAATGTCTTGTCTTTAAAAATAAATTTCTGTATGTTCTTGTGAATGTTCTTGTTTCAGTGATTTTTATTAAATATATGCGCATATACATATCTATGTAAGTAAAATAAAGTCAAACAACTTAATTTTGTTGATATATGTTTTTTTTTTGTTGCTATATCCTTTATCACGAAAAATTATTTCGCATTCTAAGTTTCGTGTTAAGCGATTTTCACTGAAGAACTGTTGGGATCGCAATAATATACAGCAAGATTACTTAATTTGCTGATTAACATGCAGTATTAATAATTTGATGTTGCAGGTGTGGCAGTACATATTTTTCCATCTATAAGTAATTGCAAAGGTAATAATTATTTATACTAACATTAGAATTATTTTTTCAATTAATGTGTTCATGTTTTTAAAACTAAGAATATTTTTTCTTAAAGATTAATTTCAGAAGAAATCTGTAATCAGCTGTTTAGTACAAATTATCAAGGTAAGTGTTAATAAGTGTCTGTAATTTTGTAATTGAGAAACCCATGTAATTACTGGTAATTATTTAACATATTCTTAACTTAGTATTGTTAAACTTTTTTTAAAGATATGTGCAGTACTGATACATTAATAAGTGTAATATATCAGTGTAAAAATGTGTATTCTATTTTCTTATTATTTCAGAATGTATTTTGTTTGTTTGCTTGCAGTAAATTAATAATTTTGTTAGCTGATCTTTTGTTTTAGACTTTTGAATAAGCTCGCACCCCCTCTTGCGGTTATCACTCCTCTTTAGGTTGGGGGGGGGCACAGTTTGAGAAACACTGAAATAAATTATTGACTTTATTTTATGTTCAGAATTCAATGAATTCGGATTTGAATTATTTAAGATTCATTAAGTATTGATTAATTACAAGAGACTAAAAGAAAATTAGAATATTAATTTCTTTGAAGAAGATGTGGAGTTTCGGAACTCTTCGATACAGGTGCTAGAAGATTGATAATTTATGTTTATATTTCAACACAAAATATGATTTAAATTTCGTATACACCTCTGTAACACATATAATCTAATTTCTTAGGTGCATTTCGGTAACTGCCAATATTTATTCTTACAAGCAAATTTATTATACTCCTAACCAGCTTGTAATGACGCTAACAAAATCCAATGTAATAAATTACTTTTATGAAACTATTTATTCTTCAACGCCATCAAAAAATTTAATCACATATCTGAGCAAATTAAGAAATAAAATTTCCAGCTAAAACCCGTATTTAATTCTGTCATAAAAATCCTCTTCAATAAGAATGTTTCCAAATAAACAGAGAACAGCATTTGAAGGCAAAAAAAAGCCTAGGAAAGATATTAATATTCATCGTGTAATCACCTCATCGTCTTTTTGGCATGCAGCCAAGATAGGGAGAATTCAAATGGGTTTCTTTGCAAGCATGCATCACACATTATTTTGAAATGCAATTTAAAAAAATGAGCTGGAGATCAAATTAATAATAATGTATTCAATGATAAAGGTTCATGCAACTTTATGAAGATGTTCATTGATAATATGTATGTGATGGAAAAAGTATACTGTTACTGTCATACGTAATGATAATTTGCTTTTTTTTAAGTAATTAAATATACTTTCGGTTTTAAATAATAATGTTTTACTTTGTAATAATTTTTAAGTACAACTATTATATTATATTGTATCATTAAGAGAATACTCAATCTTTTTTCGTTGATGTAATAATGTTTTTATAATGGAACATATGTTTTTTTTTTTTTTAGAAAAAAATTATAACCTTGAGAAAGAGCTAAAATTTCCATTAATGTTATTACTATATATAAAGATACAATCCATAGACAAAGTTTCAAGAACATACTTTTTTTTAAATATTTTCAATGAAATATAATTTTTATAAGTTAAATTTTTTTTTATTTCTTTGTGTTATCTCTCTGTAAATGCTTCTTTTATACAGATTTTATTCAATAATTCTTAATATATTATGCACCACCTTGGTCAAATCAAATAATTACAAAATAATATCATCAAATAATCTGCAGCCATGATGTGTAAAGCATTTTGTCAATGCAGGATTTTGACAATTCATTACTTTCTTAAATTGAAATTTGAAAAAAAGACAAACATGAAAACACACATATATATAAATACATTTAAGTCTCTTTGAATATATAAATAATTGAAAGCATACATATTTTGTACAAATAAATGTATATAATATGTAAATAAACTGTACACCAATCCGCTGCCCCATTAAGAAAAATGTAGCTCAATTACTGACTGGATAATCGAATAAACAGATCTGCATACAGATATCTACATTTGATGCATAAAAAACTTTATTTTAACAAATAGATAACTTAGTAAAAATTTCAAAATATAAATTGAATAAAAAAAGTATGACGACCGCATTAAATTCATTATATTAAATTTTCGTTAGCAAAACGAGTGGTATAACAGTAACAATAAATCTTAATTACACTACCTCTTGAGAGGAAATTTTAAACATCAATCCAATGTAATAAATTCTGTAAACCATTAATTTTATTGCTAGTTTATATATTTGAGTACTTTTCAAGGAAAAAAAATTATAAAACAGCTAACGAGTATTGCTTTTTTAATTAATCGTTTCATAATATTTTAATAGAAGTGATATCAATCAGAATTTACGTTTTCTTTTACAATTGCTTTATAGATGAGTTTAAAACTGCATTACACCATTAGATAATATAAGTTCATTTTTAATGCAAATACAAACAATCCATAATACAGTAATAGAAATGTTATATTATTTAATGCAATAATTATGATACTTTTTTGTAGTAATTTTATACAATTACAGGAACTATTTTCGTAATACAAGATAAAATAATTTTACAGATCACAGTAGTAAAAACACATTATTTTTTGCGAAAAAATATTTTAAAAAACGAAGCGTTCCTCCCTTTTTTTTTCTAGTTTACAAATTTAGATATATTAATTTTAAAAAAAATAAAAAAAAAAAAAAAAAAAAAAAAAAAAAAAAAAAAAAAAAAAAAAAAAAAAAAAAAAAAAAAAAATTTAGATATATTAATTTTTAAGATAAATTGTAATCTATATTCAGATATTTGTTTTCAAATAATATAAAGCATGAAGTAACAAAAATTCCAGTTTCATCAAATACAATTACATAAAAAAAGGAAAATATACAATGCTGTTCTTTTAATTGCATCACTAATACAGTAGAACGTCGTTTATATATCCGTACGTCGTTCATATATCCGTCGTCAATTTAAGCGTCAAATATCCGAACCAAAATCCGGATACGTTTTCGAACAGTGCAATTTTCAACAGTTGTTTCGCGTGAGGCTAAAAGTGACAGGAAAACCCAAGGTGAGGAAGATTTGGGGAATTTCAATTGTATGATTTGTTAAACATCTGCGCGGAATATTAGGTCAGTTTGTTTCCAAGTGAGGGTTGTATACATGCTCTTTTGTTGAGTTTTATTGATGTAGAAACCTGGATGGCATGCGAAGCAGAAGACTGTGTATTTCAAATGCTAAATGATGACGAGATTGTGACTTCTGTGCAAGTAGAATCCGACCCTGTCGACGATGAAGCGGATGAAGACGAGGACAACAACAACGAAAGTAGCAAGGGTCCTTCAAATGCTGATGCGTTTACTACGTTAGAGTCAGCTATGGAGTGGTACGAACAACAATCAGAGTGTTGTCCTACTCAACTACTGCTGCTCAAGAGAATCAAAGAACTTGCAGCGAAAAAACGAAGGTGTACATTGGTACAACGAAAAATAAGTGATTATTTTCCCCAATAAAGATAAAATTGTGACATTTTGCACCTATTTTGCTTTTTCTTCAAGCACGTTTCCCGCATGTGAGGATTTTCAATATTCGTATAGTGTCCGGTTTCATATACTGCATGGATCGCATTCAGTTTTCGGTTATCCGAACAATCGCGTATCCGAATGGTGGTCCGGTCCCAATTGATTCGGATAAAGGACGTTCTACTGTAATGATGTATAACAGCACAAAAACATTTACCACATTAAAGGAAAAAAAAACATAATAAATTTTTTATGCAGTGTTAAGTGTCCGAAAACTTAATGCACAACTGCCATCTCTCGCAACTAAAACGGCTGTAACTCAATTAGGCATCGAGATGAGCATAGATTGGCTGATGGAAGCAAGTCCTTTCATGCTGTTATAAGTCCATACCACCCTTTATCAATTGTAAATGCTGAAGTACGGTGTTAGGGAATTTTCTCAGACACCTACGAACAAATGTTTTTAGTGGATGAGAGATATAGAGTATGTGCTGGGCAGGACAACAATCAAACGCTAATGCGTCAAGTTAGGTGAGAACGAAATAACAAATAATATCCATTGCATGATATTATGGTCTCGCATTATTTTTTTATCAGAGGACGTATTCGATCTTCGAGATGGGGAGCGGCCAATTGTTTTAAAATCTGAAAAATGTAACACCCGCTGTTCAGATTACGACGACCCGAGCAAGAGATATTCGTATGGAAAAACTAAAGACAGGTCATAAGAGCTCAAATGACAATGACAAAGCAAGTTGGTGACATCCGTTCTCATTCCAGAAATGGATGCGTCCAACATGATACTGATCATCTGAAAGACGACACTGTGCCAATCATGTATCAAATTCTGTTGTTGAAAGCACCACTGTTGTCGCGTGTATCCATGCTGCAGTGTAAAGGGAAGTCAAAATATTGGTCACCATACAGATGGTCCGATCTTCCTTTGACGTCATCACACTGTCCATACGGTTACTTTTCATGCTGAACAAACCCACTGCCTGATTTAAAGCCCCTGATCTGGCTGTATAACCCTATAAGTCCAATTTCACAGCATTTGTTTCTTATAAGGCGTTAGTGATGGGAGGAAGCTGTGATAATGTATGGCCTTTAGCATAAATTTCCCAAGTCCTTCGATTCCAAAAAAAAATTCGCAAGGCAATCAAACACGTCTTTATAGCCAGTTCATTTTTCTTGCAAAAAGCTAAAACTTCCTTTTGACAAACATCCAACATTCAAAGATGATTTCAGAATGATAAAAGCCACTCTGAAACTTTCTTTTTATTCAGAGTTTGAGATGCCGTTCCTCCAATCTACGTCATTCTTTTGCGTTTAGAATCTAATTATTTGTATATTTTAGCATCATTTCTCTTTCATGCAAATTTGATGCTTGCATCATTTCTCCTTCACAACGTTGCAGTTTTAATGATCAGCATTGTATATTAAAACAGACAACATAAACCAATTTCTTAAATTAATCAAATTTATCTTTTCGTAACAAATCACATTTTCTTAAAATAAACTTAATTGATTAAGACATTATTTATAACACTGCATATCCAAAGCGAGAAAGCTCGTCAACAAAGAAAAGTCAAACTTAATAAATATCTCCCACACCACAAAACTTTTTTTTTCCTCTTTCGAAAAGGTAAATTAAAATTAAGGAAATGCATCGCAATTCATATCATAATTCACTCGGAATTTATTTACTTCCCAGAACGGTTAAGTCTAATTAATGAGCGAACCACACATACTTTATGCAAGGTGTTCTTTTTTTATTTAATCTATTCTCCTGATTAGAACAAACCAACCAGTTTTTAAAGCAAATGATAAAGCTAATGAATGCGTATAGCGATTTATAACTGATTTTTTTCTTCTTTTCGCTTTTAAAGTCCCACATTCGTAATTAACTCGATTTGTCAGAAAGTTAAGTAGTCTTTGTAAGTAGAAACTGCACCTCTTCCAAATGGAAACGCAATAAATGAGTTTATGATAAATCAGGGGAGTCAGGATGAAATTAAGATTCATTTGTACGGGTCGGACGCCATATTTATCAGAAATAATCTTGGAAGTTTTAAATGGAAAATGTAGTTTCTTAATTAAAGAAAATGAAACACGAAATTAATGCCTTTAGCTTGAGAGGTGATCGCTTAAATTATAATTTTTTTAGTGAACAGCGTTAAGATTTGTTTCAGAAAAATCGATTTTATTCTTTTTTGTAAAATTTTTTTATAGATATGCATGACGGTAAATCACGTAAATGAACAGGTTTCCAATTTAGAGCTGAAATCTTGTAAATAGCATGTTTTGTATGGATATATATATTTTCTCGGAATATCTATCATAAATTCAATTACCAATTTAAAACATTGTAATAAATAATGGCATTATTCTCTAATTTAGTAGTAATTTTACATTTGCTGTATGTTCTTCACAGAAGAACTATAAAATTTGGGCATTTTGAGTTATTCTTTACTATAATTTATATTTTAACTATTTATATATCTATATATGTAATAACGTTAATTAATATTTATTTGAAACTCGAATCCCATTTAGTTATATCTAAAACATTATTTCGAATACCCTATTTCGAAACATTCTAATTTCATCTCACACTAAGGGATTAAACCTTTATTTTGATAAATTTAAAAATAATAATTCCTCAATTAAAAAGATTAGACCTTGAACTTTTGACAGATGTTTTGGTTATAGTTATATGTTATGGTTAAGTAATATGTTATAGTTAAGTAATATGTTTTGGTTAAGTAATTGATACATGATGGCTTACACTTGTATTATACTAACATGTTGTAATTATTCCCTAAAACAATGATGTAATTTCTATAAATAATTTATATTCCCCGTCACTTGAACACGTAATTTTATTTTTATAATACTTTTTTCACCGCTCTTTCTTGCTTATTTAAATGTATAAACTTTGAATAAATCTCTCTATTGTATATAGGTGTTTGAGCAAATCGCACATTTAAAATGACTCTCCTAATGTGAAAATTAAATACAAGTTCATTGGATTAAAAAAACAGACATTTGAATTCCTATAACTACATCATTATATTAAAAAAAGTACCATCTCATCGATATATTTCTTAAATATAATAACGATCCGATTTAATCACGTTGTATTTTTTTGGAATATAACATTAAGTATAAATTTCTTTTTACTTATATGATTGGATTTTATGCAACCTTTGACAATAAAGTTCGATGAATAGTTTTGTAACATTAACGTAGATGAAATATTAACGAAAGTTACCTTATTGTTCTTCCAAATAATCACCTCCCATAACTATGCACCACTGAGATTTGCTATACCTGTCCTGGAAACTTTGCAAAAAGTCTTCTTTTGGGATGGAGTTCAAACGCCTTGCCACGTTTCGTTGGATGAAAGGAATATCGTCAAATCTCTTTCCTTTCAAAGCGAGTTTGAGTCGTGGGAATAGGAAGGTTTGAGTTCTGGCGAGTATGATGGATGTTCCATTTGAACCCCCTTTTTTGCAAGAAACTGATTGACGATATTGGTTGTTTGAGAATGAGCATTATCCGGAGCAAAGAACCATGAACCTTTTTGTGCGTGCTGGGGCCATCCTCTGCATAAACGTTTCATATAACGGGTCGAAATTTTAATGTACTTTTGCTGCATTCGTCGTTCCCTCAAGTAGAAATTCCTTGTGGATAATACCTTGACTATCAAAAAAGGTTATGAACATCATCTTGTAGCGTGAGTTTTCTGCTGTGGCATTTTTACGACAAGATGATGCAAGAGAAAGCCATTCCATGATTTGTCGTTTCGTTTCACGGTCATACTTTAGACACCAAGGACTCATTCTCGGTGATAAATAATTCTAGAAAGTTGGTATCACATCCACCGTTCCGACAAAATCGCGTAAAGCAGCTAAACGTGCTTGCTTCTAATCGTCAGTCAAGTGATGTGGTACAAGACGACAGCAAGTTTTTCTCCTCCCTAAATCCTGGGTATATATTTGTCACATGGATTTGCCGTTAAACTGCAGTTTATCAGGTAGCATGCACACAAAGTTAATCGACGATCTTTCGTGATTAATTTCCTGACTTTCTCAATGTTTTCGTCACTGACGGAGGTCACCGGTCTTCCGCTATGGGGGTTGCCAGAAACACTGCCCCAGCGTTCTCGAAAACTGGCGAATCACTCGTCCACACACTTCATAATCAGTTGATTATATAGTTGATTATATATTATCAATCACTGTCCTGGTCAAACTGAACGAATTGCGCTTCAAATTACTTTCCCACCCACCGTACAGTCCAGAACTGACCCCGAGTAACTACTGGCTGTTTGCAGATCTCAAAAGAATGCTAGAGGAAAAGAGGTTTGGCTCAGTGAAGAAGAGATTGCCGAAAAATCATTGAATATCGGGAGCATTTTAAATCTGAAACATAAGGAATTTATGATGTAATAATATTTTCCTTTCCCTCTAATGTATATATTTTATTTATAATAAGTAATATTCTATCACAGAATCAATTAAAGAAAAAAGAAAGAAGTGCAAAAGTATTTTAATGCACAGTTTTCTTTCTTTGATGCAAATAACAGTGGTTCTCTAAAAATGATGTCCGCCTTCATTAGTCCTTGTGTTGATTTAGAATAAGACGTTAATAAACACCTACTAATTCACCCAAAGTTAAACATACATTTTATCGTAGACTTACGAGTTTATTTTCAATAAAGTAATTTTTAACCATTTTGAAATATTTCTGTAGAATACTGAGTGAGACATTTAAAACAACAATTTCAAATTACATGATTTAAAAAAAAATGTTTATTCTTCTTGTCTTGTTTATGAATTTAGTGCATTTATATATTGGTTCAAAAACAAGCAATGCCAGGTCTGTAAAGAAATGTCTTGCTTGATGACTATAAAAATTGTTCTGAGGTGATGCATCAAGTTGAAAAATAGATGCAAGAACGGCTTTGCTGGCAAAAATAAGGTATGGTGTTAATTGGGTTTGCGGACAATTTCTGCATTTTTTTAAATTTTAAAATAAATTCACGAGAAAAGAGAACTTGCCTTTATTCATACAATTAGATATGTACTATGTACATCCAGATTATTTTAGAAACAATGAACAGAAGTACATGTATCATAAAAGAAAAATATTATTTGGAATTTAAATTTGTCTATTAAACTGTGTTAAAAATAATTACTAGACAGTATAACGTTTTGCATTTGTGTTTTATTTAATTGAGTTTACTGATTTTTAAACAAGATGAACTTTTTTTTATTCTTCTTTATTTAGGTAGTTAGCCATCATTCTTATGATAACATTTGAAAATATCAATCTTTAGTATATTCATATAATTCACAAAAAATTATATTCTTGATATAAAATTGATCATTTAATGAAGCAACTAAAATTTCACTAAGTCCTTTATTTATCTGCATGAAATAAAGACAAATTTGTTTTTATGAAATCTAAAGATGCAACTGAAAAACTTTATCGCTGTTATCATACTCTTTTTTCAAGTAGTAATGGTAGTATATTATATTTTATTTTGATGTTTATCGTTAACTTTAGAGAAATTCTAGGTCTCATGCTATAAAAATCTTATTTACTAAGCATGACATTTTTGAAAAGAGTTTTATTCTGCTTTCTTCAACATCGAAAACTGTCAAGTCTCCGCAAGATGTTTTATCGTAAAGTTGTTTGACAGTTCATGTCACGAACGATCATACTTTCCAAAGCAGTTGAATTCTTAACCCACTTCG
The DNA here is from genome assembly GCA_019973975.1 of Trichonephila clavata. Lineage (NCBI taxonomy): Eukaryota > Metazoa > Arthropoda > Arachnida > Araneae > Nephilidae > Trichonephila > Trichonephila clavata. The sequence continues at coordinate 62,528 of BMAO01037854.1, forward strand.
GTATTTTGAACATTTGCAAAAGTAGAAACAGCAAAACATTTGAGAGTGACTGGAAAACTACTTAAAGTGTAGACGAACTGAACTGAATTTTTATTTTAATAGTTTTTCTGCCTGACGCAGAGTTTCAAATGCTTATCTTTCTTGATAGCTGTGACAATAAGTGAAGGTGAACAATTCTTATCTGATGCATTATTGAATTAATTAAAAATATCCTTATATTAATATTAATTTTATTCTATCCAAGTTTTCACTGCCTCATTATATATCGTTCAGATTTGCTTTTCCTGCAATATTTTAACTTTGTTTTAAAATCTAAGTAAGTCATTGTTTGAAGTACTATTTTGAAGAAAATGAAATTTATTTTAAGAAACAAGACTGATTATATGACCTCAACCTAGGAAGTTGGAAACATAAAATTTTTTCTTGTAACTACAAGATGTGTAGTAATGGTGTTTTTGTTTCCGTGACAATTCTTCGAAAGCCATTTTTCGCACATACAGGGTTGAAATTTCAATAATTTCAAACATGTCTTGTGTTTTGTGTAAAAGTCTTGCTTTTACATTTTATGATGGGTTTTACTTTCAACCGTTGATGTATACGTCACAGCATTGCATATCTATGCTTTGTAGACTAACTTTATCAAGTCTACGTTTTCATTAATAGGAATATATAAATGGTGCTTTGGTTTGCCTTTTATATATAACAGCAGTAAATAATATGTTAGCGTAGTTGCTTTAAATTTCCTCTTAAGCTGTGGATATATAAACTAATTATAATAATAGAGACTGATGAGCCATTGGATTATGACCATCTGTTTCATATAAATTTTTATAGAACTCCTTTAACCTTTAAAACCACAAACACCTGTCGAGTCATTGACACGACATGGGTCTGATAGTTAGTCTGAAGTATCTAGTATTAGACACTCATCAGTTAGTCTTACAATGCCCCTGCAGCCTGGTAACAATAATTCGATTTTTCAACGGACTCACAAATCTTCGACTGGATTCATGTTAGGTAAATAAGAAGTCCAAAATTGCACTTGAAATTCACTGGAAGGCTCATTGACGAATCGAACTTCATAGCAGGTGCATTATCTTTTTCGTAAACATGGAAAGCCATTTTTGGCAATCAAGGAGCTCGATTGGACTGCAATGTTTTCCTACAGAACACAACGACAAGGATTGCACTTAGGGAATGATAGATCCTAACGTAGCGTCATACAAGTATCATCCAAACCATATTTCTGTCTTGTATCCGTCCACCTATGCATTCGTGAGTCAGGGTTTCCATTGGAAATCGGCTCATTCACATTCTTCTGTCAACATGATTAATCAGAAAACCGTGTGATTCGTCAAATCAACGAATTTCTTTCCATTTCTCTTTGGTTCAACCCAAAAGCACTGTGACCACGATTAGATAAGAAATAATTGATAATTACGATTAGAAAAGAAAACTAGTATTATAAGCTAAAGTTGGTTGGTTAATGTTTTGTCATGGACAATAATTAAATTAGACCGAAAGTCCTATAGACAGCATCAGCAATACGGATGCAGTTATCTTCGTATAATTCCTCACGGGGGTTGTTGCAATTACAGGCTTAAGTTTCTCACTGCTTTTCAAGTGATTTCAATATTGAATTCATGAAGTTTTTATGTAGCTACTTTCTAAAATGTAACAACTGTATTTTTTAATTTTAAAAACTAGATTTTCTGGGAAACACACACTTGCTGAAAGATCATTAAATATTTTAAAAATTATAAAAAAATGGAATTAATATTCAAATACAGGATGAAAAAACTAACATCACAAACAAATTTGAATGACAAGAATGAAATAGTGGAAAATTTTCAAAATATCTTTAATCAGCACACGGATTTTTCTACGCAATATATTGCTCCACTAAAATTGCTACGTTCAAGATTCCAACTAAAAAGTTATCATTTAACGTATATCTTACTTTAAAACAGGACAAATTTCAAAAAGTTCTTATTTATGAGGTTTGGAATTTTAATTTTGGCAACACTGCTGTAAAAAAGATACACAATAAAACCAAAGAATGTTGTGTATACCACATGTGCGCTTCATACCAGCTTTACCTCTCAGCAAAGAGACTCGTCCTTTCTACATCACGCGCATTTGGAGTGATTCGAAGAACTGATCCTTGTATTAGCCTGCTGTCTAAAGTAAGTATTGTCAGGATGCTATCAAAACAAGAACCACGAAGATGGATAAAAATTTAATGTGCTGGAGATCGTACAGCATGACAATATCATATAGGGCTTCAAGAGGCTTTCGTGGAATCTGCATTGCCTTACAGAACTGTAGCAAGATGGGTAAAAGCCTTCAATGAAGGGCGCCAAAATATTCCTAAAATACCAGGTCGTCCTAGTGTATCCAAAGCAGAAGTGCATGTTGTTGCCGTACTACTTAGATCGGTCACCAGATCTAAGTCTTGTGACTTAATTCCTTAAATAAAGGAACAACTTTATGGCATTCACTCCAAAACTGTTCCAGAGATTCTTGCAGCAGTAGACCCGTTTATTCTAATTTTCAACTGAGCAGGCGCTTGTACAGGTGTTCTGCAACTTCTTCATAATTGGAAATAGGTTATACACAATGCTGGTGACTATATTGAATCTCTGTAAAACATGGTGACATGAATCACTTTTGTGTTCTATGTAAATAATTTGTTTTGCCACTATTAAAGTTCTAAACCTCGTAGTAATACTTTTAGCTCGTAAAGTTATAGGAATTCTTATTTTTGATCAAGGTATTCAATATCCTGTTCCTCTTAAAAAACGAGCCAAATCCTATACTTATCTTACAAAAACAAGGCTAAACCTTTTATATCCATTTACAGTGGAAGAAAATTTTTTTTCGCTTACTTCCATCTGTATAGCACAGCTGCGACTTACTGGTGACATACATTAATATTCTAGATTTCAAAAGCTTTTCAGTTCTAAGCCCCCTTTTAAAAGGTCTTCACCAAATAAAATGAAATCGATACGAGATACGTACGTTTTCATATTAAGTAAAATGGAGGTTTCGGTTTTTTCCCTCTAGTCTTTCTTCAATTCTATCCAATCTTCAGCAAATGTAAATGTACAAATCCAGTTCAGACTACACATTCACTCTGGTAAAATAAAAGCAAAAGCGAATAAAGTACATAAAAGAAGAAAAAAAAGGTACAGAACAAAGGAGAAAAAAAAAAAGAAGACTCAAAGCAAATAAAAACTAAAAAGAAGATTCCGTGTTAAAGGTAATCAAGGAATCTATTGCGTTATCAAACAAAGTTAGGCTTAGGTTTAAAAGATATAAAATCGTTTTCAGAGTGTTTCATTTTTCTCTTTTAGTACAGATGGGAAGGGTGAATGTTCCCTGAAAACTAAAAAGATACGGTTCTTCACTTTAAATGGAGAACAAAAAAAAAAAAAAAAAAAACATTCTGCAAATAGTTCTTTGCTTAACTTTAACCGGAGCTTCTTGACTCGCATATTGGATTTTCAGTGATCCGAGCCTATCGTTTTTATTCATTATATATCAAAGCCAATAAGTTCGACTTCAAGTTCTGTTTGATTTCTTCTTTTTCAGTTAATCCTTTTACTGATTCGTCATATATTTAGCTGCTTGGGGTAAAAAAGGTTTTTTATTCGTGGTTTCGGAAAGAAAAAGTGAGCATTTAGATAAAATTAATTTGAAATAAGTTTTACACAAGGAACATTTCTTTCAATATTCTTTTGGATATTCAAATTTTTGTGAATGCCTTTGTAGATTGAATTTGCTGTTTTCAACTTTTTATTTTTTTACAAGGACAGTACGTGATCAGCTTTTTTTATTCTTCTTTTCAATTTTGCATTATTAAGGAAGAATATCTCTATGGAATATATTAACTAATTCTTTTTGCAGTAAAATACATTATTTATGTATTTTATGCATAGATTAAATTTTATTTTTTCTTGAAAAACTTCTGAAAAAAAGTTAAATGGTTAAATGATTTAATGTAACATGCGAATAAATATGAACACATTTATTTTTATCATGAATTAATGTAGTGAAATAACATTTAAACAGTAATATTATTAGAATTTTTTTTATAAATAAAAATGGTATAAATAAATACACTAAGTGGTTTTCCATACAAAAAGCAAACAGTGTTTTTAGTCATTTAAAGAATTATATTTTTACAGCATATGTCTTGACACGTAACAGCTATGTATTTTTCTCAACATACTGTTATATATGTTATGAATAATTTAAAAAAAAAAATATGTGAAATAAATACAAGATGTGGGTATTAAATAACGAGACTGATATTACAAAAAATTACTTTGATTTTATACATATTCACTAATTATCACCTTCAATATACACACCTCCTGTGTTGCCATTACGCTCCATGAGAATCTTTCATCGTTCGAAATAGTGCTGGAAGTCTTTTTGTGTGAGATCCTTCAGAACGCGTGTCGCTTTCTCTTTCCTAGCTTTAACGGACTCATATCATGTTTCTTTTAGTGCAGATTTCACCTCAGGAACAGATAGAAGTCGTATGGACCGAGATTTAGAAATTAAAATGGATGTTCTATAACTGAGATGCTGTACTTTGCTAGTAACATCTTGACAAACGATACGAACTTAGCCAGTGCATTGTCTTGGTGAAGAACCCGACTTGTCACTCAACACAATTCTGGTCGTTTCTTCCTTAGTCTTTCACGGAGTTCAGCAAGAACTTGAAGGTAAATATATGTATTAATATTTGACGTTCAGGAACCCCCAGTGAAGGTACACAATCCCGCTAGTATTGAAAAACAAACATCAATGATTACAATTTGGGATTTGTTCATTTGATTTTTTTTGCTGTTGGTTAATGGCTTCTGCCAGAGTATGGGTTGGCGCTTCGTTTCAGGATCTAAAGTAAAAGAAACTACGATTCCTCGTACGTTATTATATTTTTCAATAATGTCGGGTCATTTTCTATTGCATTCAAAATCTCTGCACAAACATTTTTGGGAGCTTCTTGTGGCGGCTGAAATGGGAAAATTTTAGGCACCATTTCGGCACATATTTTATGCATGTCAAAATTGTTTCATGAAATTTGCAGTACGTATTCTTTGTCAATTCCTACAGTCTCAAAAATTTCACGAGTATTTAACTTATGGTGAAATCGAACCAGACGAATGATTTGTTTTGTATTCTCCTCAATTTTTAACGTGAAAGGATGATCCGGCCGCGAATCATCTTTTACGTCTTCTTGGCCATTTTTAAAGCACTTAAACAACTCAAAAACACGTGCACTTGATAAGCCTTATAATTTATTGAAACAAGTGTATGACGAAACAAGTCATACACTTGTTTCAATAAATTATGTTTCAGTAGCGGGTTTTCCGAATTTCCTGGGGAATTTCACAATAATTCGTTGATCTATTGTTATACTTATCATTCTTCTGGCGAAACAAAAAAAGACATCTGATGCGAACGAAGAATACATGTATACAGATTTTACATGTAGAAATGAAAAGTGTACCTTATTCGAAAGAGAAAGCTTCAAGTTAAGTACCGCCAAGCTTATTCTCAGGCATTTGGCGCATGCATATTTCTTCAGTAACAGCGTCAGTCTCGTTATTTAATAGTCACATCTCATATAATTTTCGAATTAATAGGCATTATTTAAGGCATACATTTTCCTTTGAATTAATTATAATTGATTGCGCAGATGTTGTCAGCGGTAAAGATAATGATATAAAGTTTTCCTGAAATTCAAATTTAATCTAAAAGTAAGACTTATCATGATTTTTAATGATCGCAATACATGTTATAGCCTTAAAATTACCCTTAAATAAGAATGTCAGAAAAATGAGGCAATACTTTGCAGAATGACAAATCTAACTCATATAGAAAACATAAGCACATTTAATTACGTGCAAGGTGTGACACAAAAAAACGAGACTAAGTGTGGAGTTGGCAACAACTATTTTAGTGACATCCTCGCACACACCTCCTCTATCCATATGGCCAGTTTCGTTTTAATCGATCACGCAATTTGGGAAATATGCCTCATTGAGTGATTACGTGCAACTGAATTCTGCCGGAAATATCTGTTGAATCAACATCAAGTTTCTTGAGAAATTTCAGAAATGAGACACGGAAACATTTCAAATATTAACTGATGCTTATGGAATGAAACTTTTTCTCGTGCACATGCATTTGAATGGTATACGCGGTTTTCCAAGGAAAAGGTCAGGGTGGAAGATGATGAACCTGCTGGGTACTCAAAGTCAGCGATTACAGACCAAATCATTGCAAAAATGCGTGATATGAGTTGGTTCCCACTCACCTCAGTGGTCAGACTGTTAATCAAAACTACTACATTGAAGTACTAAAAAGACCGTGAAAAAATTAGGGAAAAATGGCCAGAATTTTGGGGAGTGATGGATGACTGTTGCACCAAGACACACGCTCAGATGGCCCTATTTGTCAAGCAGTTTCTGACCAGCGAAAACATTACTATGGCGAGGCATTTTTTATTCACCTGCCTCGGCCCCATACGATTTTCTTTTATTTTCTACAGTTTAATCTTGCTTAAAGGAACCAATTTTACCTCAGTTGAAGAGTTTCAGGCAAAAACGGAGAATTTTTAGAATGGCCTTTCAAAAACCTCGCTCCAGAACTGTTACCATCAATGGCAGCACCGAATGCAGAAGTGTGTCATTACTGAAGGGAATTACTTTGAAGGTGATACTGTCACGGAGAACTGATTCTGTAAGTACAATGCTTATTGGACCAGTCTCGTTTTTTTAAGCTATACGTCGTATTCTATTTTTAATAAGTCGCGTGTTGCAAAAAGTGTGATAAGCGCTTGATTGAATAATAAAATTATAAAGTGAATAATACAAGTATATCAATCCTCAGATAAAATATGCAAAAATGAAGGTAACTTTCTCATCGAGCACTATAAAATAGTGATGGTAGGTTCTAGTGGTTCCAGCTTAGAGGTTAGTGATCGCAGTTCCTGGTGCATGCACTTGCCAAATCCGCAATCCAATTTGCCAATAAAAAAACCTTTTTTAAATGATGTACAACGGTTTGCAGAATCCCTATTAAACATATATTCCATAAATCTAATTTGTGATGTATTCCAATTTATTTTTTAAAATTTGCTTGTTGTGAGATGCATAAAAATATTTTAAAGGGAAATTTACGAAAATAATTGATATAATTCATTTTTGTAACAAAGTAGCATTTTCTTTGCTACGATGCCTTTTTTATCTATATTTTATTGTTTGGTAAAATGTGTTTGAGAACAAAGTTGATTAGTTTTCCTTTTTAACAAAGTTTCACAAACTTTATTAAAATTTATTAAAATGTCCTGGAACTTTCTTTTTTGAACCAGCCTATTTCAGTATAAATTAATTGTACTACACGTTAACTATTGGAAACATACTTTTAATATTTATTAGCGTTGTTAATCATTGTTTCACCGCATCAAACTATGTAAAAATAACTAAACTGTTAACTTCAGAATTAGTATTTTTTTTCTCTTCTTATGCACTGATTAACTTCTTGTACGAATAAACTTTTGAACATTGTTAAAGTTCTATATTTTTAAATTTGTGTTATTAAAACATGTTAACAATTGAACGATCAGTAAAATTTCTAGACAAAGTTTGTTAGTTAAAATGCACTTAATTTTTCATTGTATTTGTTCTTTTTCAGAAATTTAATCTTTAATCCTTTACTTTAAAACATTATATTAAAGGTAGATATTTTCAATCAATATCTTATTCATTCATTAATATCAAACAGTTTTGTAACTTTTTTTTATTTTGGATGTGTATTACCAGTGATATATAATTCTGAACTACTTTTCTTATTTACACCTGATTGAAGCTTTAAAATTTTATTGGTTTCTTAATGCCGTGTCTATCAAATTTGTACAGAAGTGGAAATTCACAATTGTTATTCCTCTATTTTAATTAGATATAAGATTAAATAGGATCATTTTTATCCATTTATTCGTTGTAATCAAATCAATGCACCTAATTTCATAATATTCCTTTCAAATTATTCCTTTTTAAACTGATTTTTCTTTTTATATAGACTGATTTAGAAACTTTTAATGAATTAGTTCTTTCGATTGTATTTTTAAATGTGATAATAAATGACTAAAGATCTGGCAAATTTTATGGTTAGATGTTTTTATAAAAAAAATATTTTTATGAATGAAAAAAAGAACCTATATATATGATAATTAAACTGAACTTCAGAAATTATTTTTTTAAGGAAAAATTGTTTTTATAATTGTATTATTTGTATTACTTGTAAGGTCGTATTTAGTTTATGAAGTGGTCCTATATCTCTAGAAAACTTCAGTTTATAACATATTACTATTCACACCCGTTCAAGACCGGGTGATTTTTCCTTTTAACTCTAAATCTATCTAAAAATTCATATAAAACCATTACTGTAATAAAATACGCCCAAATTTTATAGGTTATAATCATTCAGATCTTATCGGTGTGATGACGGGTTTCAGAACGAGAAAAACGCAGTCTGATATACAGGGTGGCCTTAATTAAACTGCAAGTGTTCAAGGGGGGCTGGAGGGAAAACTACCAGGAATATTCCAGTAAAACATGGTATCTACAGTTTCAGAACATGCGCAAGTCAAATATGCAAAGAAAAAAGCACCATTTTCACCCGATAGATGGCGCTGTGTCATGTTCCAATGCTTATCGACGCATATATGCAAATTCTAAGCCCCGAACAGTATAAAAACAAGATCACATTGAGTAATGGTCAATCATGACTCTGAATAAGAAGGAACGTGCATTGTTAGCGACAGTGTATCATGTTGTCTTACTTTTTCAGCATGTGGTTGCATCTGGTAGTTCGCATATTGAGCACACCATGTGATAATTTCATTGAATAAATAATGGTTTAAGTGTTTTCCAAAGTGCCTTTATGTATTGTTTAATTTATGATCTTAATTTACATTAATTTGTGATTACATGATACTGTAAAAATTCACTTATTGAAGGAATTGTATGGAATTTTGATTAACTGTAAGTAATGTTTTATATTGTTTATACGCCTCTTAGAATGTCATTATGCTGTGTCTCTTGATTTTGGAAGTTGTTTATACCACCGATGAGCGTTGAAATACGGTACAGCGCCCTCTATCGGGTGAAAATGGCGATTTTTTTCTTTGCATATTTGATTTGCGCATGATCTGAAACGTATAGATACAAAATTTCACTGAAATATTTCCAGCGGTTTTCCCTCCAGCACCCCTTGAACACTTGCAGTTTAATTATGGCCACCCTGTGTATTACACCGAGTTCCCTGAAGTGATCACATATACTTGATCATGGTCCTGAGCGGGTTAATGAAGACCTTACTTATATTAAGCAGAATATAATATGGCATATTATTAAATTTGTCTTTTCTATTTCCGCATAATTTCAAGATCAAAAATATAATCTTGTCTCAAGTTTTCTTTTTTAAAAATGAAAATTTGAATCCAGAAATTGTAGTCTGCTTTAATTATCGTAAGCGGAATCTTTTCATTTCAGTAGTAAATTGATATCGAAGAAACCTCACATTATATAATCAAGAACAATGTTATGTTTTCTCAATAAAAAAAGGTGGAACAGCATGTTAAATAAAAAGTAGAAATCAATTTTCTAAGAAAATATATATATCCTAAACTGCATACTTTTATTTATCATTTGCAGCTGTGAGTGATGAATAATTTAATGAAATGAACAATTTTTGCTAACAGTTTTAACATTTACCAAATGTCAATAAATTTCTCGAAGATTGGTTTGATGACAATATACCAGTGAAATTCAGTATAAGTTCATAAATTCTGACGCATTGTGTAAAGTTGTCTTTAATATTCATTGAATGATTACTAACCCGCGATCACTCGCGAGGGATGCTCTGTACACCCCAGCGACAAGAAACGCCTCCTAGAATTTATAAAAGAATGCGCAGAACTGCGATTTTTTCAGTAGCTGCTCATTTTAGGTCATTGAAACTTCAGGCATGATGCAATCCTTCTCACGTGGACGATTGGAACGTAACAACCTTCAAAAATTTATATGGGGTACTGAGAACTCCCCGCGAGCAATTGGGTTATGTTTACAGTCTGCTCTGCATGTTTGGAAAATGATTAAAATATTTCTTTTTTAGTTTCTACTATCCTTAACATTAATTACGAAGTAAGTTTATTACTGGTATAAACGTTTTACTCGTGGTTTACAAAAAATACAAAAGTATGTATTTTAAAATGAAAATTTTGCAGGTTTATTTTAAAATAATGTCAGTCTAATTTGTATGAAATAAATTTAATATTTTTATTTGTATCATACAAAAACATCTTGTATTTTACAAATGTGCATCATTATTGACTTAATTTTTTTTTCATATTTAAATAAACGTGTTAAAGGTTTGGGGTGTTCTCTACACCCCGCGAGTAACGACGGTAGAAAAACAGGCGCGAGTGACCCGGGCTAATTAAAAAAAAATCACAAATAATATACATATAGAAATATAAACATTACTTCTTCAATTCTTTGTTAATCAATCATCGTTTACTATTTTAATTTTTTGTCTGTAAGTTTGCTTTTTGCTTAAAAGTATTCTACTTCTTAGCAAATAAAAGTCAAATTTTATTCCAGAAAATAAAAATAAAAAATGTATGTAGAAATATTATAATTGACACACAAAAAGTACAAATATTACTGTGATTTACAGTTTTTTTTTATTATTATTAATCAGATTAAATTATGAAAGCTACAATACAATGTCAGCCATAAGTCAAAACGAAGGCTTGTATATCACAGAATATATTAAAAACATATGGGGGTTAAAATTTCTAAAAATATACAAAAGTTCATCTACAAAAGTTACCGATACTGAAAACTGTTTGCATTACCAAGTGATTTTAAAACACGGGGAAATTCTCTTTCTCATTTATACTATGAAAATCAAATAAAAGAGGAACCATAAAATATTTTCTTTCTAATTTTTATTGTCTTATTTTGTATTATTATGTATTTTATACCTGTCTCAAAAAATAATCACCAGAATATGTTACAGGAAAATGGAAGCCCGTTCCAAGTCACATAAGCATTTATTTTTTTAAAAAAATTATTACATTTTGCAACATTTAAACTGAAGGCAATTTAAAGCAAATTCAATATAAAATTCAATTTTAACCTTTTTATTGGATAATTAGTATAATTTAAATAAACAAATTTTATTCTTTGAAAAATACTATTATTAAATACTCTTTTCTATTTTAAATGCTTTCTTTATACTATTTTCGTAACAACAGATGCTAAAATATGGACCTTAAATGAAATGTACAAGAAAAAGTTGAGTTCAGTATAGACAAAATAAAATTTCGTAACCTTTCGTAAATGCTCAGATTTTGAGAGTCACCATATTATATTAATGTAATTACTTAACGCTTCTAACATCAAAAATTAGATTATACTTAATTTAAGGAGAGGATAGTAGAATTCTTACATAGTAAAATATTATTTTAACTACCAGCAGCATTCAATTAGTTTCTTCAAGAATATTTTTAATTAAGGAGTAAATTACTCACTCTAACATCCCTTGCACCTTTTAGAGTTTGCCCCAAGAGGATTATAATAATTTCATAATTTTCTCATGGAAGTATATTTTTTTAAACTTCTGAATAAACCTTCTTATATTAATTAGCATGATTGTGCATTATCTTATACATAATGAAGAAAATATTATCCTTTCATGTTTTGCTCATTTTGCACTTTGTTCAATAAAAAAATTGTCATTAATACTTTCTCCTTGAACTTAATTAATAATTGTTTATTTAGTGAAAACGAGCTTTCCTTCATGAAGAGGTAGTTAATAAACTTGAAATATAATTAAATAAGATGGAGAAATTTGCAAAATAATTATATAGCCTGCATAATAATAAATTTGTTTATTATAAAAATAATTATAAAAATAATTATACTACATGACAAAAAGTTTGTAATGAATCTATAATGTAAATTATTAAAAAGAAGATGATTTATTTATCATAATTAATAAAAAATATTTCTACTTCTTGACAAAAAGTTTGTAATGCATTTATAAAGTATAATATTAAAAGGAAGATAATTTATTTATCTTAATTAATAAAAAATATTTCTACTTAATTTTTTAGTAAGAGAATTTATTTTTGTCACTTCAAAAACTGTCACAGCTGTCTTTTTTTCCTTGTAATCTTACTAAGAAATGAAGTTTAAAATTCACAACAGTAATAAATTAACATAGTTCATATTTAAAAATGTAATACTTGTCATCAAGAATAGATACTGTAATATAAAATAGTTATGAATTATTTATGAATGTTATTAAATTCAGAATGAATGGTTGAACCTCAAAACACAGAAATATACAAATATACAATATTCTCCGTAATATGTCACTATCCTATTACATTTAAAAGCTCTTTTCATTTAACATAACTTCAAGACATAAAATGTTGTTTTGCTTTGATAAAAGCTACAACAAATGTCTTAAGTAATTAGAATATTTCTCAGAATATTCACTGGAAAGCTATGGCAATAGAAATAATAGTGGTGGATTACAAATTAGTTATTAAATTTAAGTATAGCGTTCTACAAAGAACAGTAATATATTAAATACCAACTGATATCTGTAAATATAGATATTATCCTAATCGAATTGCTGTATTCCAAGATAAGCCTAAAACAGCAATATTCCACTTCTGAAAATTGTACAATCCACATCACCCATCACTGCTCACGACTACTTTCAAAATCGCTTTTACAACTAATCTATTAAATATAATTTACTATCAGATTTTTGTGTATTTTTTATAAAAAGCAGTGGAACAAATACAAGCCTTTTAGAAGTAGTAGAATTTAAAGTCCAAAATAAAAGCACTTGCTTAATTTTATTTAACGATGGACGAACCCAAAGGAATGGATTAAATATGAAAGTAAAAATCAGAAATTTATGATGATTATTCAAACCAGTAGAATTAAGATAGATCAAGAGTGTAAACCATGTAGACCAAGCAACAAATCGAAAGTTAAATAATGTATTTTCTCAATCTCTATGTAAAAAGTTTTTCATAATGCAGTAATAAATTTATTTTTACATAAGATTACACCAAGTTAAAAACCCTTGCACTCAATTTGCGTGCTTAAGATTTAGCCGAAATTGGCCGTTTTGAAACACACGCTTACTTTGGCAATATTAAATAAAAGTTTTTGGTGACAAAATTCAGGGTTTTAATTAGAACTTTCAACAAATCCTGTTTTAGCCTTAATCCTTCATGATTTAAAAAAAGCTCTACATTGGACTGTTCTTTTAAGGGTTAAAGGGCAGAATAACCCACTCCTTGGGGCAATTTATTTTTTGCAATTTTCCTCAGATTTATTAGAGGTTAATAACTGAGCTGGTTTCGTAGTTGTGAAGGAGAGATCACATTGATACATTTTTGCGCATGCCCAAGGCAGTTTTTAGATTGAGAATAGTTTCGTAGAATTTCTTTCTGTGGTGGCCATCAATTTTTTAGTTATCAGTTTATAAAAAAAGTATTTCGTGATGATGTAGAAAATTTATTTATGCTTAGGGTACAATTATTAAAAATGGGTGGTAAAAAGTTAAGTTTAACTGAAGAGGAGCACCACACCAGAACGAAATAGAAGAAGAAAAGAACAAATGAAGAAAGTGTATGAAAGATTAGTTTTTAAAGAGTTTACTTGGAAATTACAACTACATAATACATGTAACTTGCAGTTTTAAAATTTGAGCAATGAATGTGAACATTTCTATAATTTGAACAATGGGTGCTGGTCCACCGTTACTCGCAGAGGGGATACTCCCCTAGTTTTCTAATAAATGATGAACTTGAGAAATTTATGAATAAAATTACAGCAAAATTACAAAAATGAATATCTGGAGTCATTTGAGGCGAATTAAACCCAATCGCCAACAAAATAAATATACAAGTTGTACGCATAATAAAGAAACATTTTAATCATAAAATACGAATATTTTTCAGGAATAAAAACTGATGAAATCTGCGTCTTGAGCGAAAGCTTCTCTAATACAAAAAAAAAAAACACACACACATAAAATTATATTTAGAAGGAGTTTGGCTAAATCTGTAGTGTACTTATGTTTTCAATGGATGAGGTACTTCACTCAATAATCTTCATGAAGATTATTTTAAATATTGGTAATACCAGCACTTGAAGACAACTTTGAATTCCAGAAAGCCTCTTAAGAACTAATTCCACTTGATGTTTTACTTCATATTTTGATTGAAGTAAAATGCAAATATCATTGAGAAATATGTTGAGTAGTTATGCTAAGTCATTTAGAAAAAGGGAGATACCGCTTTCTAACAGCCTGAGTGTGCACAGCTGAACAAATCTAAATGAGAATGAGACAATGAATTTAAAACCAATAGTATGAAGATTTATTTAATTTATTATTAAAAAAATAGAATTTTAACAAATGATAAATGGATAATTGTTATCATCAGTCAAATATCATCAAAAATATAAGATTTGAATACCTTCCATTCTAGCATGTCTTCCGAATGTCTCAGTAGTTATTTAGTTAAGAAATTAAAATATTATTTTTTTAGAAAAAATCGCGCGTGACTGTGTTTTTAAAACAGAAAACTCACGTTAATATTTTTCCTAGTATAAATTGAATCCTTAAGAATTTCAACTTACCCAATATATTACTCAGTCTTAATATTGCTTTAACGATTGTATATTAACAAGCGATTAAAAGAATACGTATATACAGTAGAACGTCGTTTATCGGAACGTTTATTTTCCGGAGCGTCAAATATCCAAACCAAAGTCCGGATACGTTTTCGAGCAGTGCAATGCTCAATGGTTGTTTCGCGGTGGCCAATAGTGACGGGAAAACTCAAAGTGAGTGATATTTGGGGAATTTCAGTTGTGTGATTTGGTTAAACATCTGCGTGGAATATTAGGTCAGTTTGTTTCTAAGTGAGGGGTTGTATACGTGCTATTTTGTTGAGTTGTGAACTGCTATGGCTTCGAATTCAAAACGGAAGCGCAACGTTTTGAACATAGAGACAAAGCGTCAAATATTGAACCGTCTCGCGAAGGGAGAAAGTGGAGCGTCTCTAGCACAGTTTCATAATGTTTTAAAGTCAACAATTGCTGACATAAAAAAAGCCGAGAAACCATTTTAAGTTTTGCGTCAAATCTTGATTCAGAAGTGGTGCGAAGAAAAGGAAAACCTTGAGGGTAGCAAATGATGTTGTTCTGATTGTGCGTACAAGAAGGTGTACAATGGTAGAGCGAAAAATAAGTGATTATTTTCCACAATCAAGGTGAAATTGCGACATTTTGCACCTAATTTCCTTTTTCTTCAAGCACATTTCCTGCATATGATGACTTTCAATATTCGTATAGTGTCCGATTTCATATACTGTATGGATCGCATTCAGTTATCCGAACAATCGCGTATCCGAACGGTGTCCGGTCCCAATTGATTCGGATAAACGACGTTCTACTGTAATTTTTGTGCAAACTATACACATTCAAAAAAGTATGTATTGTATGTAAAAATAGAAGCACTTGAATGCAAGGAAAGAAATCTAAAAAATAACAAATCTCTTTAAAATGTTACACAGCATTATTTTCTTTTGATTGTTTTTAAGATATATTAAGTTAAGAAATTAGCATACATTGTTTAATTTAGAAGATTTAAAAAAAAATGTTTAAATAATTGATATGTTTTATAAGGAGGCAGATTACAATTAAACCACATGAAATAAACATTAGAACACGTGTTAATCCTAGTAGTTCCCTTTCAACATGTCTGATTTACATTAAATAGTAATTGATAAAAAAAATACTGAATGCTGATTACTGAATTATAAACTGATGAATCATTGATGAAATCTTAGATTTTCAGCCTAATACAAGTTTTAACCTAATGTGGGCTAATTCGGGTAAAATTAATTCCAATGTAATGTAAAACAATTATATTATATAAGTTATTATAAGTTTTTTCTTAAATATAAATTCGTTTGTAGAACCTAAAACTGTATTCACAAAAATTATGCTACTCTAATATATCCTTCACAGAACAAAACATTAAAGGCATTTATCACAACAATTTATATCGTTAATAGTTCATTACACATCGAAGACAATGAAAACTGATATATGTTAACATCTGTAGGTATTACTTGTAGTTGAGTATTTCTAAAAAGAAAATAATTTAGAGCAGGAAATTAACACTAAATACCTAATACTAAAAGCTAAAATAGCACTTCTCCAGTAGTATTACATCCTTTTTTTTCCAATTTATCAGACTCTGCATTATCCTTGTGTTCATGGAATCTTTAGTGTGACTCAGAGATTCCAATCGAAAAAGAAGTCCAAAGGGTATTGTCTCAGGTAAGGTCAAATAATCGAACATATCGACCCGAACTAAATCAAATGCATTTACAAAATTGCATCTTACCTCCTTCAGCCTCGCAGATCAAAGTAACATTTGACCCTTCATCCACTGGTCCAATAGTTTCTTCAATCCTCTGTCCACTTTCGTCCATTATGTTGACCTCCCTCGGTGGAACTACAAATGAAAAAAAAATCGTATCAACTCAGTGGCACGAAACCGAGTTTCTACATGCACTACACTAGATCGCGTATATCGACAAATCGCTCTGTAAGTCACGCTTACGATACTTCGCAAAGAAATGGGTTTTAAATCTATTGGAATGTTGGATTCGTCTCGAACAATTTGCGAATGGAAATTCGATCCAAGAATTGAAAGAATCAGGAAAAAACTCGGTCTTCTCTCTTTTCTTTTTTCCTTTCTTTTATTTATTATTCGCCATGCAAAATTGCTTATTTTATCTAAGACTACGAATGCCCAATGCGATTCATGGACTTCGTAGGATATAGTGAAATTTCTTATGCATTCTTGTAACCAATTTCGAAAAGGATCTATCTACAAATATTTCTGAATACGTTTGGAAGATAGGGGAGCTTTCCAAAATCGTGACTAGTCTAGATCTCATGATATATCGTAATGGATAACTCGGTTTGTGACAATTGTACGCTGACTAGGTTGATTCTGTTCGAGATATTTGATGATTCTTTATATGTAAAATGTAAATGGCATATATATAAATAGGAAGAATTGAAGATTGGATTTTGTGGATATTTTAAATTTTGATTAGGTTCGTAGGAACATACACAATAATCATGGTTATTTCAAACTTTCATTTATATTTATGTTTGATAATATATGCATGTATGTGTGTTATGTGGTTTGTGAAACACTTTTTATATAAATAAAAATATTAAAAAATACATAGTTTTTTTAAATTTATTAAATATATTTCTTGTTTAAAAGTAATTTAGTTATGTATGATCTTCCTGAATTTTGGTTTGCAAAAATTTGTTCAATAATATTAATAAGATTCAGCTATTCAGGTCTAATTTTAATCAGCACAAAAATGAAACATAACTAATTTAACATACTAGTAATAAAAATTAGTATTATAATTTTAATTTATATATATATATATATATATATATATATATACATAAACAAAATCGCAAGCACAATTTCATATACAGACACATGGACATACAAGTACATACACAAACACACGCACACTCAGACGCATGCACACTCAACTGAGACGCATGCACATTCAGACACACTCACACTCAGGCACACTCAGACGCATGCACACTCAGGAACACTCAGACGCATGCATACTCAGGAACGCTCAGACGCATACACGCTCAGACACACACACACTCAGGTACACTCAGACGCATGCACACTCAGACACATGCACACTCGGACACACTCAGACGCATGGATCCGCAGACACACGCACACTCAGGCATACTCTTACGCAGGCACGCACAGACATGAATGCATACACACACAGACAAATATTCACATTCACACTCACAATAAACATTCATATTCACACACATAGATAAACATTCACAAGCACACACACAGATAAACATCAACATGCACACAGATAAACATTAACATGCACTCACACACAGACAAACATTTTCATGCAGACACACAATCAGGCATGCACGCGCACAGACACATAAACACACTCACACACACATATAAGCACGATGAAAATTACAACACACACACACAGTAAAGTAATTTTCAAAAAGACAAGCCAAAATTATAGTGGTGTAGAGTACAAAAAGTATGAGTTGAACAAGACTTACATAAAAAGATTAGTATGTGTATATTACATCATATTTTCAATAAGTTTTTTAATTATGTCTGAGTTTGTGTGGATGCATGTCTGAGTGTGCGTGTGTGTATGTCAGCGTGTGTCTGTGTGCGTGTGTATGCATATCTGTGTGTGTCTGTGTGCGTGTGCATGCGTATCTGTGTGCGTGTGTCTGAGTGTGCGTGTGTCTGAGAGTGCTTGTGTTTGAGAGTGCGTGTGTCGGAGAGTGCATGTGTCGGAGAGTGCGTGTGTTGGAGAGTGCCTGTGTCTGACGAGGTTTTAAACAAAACTTACATAAAAAAATGTATATTTGTATATCAATCATATTTTTAATTATGTTGTTACTTTGTAGAGATGCTGATATTCAATTCAATTGTCGGACAATCAATAAATACATCAAATCATTTAAAAGTGTCGAATGAAAAGTGTGGTTCTTTATGAAAATATTTTAGTCAAATTGTATAATGGTAATTCATTTCATTTATAGTAATAGAATCGCCTTTACACAAATCTTTATTTTACAATTTTATAGAATTAAAGTTGCGATTCAAATATGCAAGCTGAAGCAGTATATATTAATTCTTATGATAATAATTTGAATTAAATAGTGTGATAAAGAACGATAACTCAACATTCAGAAAAAATGAATATTCAGTAAAACTATAATCCGCTTTCAATAATTTATGGCTTTATTTATAAGAAACAAGAAACGTATGCACTATTTATAAATGCCATTTTTACAACATTGTAAAATTACTGATTACTTCTGGGAAAAACATATGAGAATTTAAGTTTTATTTCAAACCTTCTCTATAAATTATTGTTTATTTTGAGATTAAACTATCTGGTGAGGGAGAAATCTTCAGTTTATATATTGAATTTACTTATGTAAAGCATTTGAACTCTTCAATTTGCAATTCAACCCCTAAACGTAAAACTTTACTCTATTTTTGCAAACAATATTAAATTTAAAAATGGTGTAATTATATAAATAATAACTTTTTACTTATATAAATACTAACTAATAATTTTCCCACATTTCCTATTTGATATTTTTCACCACATATTACTTGTAACTTGATGATGAATTGAAATGAAATCAAGAGCAGCTCATTATTAGATATGAAGTCTATTCTGGTAATAAATCAAGACTACAATGAAACATAGCACGACGATGAAAGACACAAAGCTCTTCTTCCAGTCATTCAGCAATGTCAAAGATGTAATTCTACCAGGTCACTATAGGTACAATGCTCTATGTGAGTGACCAGAATATATATTGCCAATCCATTCCGAAATTCCCCATCGTTATTCTGTTTTGATCCGATTTTGTCTTGTAAATGAAACGATGGTCCCCCACATCGGAAAGTTCCTTCATGACTTCTTGTCATGCTGCGAACAAGACATTATCTTTAATGCCCTTGATATCATTATCCACAGGAAAGAAATACTAAAAGTGATTACAGTCCCTTCTTGCTTCATATTCTATTAGCTCTCTTGTTCCTTATACAGTAGGAGAACATGAATTGTCTTTCTAGTTGTAGAGGTAACTGCCTGGATTGACTCCCTTCGGGGTAGACGGGTGTATAGAAACTGAAATTTAGATAAGAGGAAAAGACAAGGTACATCTTTCAGTGGGATACAATTTTAATATTTTAAGATAAGGGAGCTTAGTGTTGTTTTCGACGTTTTGAAAGGATTCGTGAATGTGGAAACGGATGGCGGTGAATTTGTGATGCAGTAGTAGTGTTGGTACAAATCTGGGAATTCTGTTTTCTCGATATTGCTGATTTTAGATACAATATAGAAAGAGAATATCTTAGAATATGTATATTTTTTCTTTCAATTCAAAATGTGCGCCTCTGTCAGTTTGAAAAATACATTGTACTGCTTTGCATGGGATTTTATTTGTTTATTGTAAGTGATGTATGCCATTTTTTTTTGTTTTTGCATTGAATCTTTTTTATAAGAAAATTCAGTTTGCTTAAAAGAAAAATGAAATTGAAACAAAGTTAAATGTTTTAACCACTATAATTAACACCAAAGGAACACACAGTGGAAGAAATCTAATATCTTAACTTACTAATTTTCCACTCTCTATAATATACTTTCTACTAAAAAATATGGCTTATAAAGCACACCTATACTTTCAAACAGCATTTTTAAAAAAAAAAATATTAGGTATATTCGCCGCATAACGAGTGTACCATCTTTTTTACGAAAAAACCTGAAATACACATTTGGTGGAGTAACGTACACTCCCGCAAACCCAGCATCGTGGGGGGCAGGATACTAGGAGACGTAAGGTCTATGTTAGGTTATGGTTTCGCAGTTCTTTGTAAGATCAAGCATTGCGACCAAAACCTGACTTTGCAGGGGGAGGGCTTATATTCTTCGCTACACTACATGTGTAATGTTTTTTGTTTTGTTTTGAAGTCATTTATTTGAGATAAAAAGGCTTTTAAAAAATCATTTTTCTCGAACTGCAGCCCTTTAGGTTCAAAACGTATAGATCTTTCCTTTTAAATAAACAATATTTCAATATAGGTAGATGGGTAAATTTTTTTTTGCACTTCTCTCTCTCTCTTTTTTTTTGATTTTTTAAGCTGTCATTTAAAAAACCCGGCGTATAATGCGCATCTGTAAACTTCGATTTTTTTTTGCGTGTTAAAAGTGCTCGCTATTGCTGGATTTTTAGGTATTTTTTTTTATTGAAAACGTTTGCAATTCCTGAGTATTACAAAGTACCACACGGGCTTTACAGAAGTTAGGATGAAACACGTTACAGAAGAAATAAAAGGAAAATTTTAAAGTGATGAAGAATTTCAATTATTTACAATGAAAATTCACAAAGAAAAGTTACAATGAATATTTACAAATAAAATTTACAGTAAATTTACAATTAAAATTTACAATAAATTTGCGATGAAAATTCACTATAAATTTACAAAAATGGCCAAAAACTCTTATGTTGTTAATAAGTTGGAGAAAATATGGATGCCTATTGCTATTAATAACTTCATGTGTCAGTCTCAAAATATTTATTTCATTGACAAACTAAGAACATAGGATTAGCACATGTTCAATATTTTCCCCGTCACAAACACTACAGTCACAGGAGACGGATTCTAATTAAATCTTCTGAACTAACCTTTAAAGTTACCATATCCAGCGTGTAAAGTAATAGTATGACAGTCTCATATTGATGGAAATTATTACTTATTACTATTTTGAATATTGCGATAAAGTATATTTCTGACATTCATATTGATATATTATATTTAATCAATCCATTAATACTATACTTTGTTACTGTAACAAAAGGCACATAGATTTTATTTTTCCGAAGTGCCTTATATATCATTCATTATCATGAAAGTAATATTTAAATGGAATGAAACTATCGACCAAATAATAGGGAATTTGATGATGAGAGATGACGCTTCGTTAATAAATTGTTAATTATTGAGCTAATCCTTAAAAGGTTTGGTAATATGAGTTTTGAAAGTAATAGTTGCCAGTGAAGGCTTGAAACATTTCATTAGTAAAATGGGTTCTGATTAAAGTTGAACATAAATGTGTATTGAGTTATATTATTTGTGAAATAAGTTTAAATTGTTACTTCTATTTGAATAAAATATTAAATATGGTAGTCATAAATAAATTATAATGAACAATGGAAAGTTGTCTTCAGAATATAGTTTATAGTTTGAATGTATTTAAATTTTACAATATATATAATTTTCAAAAATTACTATTGAACTATTTTTAAGCATTTATTATTGATATTTAGAAATAATGTATTTAATTACTGGTTTAATAATAAGTTTAAATTTCATCCCTATACCTCTTTTTAGTACAATATGATGAAAAAAAGGGGTCGCACACACAAAATGCACGCACATCTAATTTAATAAAAACTCAGAATGAGAATATATTGCATTTTGTGAGTCAAACCAAAATAAATGACAGTTTAAATAAGCAAATAATAATTTTGAAAGGATGGTATAATTGGTCTATTTGCTTACATAAAGAGAAAAAAATATGTGGAAGATCCTTAAAACTTGTATATGTTTGAAAATACTAAGGGAAAATGTGTAACGTAATTATATACCTGAATTTTATCAATGACAATCTTGTATCAAACGCATTATATGGTTTATACTATTTTTAGTTTCATAATTAATTTTTATTTTCACAAATAAAATTGTGATTTTTTTTATTGTGAAAATAAATTGGATAAATAAATTGTATATAATAACCTGCGGATAAAAAAATTAAATCATGATTTTAATTAATTCTGATTTGGATAAAAAATTGTGATTTTTTATTTAATTATCTTTTTCTAATCCCAAAATATACACCTTGTAGGCAAAAGTAATAATGTTCAGTAATTTGTTTACCAGTTAGTGTTATACCATTTATCGCAGCCTTATATCAAATACTGGAGTAGTTGGTTTACTTTTTAAGATTTGTTGTAATACTAATGGATATTCTGAAACAATTTCCAGCTTTTTGTTATTAAATGTAAATGAATTATTGCGTAAAAGGAGGGAGATCAAAATATTTTGTCACAGCATGTATATTTTTCTTATATAATCATGTGTAACTTTTCAACAAAGTATTCTGCTAATACTATGTCGGCGATATCATAGCATATTTTTTCTATTTCATTTTCTGTTTAATTAGTTATAGTTAACATTTTGAAAACTAATATGTTTCTAATTAAAAACTTCTTATCTTACATCCCAAATAAATTGTATTTTATATATTTATTAATTATCATGAAGATAATTTAGATTAGATACACTCACAACTATTATCTCTCAGTTCCGCTTAAATATGTTTACCTGCTGTCTACAACAATCTTTGGCAATCCCTCCTCGCAAATGCAATTCCTATTCATAGTGGGGCAGCACCTCAGCTCGACGTTGCCTACAGCAAACTAGTTGAATACGAAATTATTATTGTGCAATTACCACATGGTACTCCTCCTGCAATATTACCGTACAATTACCCATTAGTTGCAGAATGCAAATGCCATTGTTGATTTGTTGGAGAAATGGGATTATCCATTTGAATATGGTAACCACAATTTCCGGTTGAGGCTGTTGACCCAGAATTATGAACTGAAGACTGGTTACAAGTATATAGTTTAGTTAATAATATTTCGCATTCCTTTTTATGCTAATTTTATATTTTAATTGCTTGTTACTATTTAATGTGTGGCGGTCACTACAGAAATTCCCATTGTCTATCGGAATTGCTCCGCAAATAACTGCGTATGCACATCTGATATATAATGAAATTAAAAGATGGTTTTTGACGTATACTTTTGATCTATGGTGTCAGTCAGGTAATATTTTCTTAAAATTTTTATAATATTTAAGTGAACTAAATTCTAAATTCTTATTACGTTCACTTATATTTTTAGGTTGAATTTAATACATCTTTTAATTAAGTCTGTATGCATTTGTGGAATTATTTTCAGCGGGGCCTCCAAAAAAACGCTGAAAAAGATCTCCATTGCAATTTCTGTGCTTTAGCACGTAGATCAATCAGCCTTCTTATGATTATTACTGGAGGAATAATGTGTTAATCGTATGAATTTGTCTAAGCTTCTTTCAAAACAACCGTTCAGGACTCATGAAAATTGCGGTTAAATAGTTCAAGATTAAGAAATCAGGCTCTAATTAGTAGTCGCAGATATTAGTGTAGCTACGTATTCGTATTACCGATCATTTAAAAGTCGTCTGGATTAGTGTGTTCTTAATAGTTAACGTTACTATGTTTAAATATATACAGTTATTAATTGAGTCGTTCTAATGATATTTCAATGCATCTTTGGTCACATATTTTACATTTATTTGTTCGTATAACATTAATGAGTGCATAATATTAAATAACAAATAGTACATGTTTTATACCCTTGTTATTTGAATCACAAAGTTTTCATTCTTTCCTTCTGCTCCATTCAAAGACACTATAACTAAAATGTAGCAAAATTGAAACTATGATACAGTAGAACGTCGTTTATCCGAATCAATTGGAACCGGACACCGTTCGGATACGCGATTGTTCTGATAACAGAAAACCGAATGCAATCCATGAGGTATATGAGACTGGACACAACAAAAATATTGAAAATCATCATATACGGGAAACGTGCTTGAAGAAAAAGCAAAATAGTTGCCAAACGTCGCAATTTTACCTTAATTGTGGAAAATAATCCCTTATTTTTCGCTGTACCATTGTACACCTTCGTTTTTTCCCTGCAAGGTCTCTGATTCTCTTTAACAGCAGTAGTTAAGTAGGACAGCACTCTGATTTTTCTTCGTACCACCCCATAGCTGTCTCTAACGCAAAAAACGCGTCAGAATTTGCTACTTCCGTTGTTGTTGTCAGTATCTTCATCCGTTTCATCGGTGAAAGGGTCGGATTCTTCTTTCACGGAAATCATGATCTCGTCATCATTTAGCATTTGAAATCCACAGTCTTCTGCATCGCATGCTATCCAGGTTTCTACATTAACAAAACTCAACAAAAGAGCACGTATACACCCCCTGAATTGGAAACAAACTAACCTAATATTCCGCTCAGATGTTTACCAAATCACACAACTGAAATTCCCCAAATATCACTCACTTTGAGTTTTCCCGTCACTATTGGCCACCGCGAAACAACCGTTGAGCATTGCACTGCTCTAAAACGTATCCGGACTTTGGTTCGGATATTTGACGGTCCGAATAATAAACGTTCGGATAAACGACATTCTACTGTAGACCAAAAATATTAGCTTTTTAAAAGAGAAGTTTAATCCTTTGGCTGGTTACAAACGAGTTGAGAGCTTTTAACTCCATCTATCCCTCAACGTTATGGACTTGCTGCACGAGTCCATTTGAAAATTTAGCACTCTTTCAAATATTACAAACTTGTGTATCGCATTCTAAAATAGTAGTTCTAGACTATATGATAGATATCACAATAGTTCACGAGAATTAGTACTTATATTTCGTTTGTGAAATGGCGTCAGTTTCAGGATTGCAAAAGTTAAAAGTGAGTAAGATTCCTAGTGACAACAACAATGTGTATATATGATAAATATACCAACATCTTTTTAGAAAAAAAAATATTTTTAGCGCTTATTATTTTGATTAAATAATTATTTATTATATATTATTATTTAATATTTTGATTATTCAGTTAGGCTTAAGGAACAACAACTGCACTAAAATCACATTCCTGAAAAATAATTTCTTTCTACAATACGCGTTTTTCAAAAAAAAAGCGTGACTTGGAGTAAACGAAAAAAACATTAAAGGAAGATCCGGACAATGAAAACTTAACGATGTAAGGGTTAAAATTGTTTCTTTCGTTTGGCAAGTTTAAAATCACATTTAAATACACAGAATATTTTTGCATTTCAAATTAATATTTATTAATTACTAAATGGTAAAAAGAGCGATTCTCCAAATTATATATATAAGCATTGTGTAAAATGTTTCGTAAATGAAGGTAGATGGCTAGACTGTTTAAATTGCCTTTTCATTCATCTTTCGAAAGGAATTTAAATTCATGTCTAACTATCGAAACATGAACAAGTTGAAATAAGTATCTGAAGCATACTCAAATATGAAATCATGAACAATATATCTTTCAATTACATCATTACTATGGATTCAGAACTTAAAAATGACCCTGCTTAAAATATTTCCTAATCAAGAAAAGTCGTAATTGATATAAAGCCAACATTCTACTCTCCAACATGAAAAATAAATCAAAATTGTTCGTCTAACTCCGAAGAAGATAACATTACAAAGATGGATCCTCGCCATCCTAATTGGTTTAAACTTTCCGAAAGGTTACACTTCGCCAGTATCGAAATTTTCCTTATAAACTTCTACCTGGATAAATAATGCTTAAAAGCGCATCCTTAACTAGATCAGAAGATAGAGTTTCCCTTAAAGTTCGTTCATGCTCCAGCGAAGCTGATAAGATTTTTCTTGAGGCAACCAAACCTCCAGTAAGGGCCGATCTTTGTAGCCTTAGGTAAAAGAAAACAGTTTCTCGTAGGCAATGGGATTTCTAATGAGCATGAATATTCAAATAGAATAGAAAATGATGCAACTGCATTCTACCGAAACAATTTAGATAAGAAAAAGGGAAGAACTTTCTGTTTCTTGTCGATTTAAGGGGTTTCTTTCCACCTATGTTTAGGGAGATAAGTAATTGGTATGGAAGGTGAAAGGAGATTCAATCAGTAAGTAGTCTTGAGGAATAAATATTTTACTCATCTTGATAATAAATTTTTGAAGTAAAAGATTAGAATAATGATAATGATTGCATATTTTGATGTTATATGTGGAAAATTGTTTTCATGACAAGTATTGAAAAGAGGTAAGAAGTGTTCTTTTCAAATAAAATTAAGGTGCTCTGAGAAAATATTTTAGGAATATCATGTATGTAGGTAATTACGAAAGAAAACCTGCCTTCCTTTTCGTACCTATATTTACTTGTAATAAGTTAATGATGCATTTTTGTTTTGAAGCTCATATCAGTTGAAAAAGAGGGTCTGTTATATTCTTCTAATGCATATTTTGGAAACAAGTAACATTCGAAAATTGGAAGGGGTTCAATTTGCAAAGTTGTGATAAAAGTTTTGTTTTAAATGTATAAGTTTAAATATATTATTTGTTTTAATCATTTATGTAACTATGCACGAGGTTTAAGAAAAAATTTGATTGAATCTCAAAGTATTAATTCTTGTTTTTATATAAAAAAATGCCATTTTTGTTTATATACTCGCTGATACATGCAACATTTTTGAAAATTAAAAATTTCGATATTTGTGAATTAAAAACAATATCTTCATCTGTTTTGAAATGTAATTTTTCCTAAATAGAAAATTAAAAAGTATTTCAGTTCAGTGTTTAGCTACTCAATAAATAACCCAACAATTTATTATTTGTAAATGCAAAGGGTTGAGCCATAAAAATTGAATAGTAAAAATAGAAAACAATGCGCTATAAAAAATCAAAAAATAATTAATTACCTGTATAGAAGTATGATGGTATTTTATGAAGCTCTTCTGAGAGTTAGAGTAAAAAATATATCTCAATGTTTCTGTGGTATTTTTTATTGAAAGAGTTTATATTTATCAACTCCAAGACACAAAGAAATGTTTCGCGAAAATTTTCAATATGCTCATCTGCTTAAATTTTAAGACAAATATGCTGTTTCTTACACTGTTTCAAAACACGGTGTGTAAACGATTTGGGTCATTATTATTCATCTGACAATTTTTTCACTACATGCGAAATGAGTGCTTTCGTTTTTAAAATAAAATATTAACTACTTTCTTAATTTTATGCAAAACGCTTTTTTCGTGCCCATTTTTATATTTCCGTAAAACAAAAAGAAATTAATGTAAGAACCATTGTCATTTTTTCAACAAAAGAGCAGTTTAAAAAGTATTTTTTAGACAAGTGTGATTGGAATCTGCTGCAGCAGAAGAAAACTTATTATCGAGCGTCAAAATCATTGACGTGTATAAAAAAGCAATGTGAGTTACTTAGCATCAAGAAGGAAAAATCAGTTACGTAATATTTGAAAGACATTTTCTTCTAAGTATCGAAACAAATATACTCCAAGTAGCGACTCAATTAAATATTGGTATCGACAATTTAAAGTTACCGGAACCGTGCAACTTTAAAAAGACACCGGCAAACTGTATGCCTCGGACTATCAAGTAGGGGGGGGGGCGATTTTAGTAGCAGTCCTACCGAGTAACGCGTCCGTCGTGCGAGTTTGCAGCTGGGAATACTCCAATCAACTGTCATGTGAATTATGCATACATCCGGATATTGTATGCATACAAATCGCAGTTACTGCATAGTGTACAAATTGAGAATACATCTATACGTTTTGAGTTCTCTGTACTCATTCCTGACGAAATTTACACGATTCTTTCCTATCAAAAGTCATCCTTGTAAATAGAGTGATGTTTCATGTTTATTTTAGTTGTTGAGTGTGTGACTCAGAAAATCCTTGTTTGTAGAAGAGCACCAATATAATCGTCTATAATATGATGACGATAGTTGTAGATTGAGCATGGGTGAATTTATAGGGGCATTTTGTGTCCATGAGCTTGTAATAACCAGTTGAGACGTTACAGTTTTACCTCAGACGGAACATCTTTATCTACAAATTTATTTCCAGCAAGATGAGGCATCGGGGTACCATTGAAGGGAACTACCTGCATAAAACATTTCCCCAACGATGAATTAAACGAAGTGAACCAAATCCTTGGCCAGTAAGTTACTTGGCATTACATCCCTACATATTTTTTTGGGGAATTGTCAAAGATAGGGCTGCAAAAAAATTTCCATGCTATTTATATTTCCATGCTCAAAAAAGAATCATAAAGCCTTAAAGTTTTTTAAGTCTGATATGCTCCGCAGTGCATATTGTGAAGTTAAATACAGACTCCATATTTCAGTGTGACAAGCAGCGGTCATGAAAAAGTTATAGTTAGTGAAAAATAAAACTGTTTGAAGTATACTTATGAATAAGATATATTAAAAAAGCACCTTATTGTGTTTTTTCTGTTATTCAAGTCTGAAAGGCGCTCAATAATTTATGTAAAGAACTCTTAACTCAAAAAGTTGTATATACGTGGAAGATAAAAGTGTGTCATTTTTTAAAAATAAAATCTGCAAAAATGTTTGATGGAATTCTGGAATGTATTCACAAACATATAAATAATAAACAAATAAACATACGGATCCTATATTTTTATTTGCTTACTGTATTGAAATTATATTACTCTTTATATATGTACTAGGTGAGCCAGAAGTTCATTAAAACTTTAATATTTCATGAAAAAGGAAGAAATTACAATAAAATGGAGTTTGCGAGAAAGGGAACTCATGAGGAAGTCGGAGTTTCTTAGCAACATAATTAATTTTAGTTAAAAAAAGTCATCTAAGTTGGCTGTCAAATGCGAGAGATTCAGAGTATTATGAAAATTCATTTTGCAACATTAAAGACAGTAGCATATGAAGACTTGTTCTTTGATTCAGAATCTTATCATTGTCCAATCGAGCTTTGTTGGTGAAGTTGTGCTATTTAATGGAAATTCAGCAACTGTTGCGTAGCGAAAATTTTGCACCATGGAATGAAGCAGAACAATTAATAGTCCAATCTCGTGTACTGGAATAGTGAAGTTTGTCAAACGATTTTAAGGAACTGACTCTTTAAACAATCAACCACCAAGTGGAAGACACCAGTTATAGGAGGGCTGAATTACTGTGGTGGAAACTAGTATAGATGAACTATCGGCGTAATCGTCGACGGGAGTAGCAGTACACGCATTACTGGAAGTATATTGGATGTGGATTCACTCATCCGCGGTTCTACGTATCCTCCCTGAGATATTACACTTCTACCCATAAAAAATATCAGTTGCTAAAGTAGTTACAACCGAGACACGCAGCAATGAGTGCATCTGTCAAATTACCGAATAAACACAAAGTCATTGCATCCTGCCAAAATAATAGCATGCCCCAACTTCATATCATCCTTCACTGCCAGAACATTCTTCTTTGAAGAACAATGTCACAAATTGTGCTGGATTGTATGTAGAGTAACTACTGAGTATTGTTTCATTTTTTTTGCGAGATAGAATCGTGTCTACACTTAATCAAAGTGATATGTTATCTGTGTGTGTGCAATAGGCTTTCAGGAAGGTGCACCATCACACCAATCCAAATCCAGTAAAACGATACCTATAGTGAGCCTTTGATAAAAAGAGACCGATCGTTCAAGGTTGCACAGCAGGGCTTCTACGATCACCCCCTATCACACTCTGTCGAACTTCTGGCTAAAATCTGGATTTGAAATCATTATTGTACAATTTTTTTCCTTCAACATTGGCGGGACACAAAGATTCCATCAATTGTGACGTTTCTGTAATTCATTCCGTCAAACTGCATTCAGCTGTAACAAGTGAGATGCATCGTCTTAAAGGTGTCGTACAATGATCTGGAGATTCCATTGAAAAACTTTCATTGCAAGAATAAATGAATGAAGAACATTGTTGCCCTGTTTATACCTTCCGCGTCGTCAGCACCTTCTACCGGTGACATTTTAACTAAAATCCTTTTTGCTACTACAGAAAATCCGACTTCCTTGTGAGTCCTTTCTTACAGATTGAAATTCTTTATCATAACATCTTCAATTTTCATGCATTTTTACAGTTTTAATAAACTTTTGGCTCGCCCAGTATGTTTAATCGTATTCTTATTTATCTCTTATTATTATAATGAGATGTATATTTTTTGCAAATGTGGAATAAAGAGAAATACTTTGTCGTAAAGTTACGACACTCACATATTATAGCAAAGAAAGAAATTGCGATGCATGAGATGGGAAGTTGAAAATAATGCAATTATTATTTTGCACGGCGCAGTTAAAAATCTGATTTTCTTACTTTTTCGTCATTAAAAATGCCTTTTATTATTATATTAGAAACATTCTCATTATGAAGATCATTATATGCGCAGAATGAAACTCGTGCATTATGATTTTTCTATAGCTAAAATAATAATATAGATGAATTGTAAAAAAAGGAATAATATTATAACCATTGTTTTTTTAATTTCTCCATATTTTCTCAAAATTTTATACATTTATTTCCGCATTGCATTTTAATAAAAACAATAGTGTCAGAAAGATTTCATAATAAAATTAATTTTGAAAATGTTCTAATGATCATATTCCATGATTTTTACGTTGATGTAATAATAAACATTCCAATTTCAGTAAAACAGGCATAAGTTTTGAGTTTCAGAATTCAAGTTACTTAAAGGGATTTTTTAATCATCGCGGTGAGATTTTTATGAACAATATAACGTTTCCTCGTTTGCAGTTCTAATAATAATTATGTATTTCTGAATTGAGGCTTTAAAAGAAGACCACAAATGTGTTGTGAAATCTTTAAATAATCCAACTACCTTAACATTGTGAATTTTGCCAAAAATTAACATTTTTTTCAATGATTTTATTTTATAGATCATTTTATTAGCTTTATAAAAATATGAAATTTATTATTTTCAATTTACAGGAGCACAAATTACAAGTGTTTTAGTAAAAGCAGATGTAATTGCTTTAAGCAAGATGTCATACTTTAAAAACGCATTTTAATTCAAATGTGTTTTTTTAAATGCTCAATCGCGATTGCTCCCGAATATTTGAAAATAATTAACTGAAATTTGTGTGTGTGTGTTCTGTATAACAGTAGAAGTGTTTTAACCTTCAGATTTATCAATAGATGTTTTATTACACAATCTTTACAGTCCCTTATGTAAATATAATCATTGTTTGCTTTAGCAATTTCTTATAATAACTAATATAAAGTGCTTTAGTTCTTGCAAAAATTAAAATATCTCTTATCCTATAGGTCATTTCAACAAATGAATAGTAAAGCAGCACATACAAGTTGAAAATTTGTTCATAAATCTTTTGCACAAAATGGGCCCCCTTTATGCAATTTTTTGTAAATTTTTATCTATTTCCCCCCATTTTAGTAAAAATAATTTACTTTTTTCTCTCTAACTTAAGCATGCTTTTCTTAAAATGTTCTAAATAAATCTGAAAATTACAAAAAAAAGTTTCCATATTTCCATTTTTTTAAAAACACAGTTATCGCTAGTATTTGGATATCTTAAAGAATTCCTATTTAAAATTAGACCTTTTTGTAAGTCATGCAGCTCATATACCGAAACATTGCACAGGATTTTTATATCATAATTTAAATATTTTAAGACAATCTAGGACACATTAATCTTTAATGTACATTAATTGATTCTTTTTATTCGCACGCTGTAAAAATTAAAATAAGTACTTATGCTGTAAATATAATGTAATTATCTTTACATGATAATTAATGTGATTATCTATTAAAATTTGATAGCAGAAAAATTAAACACGTTAAGACATAACATGTAATACTAATGAAAATGCAACTTGAGTTATAACAATAATTTCTGTCAGAATGTAGAACAAAATTAATTTTGAATTATGCAAATTATTCTTGTGTGTTTCTTTTTTACGTAAACTTTTTGCATTTTAAAAATGACAAAAATGCGATTAATCATTACAATAAATTTGGTGTGTATATTAGATTTATATTTATTTCCAAAAACTGAAATATCACTTGAAATATTAGTGCTTGAAAAAGCATTCACGCATAAAATACTATACGTTGCATTCCTTCAGAGCTTGTAGCTGTCTAAATATGGACTAAATAGTAAAAATACTTAGAAAAAAAAAGTATTCATATATTTGATGTCAAATCAAGTATCATATCTTGCAAAATCTACTATACATATGTTAAATTTATTCCATTTTTAGTACATTTTTACTATTTGCTGTCAGAAAAACGATAACGATATTTTTTAGCAGAGTCTTTGAAAAATGATCTTGCATGATAGACGATCATGGGGAAACGATATAAAATGCTATGAGGAATTTTCCACTTTTCCGCTTGACAGTTCCTGGCAAATAAATTCACACATTATTCAGTTATTTCATAAAATGTAGACAGTGTGAGAAATATACACTACGGAAAATTTGTTTGATTTACATATTTTTTTAATTATTTTATTTAAAAATATTTTACATAGTTTCTCTTTTAATGGGTTGAATTATCTATTTCACAATATTTAATTCGATATCTTAGAGACATATCGCTTTATAAATTTTGCTTTTATATATCATACATAAAATATATTAGATTTTTAAAGGTCAAAGAGCTTTTTACAATAATTATCCGCAGTTTGAAATGAAAATATATAAAAAAGGTTAAATTTAATATAATTTCCAATATGGCACTCTTTTACAATATGAGCGCATCAACTACAAGACACAATAATATGATATGATCTTAAGCATTCTTCTCTTAGCGTTTTTCTTTATATTATATAATTTCAGCATTCTTGAAGTTTATTAGGATTAAAAAAGATTTTTCTTCCACGTATCAGCCACCAAGATTTGCTTCAAAATCAGTTTTCTTTCATTGTGTATAAGCAGCTGATTTTTTTTTTACTTTACCCGGAAGGAGAGATATAATTTCTTATTTTTTCTAAGTATAAAATATTAACATCGTTTTTGTTAATTAACTTTTAGTGACAAACGATTGTGAAATTCAGCCCTTTGACAATAATTCGAGATTTATTTTATAAGGATGCATCAAGTCACAATCTTTTCGAGGATAACTTCATTGTTGAAATATTATCGATAATAACTTAATATCACTTTTTGCTTGTGGATTATTTGTAGTCCTTATTACAATCATTCTGCCACGTATATAATACCCCTTTGCGTTTGCTACTGCATGATGTAATAGAAGAATTACTAAAAAATATAATATAGGTGACTTTATGAAGACACAATTCTTCAGTACGAGATTGTGGATTAGGCTGCCTTTCCTCTAGTTTGCCGATGATTGATGAGACCACGTCTTGTAGGTCAAAGGCAAAAAATTTTGTTCTCCATCAGCTGGTAGAGGTGTTTGTGGTAAGAAAAGTCCTAGAGCTCAAATATTCTTTTCTTTAGCGGAGAAATATTTTGATTTATTTTTCGGAAGCGTTAATCACCTTGTACATTACATTTTAAGAAATTACCAGAAACGTATATATACCATCACAGTTTGTTAAAAATGCAACACCAAGAAAGAATCGCGTAAATTAAAGGAAGCTTTCAGGAAGTGAAAGCCATCTTCGAATACCGAAACAGTAGAACTGAAAAGCTAACAACTCATGTATGTGAGATAGTAAAAACCTTTTAAACTTCCGAGTAAACTGCATAAAAATTCACTATCAGTTAGCATTGTAAATCGTAAAAGTAATCATTTCACTGCTATAAATGAATTTAAAAATCAATATGCCTTACCAAAAACATGGAGTGATAAAAGACAAACTAAGGGTCTTCAAACGGATCATATGATCACTATTCGTGAGAGTGAACATTTGTATCGCGGCGTTGCCTTTCGCATGAGATGTAATGCCATGAAAGTAATGAGTGTAGATCAGGGGTATTCAACCTTTTCTTTGTGCCGAGTCACATACATATGTTGGCAATTTCACGTGGGCCGCAGCATGAGAATTCATGGAGGGGAGAGGGAGGTGAAGGAATGCTTTAAACCAAGATAATACACAAAATTTAAAATACGGAAATTGATCAAAATATTAAAACTCTTATTTTGCTTTGTTTAATTATTATTTTTTATATTTTTTTCATTTTTGTCACTGAAGTTTTCTAATATGGGAAGCATTTAAGTATCACTCTTTCGCAATTTCTGCTCCAGTTAAACGGTTTCATATGATTATCAATGATCTATCAAACTTCGTAGGGTGCTTTTGTTATCGCTATGACATTACCACTGACAAAACACTTTTTTGCTGTTGCAAAGATAATTCAAGAGAACATATTTATCATCTCCTGAAAGAGATGTTCGACGAAAAGTGTCATTGAACTATTCCTATTTATTGGTATTTTTTTTTAATACAGTTCGTAACAAATCAAATGATTACTGAACCATGGTTGTTTTTCACTTCAAAATAGTCAACTTCCCAATCGTCTTGAAATAATCTATTTTCTTCGAATATTTTTCCCTCGCAAGATATAAAAAATAGTCAAAAATTAGTTTCACTCATAAAATGGTCGTTACTCCATTGTTGTTTGTTATCACTAATCAGAAAAAAAATGTATCAATTTGCTTTGATACAATATTGACAGCGAAAAGCAGAATTGACGTATTTGATTTTTTTAATAAAGAATTTTCTTCAAATTTTCATTAATAAATTAATTTTTCAGAGCAATGGGCCATGACCGGGCAACTTAAAAAGGCCCATTGGGCCACAGGTTGAGTATAGCTGGTGTAGATGAAAAGGATTACGTATAATTGGGCAAACTGAAACTCAGGGATTGAGTACCGCATTGCATAGTCCACATGGGATGACAAACATCTCATCCACACGTCAATAACGGATAGCACAACATTCTTTTATATATTGACACAGCACTGGATCATTTTTATTGACGTGACATTGTTTGCTTTTACGGTTCCTCAGCATATGCTGTGCTATATAAGCTACGATTTAGTATTTCCTCTGAACAGGGGTTTCCTTGACGTACACACTGAGTTTTGATGCCAGAAAAACATTTAACTTTATAAAATATAAATCATGGTATCAATTTTTATTAAAGCTTATAAGTCTTAATTACACTTTGAAATCTATTTTAACTTGAACACTTTTAAGTGAGAAAAGGAAAGAAAAGGTTATCTAAATAAGATTAAAGAGGGAATTATATTCTCCTCTACTCTGAAAATAAGACAGATAGGTCAATTTCCTGCATTTATGTGCTATAGCAGACTGCATAATGTACAAAAAGCAATTAAGATGAGGATAAACTTCTGATAGAACTTTAAGCCATTCCCTTTCTTTATGAGATTATTAATTTAAATAGAAGTATCGGTAGCCCATTATGTAAAGGTTAAAACTGCTCACTAACAATTGCAACATGCTGTACATTTATATGCGGCATATTTTGGCGTATAACTCGTACCTAAGAGTGTATTTTCAAACTGTATTTTTTAAATTGTAAGTATATTTGATGTTAAACGCTCACCGGTTTTTACAAAGTAATGTGAAATGAATATATCCAATGTTTTTTTTTTTATCTTTTGAAATCTAGAAATAGAGTTTGTATGGATCATAAAAGTAGCAAATGAAATTACATCTGACACAATTAAAATAAATTTACAAAATATATTATTCCCACCAAACCCGATGGAATGGAAGATTATTTATTTATGCTTCAGAATAATAGTGAAGATCAAAATTAAGTAGAATTTGTTGATATATATGAATATATGTATGTTATGAGTTACAAAAGATGAATATGAAGAAATTTTCATGTTATTTAATAGTAAAAGTCCATACTGTATGTAATTTTTAAAAAAATACACAATGTTTAGATACCGGTAGAAATCTAATGTTTTATGATCATCTATTTCTTTTTTTGTTTGTTTTTAAAGGTATTATTTTGATATCGGGTGTGTAACATGCAACAAAAATTCCGATACAATTTTATTGTTAAAAGTGCGCGTTATACGACGGAATATACAATCATATGTGTATGTATACTCATGTTGTGTGTGTTGACTTGAGGGTCATTTTAAGTCCTTAAATAATTAGAAAAAGAGAAAAGGGCCATTCCACAAAACAATTTGTTGATGTCTCTTACGCTTTTTGAAATAGTAATACTATTTAAATGTAGTAATCAGTTAAAATCTCCTTTGGTTTTACGATTTTCATTTGTTTTTATTTCAACAATTTGCCAGCAATTTCAATTTACATTAGTAAATGTATTACGAATAATGAAAACCATACCCATCAAGGTTACGCTTCAGTCATTTCTCGCTTGGCAGACCATGATCTGAATAATTTCCTCATATTCTTATTTACTTAAAATTAAAAAAAAAAACTACACTATCATCTTACCCTCGCCTTCTTTTATAAGGAAGGAAGATTTGATTTCGTATCAGCTACCAAAAAAAAAATAACACAGATTTGATTTTCTATGTTATAACATTATATTGACCTTAGCACCCGATTTTAGTCTAATATTCAGTATTTACCAAATGAACCTATTTTGATACCTTACTTCTGCACCCTTTAACAAGCTTCTGTGTATATATACGTCTCACTCAATTAGTATATTAAATGCCTCGGTCGTATATATACGTCTTTCCGAAATACGATATTTTACTGCACCGCTATTAGTGAAACTATTCCGAAGGCATTGGAATTGTCTGCGAATGATTTACTAATTTCAGAGTAAAACATTGCTTATTTACGACTTTTCTTTTCCTCCCAATACATCGTATACTCTTGTCTGAGTGAAAAAAGGTGGCAATGGAGAGTGAATTACGTAAATTATAATCGGCAATTAAGAGGTTAAAGATAAAAAACCCATAATGTACTTACCAATCACTTTAAGCTCGTACATGTAACTCAACGTCCGATATCTCTTGTACTCTACTCGACATCTGTAGATCCCTTGATCTTCTCCCTTGACCGGATCGATGGTCAGACCTGGATTCCTGACATGCAGGTCAAAGTGGACACGCCTTCCCAACTGCTTGCTGGGGAAGTGCTTGGACTTCTCAATGGGACCTTTTCGAGCATCCAGTGTGTAAATGGGAACCTTCATATCCCCTTTGTACCAGAGCACCAGAGTGACGACATCGTCGCTGGAGGGGGCTGTGATGTTGCATGGCATGGAGATTCGACCTCCTGCCACGGCATAGTATTCGTGTGCAGTTGCTGCAAATGAAGATAAAATGAAATTAATTGTGATATTCATTTATATAATGTATGTCTTCATTGAATATGCATTTTAATGATCTTTTTCACCTACAGAACACTTATGAACTTAAACTTCTTTATTTAAAAAGAAGAAATGATAGAGTGTAAAACAGACAAAACATTTCCAGAATAGAAGTCATGCACTTTTAAAATTATTGAATATTTCTTCTACAATTAATGATATCAAAAATGTATTTCAAGTTAAAAAAAATAAAAAGGGTTATCAGAAATGAATGAGCCGGTAACAAAATTTTATAATTCCCAGATGAATAAACAGAAAATTATGATTAAGATGCCATTGTAATGATAAAATATGATTTCTTTTCGTATGTAACGTGTCTTGATGTAAAGTAAAATTTGTTCTCACAAATGTTCAATGTGACTTTCTTTAGTCACCCGTATAATATCATTGTTAAACTGTTATCTCTGGACTTACACCTTTACACAGGCATTCAGTTTCCTGTTCAGGCATTCAGTTTTTTATACTATCTTCGTAAACTTTTAGATGTCGGTGCATTATATGGTACTTTCTCCAAAATTCACGCTGGAACGTGATTACTGACAGACCTTTTGCAAACGATTGCACACAAAATGCCTTCCCCCGCTACGTCACCATTTCCACTTTGTGACGGATCTATACGCGTCTATAACTAACCCCTTGGGGATTTTTCTAGGGCAGTAATATTATCAACAGACTTTCACCGAGGGAAGAAAGCATGATTATGGAAATTAAGTATATTGTATAAATTCTGTATTCGTTAGTTTTAAGAGTTAGAGGGTGAGTGAAGGATCTTGGAATTATTAAGAGCAAATCGGAGTTTATCAATTGAAGAAGTCTAAGAGTACCACTCGACGGTGATTAAATCCGGATAAGGATTGTATTCAAGGCCTCGACTGGAGGACTCAACTTCATAAAAATACAGGTATCGTGATCCTTGTTTAAATAGAAGTTTCGCTTATTAGTGCACGATGTAGTCTATATTGAGCTTGTATAGGTTATCGTGGAATCAGTTGAGGATCCGTATTATTATCCCAGGCTAACGAGTCTCACCTCTGAGCTCTGCTATCTGATCTTTTACCTTAGTTAGATTATTATTATGCTTGTTTGATATTTTGGAGACAATAAAATAATTAAAGTGAATCATGTCTACTGATTATTCAGTTCCTCCAACACATCTAGCCGGGTCCCAGGGTTGACAAGGGAGATCAGAGGGAAGCAGGATTCGACAAGCCTTACAACTTCTGCTCCCAATAACAACATTGCTGCCACCTATTCGACAAAAACAATGTTACAAACTCAAAATTTTATATTTTATCTTTACAATGACATACTGATGATTCTTCTCTGTTTAATCATCGGGAAATCAATAAATTTTGTAATCGGGTCATTCATTTCTGATAACTTTATATTTTTTTTCATAAATTCCATAATTTATTATTTACAAATAACTTTGTACATTTTAACTGTCCCAATACATGTTGTGATAAATGTTCTACTAAGTCAATTATTTGCTGTCTTATATAAAATCACAGAAATGTAGTAATATTAAAAAAAATAAAATTAGACACATTTGTTTATAGCCACCATTATTAGTGAAATAATTTACATTATCTTAATTGTTCAAAAACGCGTATTCGAAAATGCATAACTTCACATCAAGTATTTCTGCGCAAACTAATAAAACTTAATTTTTAAAATGAGTCATATGCATGTTTCTATTTGTTATTATTATTTTACTAAACACATTTCTGTTGTTCTGAAATTGGAGGGAGGACTCGTAAGATTTTGGGAGCAGCAATTAAAGATTTTTAATATAATGTCCAAAAACAAAACAAAAAGCTTGATGCATTTATTTTAAATTATTGATTCTTAAAACGTTTATAAATCTTATTATAATACTAATTTATACACAGAAGCAGAAATAGAGTTATTGTGTTGCTATTTTTCTATGTATTTTTAATTATCTTTTCTGTTTTTAAATACAACGATATAAAGCGAAAATAAATGGCACTAAAATTGTAGATTAATGCATTTTGAGGTCCAATGATTATACGGTGATTTCTGTATTCATTTCTTATAATCTGTTGACAAAAATTTGATGAAATGGTATGTTAAAATACCATCTAGGTGATGAGTAGTTTTTTAATATAAGAACAAGTACGCAATATTAGATATCTCCTAGTGCAAGTGGTGGAATGCGTGTTAAATTTAGAATAACTTGATACATTTAGAATAAATAAAATGTGGTATTTATTGCCAAAAATTCTGGTTACCTGAATATTTTATTATATAAGAAATAATTAAATACCACACATAAAAAAAGAAGATAAATGTGTTTGAACGGGAAGAAATAATGATAAAAAGGAGTTAACGTTCTTACTCTATAGGTAAAGAGGATGAATTAATACTATAAATTATTCAAAATATGACTGAATCAACCGAGTAATTCTTATATTATTTAATAGTTTAATAAATGTCACTTAGTTTTTCGGTACTTTTACATTTCACCGGCGAAGGGATAAAGTCGTCAAAACGGATACAATCCCCTGGAAGTCTTTTAACCTCTCCCTCCATTTTCGAAACAAGTCACGTCGTTTTCTTATGAGTGACGTGTCTTTCATAATACATCAAAAATGGATTAAAAACCAATGAGTAATAAATGTTCTTGATATTGTATGTGTATATTGCGTAATATGATAATGCTAACTTTGTGAGATTTGTGCCGGTGAAACGGAAAAGTGTCAATTTGTCTTATTTGGATGGAAAATTAAATTGATTAAAATAATTATTTGAAATTTATTTTGTATAACTGGATCCGTTTGTTTACTGTATGCATTTAAAAAATATTTTTAAAGATCTTAAATGTACTTTACAACAGACAATCTATTTAGCCCGTACCAAACCACAAAAAAAAAAAATTAAAATTTTAAAGTTGTGGAAAAATTAACAAACTCATCATAACTATATTTGTGAAACAGTATCTAAGAACGAAAATATTTTAAAATAATTTTAAAAATGATTTTGCGTTAAATGTTTTAAAATAATTATCAAAAAAATATGTCCAACTAGTCAGAAAATTTTAAATTTATAATAGAAAAGTTAATTTTTTTCACTCTGTACGTTGTAACTAAGGTAAAAAAAATAATAAAATAATTATGTTTAAGTAAAAAACAATATAATGTTTAAAATAGGTAAAGTAAGAAAGAAGAGAAAATGCATTCTTTTTGGAAAACAAAGCCTAATTTTTTAGATTCATGAAGATTAAAAGAAGGGAAAACATTAAACTGAAATAGCCATTGTATGTACTACATTATCCAAACAATGGAGTGCAAAGATGATATGAAAAAAAAAAGCGATAATGTACGAACAAATTAAAAAAAATGTTTTATACTAAAACTCACCATGTAATAATCATTTTAATGGATTCAAGGCATGCGGGTTAAAAACTTCATTCTTTGGGAAGTACATAGTTTTTATCATAACATTAAGTGCAAAAGATTAAAAGGTTTGCTTTTTTCAGTCCATAACAGGGAATTATTAACAAAAAGAAAATCGCCGGTTATTGACTGGTTTCCGAAGTGCGAGCGGCAATTATAATTGCGTTTTGTCCTAATATTGCTAAGCGACTTCTTCTTCTAATTCAATTAATGTCTTTAATTGAAAATGCAATATCAATTTCTTTTTAATATGCACTATTTTTCTGCGAATGATCTGTTTTAATTAACTTTTAATGTTATTTTTTCCGCATGATAGATATGATTTGACAGTCAAGCCAATGTAATATTCGTACATGTCTCCACAGAGTAAAAATAAAAAACAATGTTAAAAAAAGTTTAATTTAGTAAAGAAACTAGGTTGTAAATATTTTATTTAATCTGGCATCTAAATCATTTTATATATTTACATTGTTACGTAAATGTAGTATAAATCACAAATGACAGTACTGATGATTACAAATAACGAAGTAATGTATAATCTTTAAGTATAATTAACAATAAATATTTAAAAATATAAAGTGATTACTATTAAAGACCATTACAGTTATTTGTAAACAAATTTAATCATGCGAGAAACGGTTGATCAGAAAATGTGAAATAAATAAGAGGATATATGCTCAAAATGATACATAATTATTTAAATTGGACTTTTTAAAAATGTTTTTAAGAAAAAAAAACGATGTTATACCCTTATCAATAGTATTCCATATTCAATCCTTGCTGTAGTATATACTATCTCATAAATTTATCTGAATGATTATTCAGAAAGGTTTATTGAAAAAGGCTTTATTGCCTTAACAGAGATGTTTAATATTAGATTTGGGGACCTTCAGTGATGTTCCGTACCAATGGAATTGTTTCTGCATATTGTTTATGTTATTTGTTTTTTGAAGCTTTAAGGATTAATTGTAAAAGTCAAGGTGGTATGTATTATGCAGTATGTATCTATTTATAGTGTATGTAT
Organism: Trichonephila clavata; assembly: GCA_019973975.1. Classification (NCBI taxonomy): domain Eukaryota; kingdom Metazoa; phylum Arthropoda; class Arachnida; order Araneae; family Nephilidae; genus Trichonephila; species Trichonephila clavata. The sequence goes on from BMAO01037854.1 coordinate 104,721, forward strand.
ATAAAAATATACTTAAATATTCTCTGGAGGGATTTTAATTCATAAAAATAATGAGCCATTCAAGACATTGTTTGATGATTAGTTTTTAACCTACCTACTTCATGGGAATTAACAACGATTTTACCTTTCAAAAAATAACAGTTTAGCGATTTTAAATCAGGATGATGCAATCTTACATCACCCACAAATTCGCACCAATTAGAAAAAAACTTTACCGGAAATAATATGATTTTAAAAACTAGAAATTGTCCAGTTTCGTAAGTGAAAAAATAACGCTTTTGTCCTTTATTTTGGTTGTGTGCGTGTTTGTTGTTCTTGTTGTCAGATTGTGTTAGTGAACGTCAATAAATGTGATCTTAAAATAACAACAGTTTTCTTAATCGATCCATTCAACAACAACAGAAACAATAAAATTAATGGTTTCCACCCAAAGTGTCATATTACAAGTTAAAAATTCCTTAAATCAAGCCAAATTATTTCACGTACATGACTAAATATTTGTATCGATATAAATATTAATATCATATCGTAATAAATAATTACAACATTTTTTACCTGCAATTGTTTCTCCATAAATATAACTAGCTTTCATATTTACTCTGACACACACACAAATACACGCACGGGCGCACACATACACAAACACACACACCTTCCAATAATATTGAAAGCCTGTCATTACTATTCCAGACATCATGTAATTGAACATCTGGAAGCTAAATACTTAGATATCTCTCTCACTATTGCGAAATACGATCCTTAGAAATCCTTTAGAATTCCGAAATGGATTCCTACAAATCTGATGTTTCTGCAAGAGATTCATCGTCAAGTTTGATGACAGTATATTTGTTACCTTAACTATATGTTGTAATAGCGCATTTGTATTAGTATATAGTTTAATATCAAACTATGTTACTAGTTTAGTATAGTTGTAAATTGATTTAACGATTTGAAAGTTAGAGAAATCCTTATGGAGTAAGGCGGGAAGTTGGTGTTAGCGTTTAAATGTGAATTGATCAAAAATATATCAATTTATTAATTAACGTGGGTATTTTAAAAAGAAACTCTTTGTCAAACCTTTTTTTCTTCAGTTGATTACGTTTGTCGATCATTTGCTTTTATCTTTGCAGCAAAATAAATACTAAATACGTTATTTGCATTGGCACACATCTAACGTACTTAGACTTTTCTTTGTTCATGACTTAAAGCAGTTCAAATAAGAACACAAGTTAGTCGATAAGCACGCTTTTCTTATTAAAAAAACAAAACTGGATTTGTTAATATTCATATTTTCCACAAATTAATGATTATTAATTTCTTAAGAATTTTAAAACAAATATCAGTATCAAAATAACGAGTTGCACTTGAAAAATGTATTTAAAGCATTGGAAAATGAATCACGAATGAGACAGGAAAAACATGGCGAATGCTAAATAGTAAAATTTTGATGACGAAAATATGTTTTCCAAAAGAGTTAAAAAACATTTCTCTAAAAATGGGACTTCAATGGAAGACAAATATTTCAGCAAAAATCTAAAATAATATAAAAAAAAATATTTCAATGATATTTTATTTTTTTGACATAACATGTAATGATCTTAACAAATGTCATAAAAATGAAAAATGAGTTTAATGAAGCTTATAGTTTATTTTGAATTTTCTTTTTTTGTTGTTTATGAAACGTTTCTCAATAGCCTATTTTCCCTGATAGAAAAAGTTTACTATGCCACGTTTAGATAACGACGGAGACATCCGTGCGCGCATCCGCGTTAACAGGGTTCACACTTTACCACAGTAAAAGTATACAGTGTATGTTTTTCTAGTAGAAACACGTATGAACATAAATGTGAAACTATGATTCAGATATTGAATAGTCGATTGCATATTTATACTTTTTTTATGCTTAACACTTAAATACATATTATTACTAATTGACCACATTCCAGATACACTTAATTTTATTCAAAAACCTGAATATGTGAGTTTCCGAACACACGTTGATGATCATAAATAATGTGAGAATCACGTAATAACTATGTGTGAAGAAAAAGACATTACTTATCTTGCGTGTAAGTTATATTTTTTTATTTATTAAATATGGTGGATAATAAAGTTCTATGTGTTGCTTGGAGAGATATTTTCCATTTTCTAGTTTCCTATGACGGAGTGATTTATTTAAATGCGGAAAAAAACTACTTCTCATTTGTTGTCATATAAGCCATTAATTAGACAGCTGAGTAGTGTTTGTCGCTGGCCTTGTGGACCTAAAATTGTGGGGTCGACCCCGGCCCAATTCGGTGGATTTTTATGATGCAGAAAATCGACAGTGGCCATGTCGAACGATTATACGGCGTGCAAAATCTCCGTAGAGTGTCTGTTTGGTTTAGGTGCTCTCGGCATAATTAAAAATCCTAGTACAGGTTCGCATCGTCAGAGCTCAAGTGCCTCCCTCTGGGGAGGAAACTGGGCGTCAAAATTACTTTCGGTAATTGGCATCGCCTATATGGTGCTGCGCTAAGAAGTGCTACCATCTCCTGGGGAATGTACTAGGTCTGAAAATGTTAAAATATCAATGTGCAACCCTATTAGAAAAAATAAGATATTAATGTTTTGATAGTCAATGTTTGAAGATTTAATTAGATATATCCCAGATTTATAGGAAATACTGTGGGTTACCAAATGTCTATATACAACTTTTTTCGAAATAAATACTCGATATTACAACTTTTATTTATTTATTTATTATGTAATCGATATCTATGCTCATATAAAAATGAATTTTAGAGTTAAAAAAAGAAAAAAGAAACATGCATTTAAGGGTTTAGTCAAATAATTTGTACTTGTATTAATGATGTTCAATTTTCTACGAATTTAAACCAAATACTTTAATAAGTTGTGTCTTAGCTGTTAATTAAGTATTTGTTAATTTATTCTAAATCTTATGTAAAGAACAGTATATGAAATGAATATCTCGATTGTAACTAAGAAACTATTATTAAAGAGGAATTATTTTTTCTTTTTGAAAGCTTGCCCCAAGTTGTGACTCAATTATTTAACGGGAGTTAAGCCAACGTACATAATCCCCTTTTATAATAAGATTACATTACGTAAAGCTAATTTTTTATCTAGAATAGAATAAATATTTGAAAGACAACAAACTGGTAAACTTACTGCCATTAATTACGACATTTATTTTATTTTGATTTATTATTTTTGTTATTCAAACTTAATGATAAACAGAAGTATAATCTTATTGATATATACAAATATGTAATCATTATATTTTAAATTTAACATGAAATCACTGAAGCGTAAAAACAAAAATATCAACACACGATGAAAGCAGTTACTTCGCAAGCTCTCAATTTTGTTAATTATAGTATTTGCAAATGCACTCACTTCATAAAGGAAGTTCTTTCATGTTTTAAGGATGCTAAAAGATCCCCATTTTTATTACTTAACATCATACCAATTAAACAGGATATCTTTTATACCATTTTATTACTTGGAGAGCACAGTGTGTTAACGTTTTAAGTACACTTACATTTTTTAATTTAAGAATCACCTCACCGATTAATTAGTTTTCACTCCAAGTGGAATACCAATATTTTTCCATCGATCTTTGAAAATATTAAGATAAAATAACTGATAATGAGTCTACCAATTAAAGGAAGAACTTTGTTTTCTTCTGATTTTCTATCACTAAGTCTTTTGAAGCCAGAAAATGAAATATGGCGTTTATAAGAGAAGACTTTATGCCAGTATAAAAAAAAAGCTTTAATAAAGCTTTTGATGGAACCTGGAAAATTTCCTAGACATTCACTTCTTGTTTAATTTAACGCGGTACAATGCATTTAGTAATTACGCTAGAGTAATTTTCTTTGCTATGGAATAAATGAAAGTTTAGAAGGAAAATTTGAATTGACAAACATGCAAAAAATAAAATTTAAAGTATTAAGTGGTGAGAGAGCATTTAATGGTATTTATTTTCACTTGAAGGAAGTATTTCATACAGGTTTAAAATTGGAAATAAATATATAAAAGATAAAAGATAAAATATTAGCTTGCAGCTTTATAATTCTTATAAAAAAGTAATTTACTGAAAAGCATAATCAATTCATCAAAATAATAAAATTCTTATAATACATCTCTTTTATATAAGACTTGTTACATAAAAAAAGAGTTATTCGTATATCTCTCTTAATGTTAATTATTCTAAAAGATGTTATGAATATAAAATTCACATCGTCTGATATAATGCTATTATTTTAATTTTGCTTTTATGTAATGTTGCACTAGAATTTAGTCACTAACATCCTTATTTGTTGTGATAAAAGGAATTTATATGCTGCTCCTCATTATTTGTACTAATTGTAATATAACTTTAACTAACCATTACCTTAAACATTAGCATTGACTAAATTCGCATAGAGCCAAAAGTTGATTTAAAAAATTGTTGGAATGAAATCAATTATTAGTTTATTTTTCGAAAGCAAGAAATTGTAATTTTTTCATTCCGGCTTGGCATATGAATGCATGGATTTTGTAAAAGTGTGATGACTTTTTATGTTCCGTTGACTTTGAGATGAGGAGGTATTTTTTTGATTGATAACTATATATATTTAGAAATATTATTAACTTGTTAATATACACTGGTATTAAAATATTTATATGAGACATATTACATAAATCACACACACACAGCCATCTACCGTTTTTTTTTTGAGTTTTTTGAATTGTTATTCATGGATATATATATATATATATATTGTGTTTTTTCGAGTGAACATCACGACATTTTATTTTGAACTGTCTTTACTCCATGAAATCAATTTTGGACTTGATTGCTAAGAGAGAGAGAGACGGACACGTGTTAAATATCAGAGTCCGCGGCTACTCAAAAGTCATATGTTCTTCAAGTACGCTTCTTATTGAAGAGATATACTCGAAAATTTAAGCATGGCATTTTAGGTAGTAAAAATTAATGGTCGGAGGGGCAAAATTCTGTTTAGGGCCATGTGTTCTTCATTCCCGAAATGGATAGTAAATTTATTACGTGAAGATGTAATGGGAACATAAAGGTTAGAAGTGGTCTAGGGATTTAATTTTAGATCTAATTTAATTATCCTTTTATATATATATATATATATATATATATATAATATATATATATATATACGTATACATATATATATATATATATATACGTATACATATATATATATATATATATATAATATATATATATATATATATATATATATATATATATGACAAATTCACTTAAATTAAAATATTTTAACGTAATGGTTTTTATCTTGTTGAGTCGTTGAATGGATTGTTGAAGAAACATCTTGGTATTTTATTTGCACACTTATTTTTCAAATGAATAAATCGACGACACAGCAAAGAAAATAGCAGATGGAAAATACACGAAAGCGCTCTCTTTTCGTTCCAGAGATCTTAGCTTTTACAGATTCCACTATCGAAGCTTTGAGAGTCATATTTTTTCTGTTAATGAATTACGTGATTGGTCAGAATAATTAAATGATGGAGCATTGCATCATTATATTATGTGACAGTTTTTTGAATGGATAAAGTTGTGGTTAAACAGTTATGACAGAAAGATTAATATTTCACACACACGCAGGCACACACACAAATACGCACGAACTCACACATACACATACACACATACGCACGCATACACGCAAGCACATACACGCAGACACACACACACACAACACATGTAGACGACCAACACCTAAAGTAGAATACAACGCACACACGCCGCAGCACACACACGCAGACACCACGCAGACATACACACACGCAGACACACACACACGCAGACATACACACACGCAGACAACACACACGCAGACACACACACAAACACACACGCAGAACACACACAAAAACAAAAAAAAAAAAAAAAAAAAAAAAAAAAAAAAAAAAAAAAAAGACACACACACAAAAAAAAAAAAAAAAAAAAAAAAAAACACACACGCAGACACACACACACGCAGACACACACACGCAGACACACACACGCAGATACACACACGCAGATACACACACGCAGACACATACACACAAACACACACACGCAGACACACACATACTGATCCCCACACACGCAGATAAACACACACGCAGACACACACACACGCAGACACACACACGCAGACGCACACACGCAGACACACGCACACGCAGACACACACACACACGCACACGCAGACACACACACGCAGACGCACACGCAGACACAGACACACACACACAGCCTACTTTATTCGGAAATTTAAATAAAGAAATCTTAATAAAGGTTAAAAATATTGAATTTTAAAAGTAATTCGACTAATTCTTTAAAGTACTGTCTTCAAATACTCAAAACAGAACTATAGTCCTTTCGTATTTTATTAGGAAACAACAAAAATTCGAAGGAATGAATAATTTATCTGGGATGAACAAATAATCATTAGATGTATTAATTTTCGTCCCTAAAGATAAAAGTATTTCTTACTGGGAAGCAATTCTATTGAAAAAGAAAATTTCTCAAAAATTTCGTTCCTTATCTAAACATTTTCGAACAATTTGAAATGTTCCAGTTTGAATGCAAATGTTATTAAAATTGCTTCTTCAGAAATATTTAGAAGGCTCTTTGAAAATAATTTTATCATAATGCAAATTATGAATACTAAATAAGATACGTATGCGCGTATTTGCATTAGAAATATACGTAAAAATGTTTCTTTGTCTTAAATAAACTCTTGAATTATGTCACTCGCAGTATAAACTCGAATGTATAATTAATGCTTAAGTTTATTTAATCTATGTTTCATTTTATTTGTTTACTGACAGTTTCTTTCGAAATTTTGGCTTTTGGAAATAACTTTACATTTTCAATTTCAGTATCAATAAAATGACGTATAAAGATAAAGTTGTTTTTTGATAGAAAAAATCATATTCATGACGTAGAATACGAAGTGCAAGTTATTACATAGAAGTTTTAATTTACTTACACTATAGAGAAGGTATACAACAACTGTACACTTTTTTATTCATTTCAACGGTATTTCAACATAAAAATAAACAAATTCAATATTTAAACGTACATAATATATTAATTCATTAGATGCTTTGCATTGTGTATATACTAATCATTTGAACTCTTTGAAAAAATTCTTAAAATCAATTGAAAAATTCGATAAACCATCGTATATATTTGTAGATATGAATAATATATTAAACTATTCCTCCTTTTGAAAACTTTTTTTGAGAAATAAATCAGGGTAATATATTTCATGCTCTAGATTAAAGGAAAAATGTTTAAAAAAATCCTAGAATAAATATGTATAATATAAAACAGTTAAAACATAGTAAGATGAAGATATTCATCCTCACGCACATTTACATGTTAAGCTCAGTACAAAATAACAAAAAGTAATATATCTGTGTGCCAGTTTTATTCCAGATGATAATTAAAATATTATTATTATTAATCGAATTTCATCTGCATCGGGGTACTCGTCGTCAGAATTTTCGTCATCAAGGCCATTTTCTGTTAGTCAATCGCCTTTTAACTGGTATAAGTAATCTTTCAATGCCTTTCTCCTCTAAATTTATCTACAAAAATAATCTAAAACAAGCATTTTTTTCATACATTAGAAGTGGAACAGCTGCATAGTGATCTAAATTTCTGCCACATGGATGTGGGAAGATTATTTGGGGTATTCGATATAAATTGCACTGAAAATAACATATGTCCAAAAATTTATACATATATATAATGCACTGTTTTGAGAACAATTTTTTGTACAGTAAGTGTTATGAAAGAAATTCAATCATCACACAATGAAGTGGTAATTAAATAAATTGTAGGAGCATCACGATTAAACTACGCTTACTAATCTATCTGTTTTCTTTTTAAAATCGAAGTTTCAGTAATAAACACGAGATGGCGCAGAAGAGCAATCGTATTAATTATGACGTAATGCCAATAATGGAATACAAGATGAAGATTGATGAGTTAACCAGTATATTACTATTAATAGCCGTTATTGAAATACAGAAAAAGAGTGCTAACTAAACGAAAAAAATGACTGATTATACAAGATAAAACATGATTTATACCTGTATATAAGCTTAAAATAATGTATTTGCTTAGCAAATATAGCTTAATTTATACTACACTAACAGATTTAAAGTGGTAAAAATATATGACTGAAGCCCATAGCTTGACTACAGAAATTTCAGGCAAATAGTATATTATATTAATAATGATAATATACATTTTCGATTTGTTCATTTAAATGAATTATGTTTTATTAGTATTTCACCATTATTTAAAAAAAAGATTTTGAAAAAAAATGATAAATCTTATATTTATTCAACTTAGCTTAGCTGTGATAAGGTTCTTCAACTATTTCATTACAATAATATTTAAATAACACGTATTTTTAATATTTTTATTCAGAATTTCCTTTTAAGAACAAAATAAGTCACTCAAACAATATTACAAATATGTAAATTTTGCTATTCATGCATACTTATTCAGGGATCTACATTATTCTATATATCTGCTATAGGAACATATTTAAGGATATATATCACATGATTCTTCTAAACAAAATTCCTCTATGTTAATATTACATAATATTTATTTTTTAGTGAGCTGATATTTGAATATTTAGTCTTTTTCTGGGAAATATATATATATATATATATATATATATATATTTAAATTTCGTTAGTATTCTGCTGTACATAGATATGTAGAAGTATTATGCAAACTATGTATATTTTTCAACTGCATTTTTATTTTTTTTTAATATTCACTGTGTAACGTACAATTTTTTTTTATTTACAAAGAAAAAAATCTTTAATGTATTTGTGCAATGATCTTGTATTTTGACGTCATTTATTCGAGATATTATACCAGATTTTTGAACAATGGTAAACTTCTAGATGTAAAACATTACCGAGTAAGAAAATAGGCGTTAGAAAATGCAAACTCACATTTACAAAAGTAGACCAAATGCGTCATGCCAGTATAATAATAGTGTACGAGTGGCTAATAAAATAATGAAATGAAACTAAACCTGATATGATTGATAAGTCATTTAATAATTATAGTACATCTAACAATCTAAATTTAATGAAAGATTATTATTTGTTTATGGATCAGAGTAAATGAGATGGGAAGATTCAACAAATAATTCAAAGATATACCTAAATAAATAACGGAAGACAAATATTACGAAATTTATATTTAATTCAAAAAAGAATCTGTATAAGGTAATCATTAATTTTAAATAAACAGTATTTAAAAGCGGGTAGTATTCTAAATTTTTTTCAATGATCCTCATCGCTTTATTTCAAAGTTCTCATTTTATATTCGGGTATAACGCTCACCAACAAATTCTGACGTCAATTTTTGCATTAAATTATACGCCAGATAATGCGGCATATATTTCTTTACCAAATTTTAAAAAAATATTGCACGCATATTTTTAGAGCTACTGCAGAACTTTACAAAATATATAAATAATAAATAGATGAATTACTTTTTTTATAAATGTATTTTATCCTAGTAATAAAGCCTTAAATATGACAGTGTTATTAAGTAATTGAAATTGTACTACTAGCTTATGAAAGCGTTACTTTAGAACATATTAAGGATAAGCCCCTGAAAGTCCCACAATCTGCAATAGACTGCGTACTTAAGAATAGAAAATGTTGAGTATTTATAGAGAGTAATGTTTTCTAATGCTGATCAAGGATTTGAGCTCTCATTCCAGTTCAGATTGAGCATTGAAGGGAAAAAATAGTAGGAAAGAAATGGATGTGGGAAAAACCCATCTGGGACTTCAGAGAGGTTTATGGCAGTTGTTTTAAAGAGGCTATTTCGTCTACAGCTCTTCAAAAACTCGCCGAAGTACCGTAAATGCAAACTTTAAACTTTAATGCCCTCAAGAGGCTATTTGTAAGTTAATGATTTCGTTGCTTCAAATAAAAGTAGCATAAGTACCAAAGTTCTTGAATTCCCAACGTCATGGATGGTAAAACAGAGATGTTCTGATATCTTCTTAATGATCAAGACACAGTCAATTACTTAAAGCAAATTAAAAGAAAATATAATGATTGTGTTTGTTTGCTAATTATGGTTTGTTAGTAATTAATGCAATTTTAATATGCTTAGGAAAATATTAAAGAAATATTTTTTCCTGATGAATTCTTAATATTATTTATAAAAATAATTATTTGAGAAGAATGAACCCTCACTATCTTACACAAATGTTTAGTATTTGAAGTATTTTTATTTTTCATTCATTGTGATGGTTATCAAAGTTTTTCAAGCATAATTATTCCTGAAAAAGTTTTAAGGTATTAAAACCCTAACCCTAAAATTGTGAATTTTGCTAAAAATGGACAATTTTTTTTAAGATTTTATTTTATAGACCATCATATTAGCTTTATAAAAATATCAAGTGTATCTTTTTCCGTTCGCTAGAACAAAAACTACAAGTGTTTTAGTAAAAGAAGATGTGCCACTACTTTAAGCAAGATGTCACACTTTTAAATGCGTTTTGCTCGAAATGTGATTTTTTGAAAATAATCAAACGGGGTAAGCGATTTGCTAAAAAAGTTTTGAAAATAATTAACTGAATTTTTTGTGTAAGTTCTGTATAATAGTAGAAGTGTTTTAACCTTCAGATTTATCCATCACTCTTTTATTACAAAATTTACAGTCCCTTATGTGAATATAATCACTGTTTTTTTAAGCAATTTCATATAGTAACTGATATAAAGTACTCTAGTTTTTGTAAAAAGTAAAATATCTCTTATCCTGAAGGTCATTTCGACATTGAAAAACATATGAACACATCAGAACTGAAGAATTGAAAATATGTTTATAAACCTTTGGTTTAGAATGGACTACGTTTATGTTATTTTTGTCAATTTTTACCCATTTTTTCCCATTTTAGTTATAATTATTTATTTTTCTCTTCTTAATTTTAGCATATTTTTCTTTAAATGTACTAAAAAAACTAAAAACAACAAACAAATTAACATATTTCCATTATTTTTAAAAAAATTGTTCGCAACGCGTCCTATATCTTAACTAATCTCACACACTTGAATGCTTTATAATTGTTATTAGTATACAAATGAAGTTATAAATAAATGAAATAATTAAATTCCATATTTAAATTTAGATAAAAAATCATCGGCATGTAATCAGTAAGAATATGTTTATCTTCTGTACTGTATGAGTGAGTGAAGAAAAATGAGGGTTATTGGTTTTGAGATTTGTAGAAACAACTCCAACAACGAGTTCATGACCATGACCATTTGTTAATTGTTAACCATTGTCTCAGTGGAAATACGAAATGATTTGATTTTTTTTCCATCGCTCTCTTATGCAACGTGAAGGCGGTTAGGAAATAGCTAATTAATTATGAAATTCAATCAATTGAACCCATCTCCGAACTTCCAAAAGACGCCAACGGGATAACTTTGAGACACGACATTTTCAACTTTAATCACCACTCTACAACGGAGTCTTCAGTGGCACTAGGACTTGATAGCATGAGTCCATGACCATGACACAAGCGGTCATGGCCACATTTTTCTACAGCATCATAGCGCAAAAGAAACATTTCAAACTCACAAAATAAGTTTTAAGATATTTGTGTAAGGTTAAAAAAAAGTTTTTTCTTTCTTATTTTTTAAAACAAAATGTTTCTTAAATAGTAGAATATCTATCATTGCAAAAGATGAAATTTAATAAGAGTTTCATACATTACAAGAAATTAGCTGTAACAATATGTACCCCCAAAGAGTCATCGCATGTTATAATGAAAGTATATAAGTATGTTCTTTATCTTTTTATACCTAAGAAATATTGCCTATATTCAATTAAAATATTCAAGCGATATTGATTTACCAGCTGTCCATAATTAAACTTGAAATTTGCCCGAGCATTCTATAACAAAAACTATTTAGTGGAATTGTATGAAAATTGAATAATGGCAGAATGAAGTGATGGGAATTTTATCAAGGGAGAAAAGCAACGAGTTTCAGAAACCACCCCTTGGGAAGTATCATAACTTTATGGAGAAGATAAAAATCTTCAAAAATTTACGAAACATACTCGATATGCTATCCAGAAAGCGTAAAATTTCATTCTAGACAGTTGAAAGCAGCTTGAACTGGGGACTGTTAAGCACATGTCGCTATATGTTTTCTTCAAGATATGATAGAATTGTGATGGGATCACGATAGACCATGGTCTTGAGGTATCCCCACATCCATAAGTCGTGAGGATTCAAGTCGTGGGATTTAGGAGGTCAAGCTGTAGAAAAATGCAGGTTTATGATTCTGTCGTTATCAAAATGGCGGCGGAGCATTTGTTTCACAAAACGGCGATGGGAGGGGAGCACCATCTTGCATAATCACTGTAGTTGTATCATATCGCCTTAACGCTTTCAAATGTTAGCAAACAATGACGGACAACATATCAAGCATGTTTTGTAAATTTTTGTAGATTATTTATACGTTCCCAATAATGCTATGATACGCCACCTAGTTGTGGCTTTTGAAATTCATTGCTTTTCCCCCTCAATAACATTCCCATCATTTTATTCTGTCTTTACTAAATTTTCATGCAATTCCGCTGTATAGTTTTTGCTATAGATTGCTCATAAATTTCAAGTTTAATTATGGACACCCGATATATTCTTATAAGATAATTTCTTATGACTTTTACACCTACTTTTAATTTTTTTAAAAATACCTAATCCATTTAAATATAATTTTTCAAAAAAAAAAAATTAAGTTCACTTATTTTTCTATGTTAACTATTATTTAGTACAGTTACAAATAATTATGTTCTATTTATCATTTATTTATTATCACCGATTTATGAAGGACATTGCTTTCTAATAAAATACATATCGCATGCAGCAAATATTAAGTATAATTGATTCCTTCCAAAACTTCTATCATGTACATTAAAGCATTTGACTTCTCTGACTCAGCCTCACTGCAAAACTTGCAATCTCTGGAAATATCCGTCTTCCATTACAGACTTCGCCTTAAGCGCCTTACAACTCATTTTAATCGAGCAAGTGCTCGCTATATCAAAGACATCTATTTGCGCATTAGAAGACAGGGTCTGCGAACTTCTATGCATTCCATGTCACTCACAAAGGCTTCTTAAATTCATTAGCCTCCTTCACTATAAAGCGGAATTTCTCAAGGCCTTCGGGCTAAGGGTCTAATTGTCGCTTCTACATTTCAACTGTCATATAGCCAGAAAGGAGGTTCATAAAAGCATTTAGAGTGAGGCTTTGCCAAGACCGATGAAGTATTTCCAAAGAGAACATTATGTTTGGGAAATATTTCTGTAAACGCTTGACATATATACTTATAAGAATTAAAGGAAGAAGTATTGGAAGGAAGAACATGCATGGAAAGAGGAGTTAAATTCTTGAAGTTAATTATATTGAAACACTTTTAAGTGGATGAAGTCAAGGAAATGCCAAAGATGTGAGGTATCCGACTACCCTAAAATTGTAAATTTTGCCAAAAACTAACAATTTGTTTATGATTTTATTTTAAAGACAATTTTATTAGCTCTATAAAAATACCAAGTTTATTTTTTTCCATTCACTAGAACCAAAACTAAAAGATTTTAGTTAGAGCAGATGCCATTACTTTAAGCAAGATGTCATACTTCAAAGCGCATTTTACTCGAAATGAGCTGTTTTTGAAAATGCTAAAGCAAGGACAGTGATTGCTCAAAAAGATTTGAAAATAATTAACTGAAATTTTTCGTATATGTTCTGTATAATATTTGAAATGTTTTAATTTTCAGATTTATCAATACTGTTTTATTGCAAAATTTACAGTCCCTTATGTGGATATAATCACTGTTTTTTTAAGCAATTTCATATAATAAGAAAAATAAAGTGTGTGCTCTAGTTTTTGTAAAAATAAAAATACTCTTATCCTGAAGGTTATTTCAAAAATGAATAACTTAGGAACATATCCGAATTGAAAAAATTTAAATTTATTCATAACATTTTGGTACAGAATAGGCCCCATTTATGTTTTTTTTTTGTTTTGTTTTTTGTAATTTTTATCATTTCCCCCCATTTTAGTAATAATAATTTATTTTTACCTTCTTAATTTTAGCATATTTTTTATAAAATGTACTAAATAAATCTAAAAACCACAAAAAAATCCCCGTATCTCCATTTTTGTTTTTAAAAAAAATTTGTCACAAGTAGTCGAATACCTTAATATAAAGTTTTGTAGGATTTTTTTTCTGGAAAAATTTATTGGGTATCTTATGATTTTGCCCATCATTTTCTGCATTTCATGTTTCAATAAGTAATGTATAAACAAAAATAAATGCAAAAAATTAAGTAAAGACAGCTGTGAAAATGAATTTGAGTATCATATGTGTTCGTTTTCTTTGATTTAGTTTCATTTGCCATTGCAATACATATTTATAATTGTTGCAATGATATTGTTTTTGAGGGAAAAAAATAGATTTTTTAAAATTTCTTAGCAATTTTAATATATATACGTATCAGTACAATGATTTTATGCTTTCAACAGTTTCAATAAAATCGTAAATATAACTGATTAATTAAATTCAATCAATAATCTAAACTAAAATCAATCAGTCTGTAACGGGTCTTTTCGCGTATCTTTCATTAATCATCTTGGAGAAATTCTATTGATTTAAATATTGTTCAATTGCAAATTTTCTTCCAAAGAAGATGATGTAATATGTGTAAATCATGTCGTTTATTTAAGCATTAACTTTTAGGTTCGATAAGAAAGAGAGGGTAAGGTTAGGAGTTAGATTTTAGAAGTTTGAGATTAACGTAAAGTGATTGAAAATTAGACGAGTGAAACTCGTCGATTAATTAATTAAATATATAAAAATCAAAACTGATGGATCAATCAGTAAGACATTGAAATTAGATGCTAATCGACTATAAGTCGATTATTGGGGATATGAGTTACGATTATTTCTAAGCGTAAGTGACTCTATTTTTAATTAAATATTACATATCACATCTTCCCCGCTTTGGCTCCAATACTTTATTTGCTGGCATTTCCTTCCTGGGTTTGTTAGAATTATAAAAGTATAAATTAACCGTATTTGTTCTGATTATATCTGGTGTTCAATCTGACTCCCAATCATTCAGAGATTACAGAAGGAATCTCTTACAAATTTTTAAAATGGACATAGATGGGTTTCGAGGAGTAAAACACTTGATTCTGAAGATAAATTTAAAACAAATTAGGATAAATTACTTCAAAACTGTTTCTTGTTATCTTATGTAAATTCATTATATTTCAAGATATTACGATTGAAATATTGCAGAATGTCAATTAAAGTGAAAATAACTTTAAAAAATTAAAAACACAAGAATTAAAAACTTTTTTTAAGAGAAGAGGTATTTTAACATTATTTCAGCAACTTCACTTTTCATTATGGTGTAAAAAAAGTCACCACAAAATGCTACTATAAAAAGTCCTTTTATATTCCAGATCCAATTAAACAAAGAGAGTACAAAAAAAATATTCAAACCCACATATCCTATCCTCCAAATACCCAATAGGAAACTACCTTACATTTTTTCCCTTCAAGACCACAATAACAAAATCAAACTTTTTTTTCGTCCTTTGCACACAGAACTTTTATTTGTCAGATAAACAGTAGCGGTTCCCTTCTGACCAAAATTACACAAGTTCCCAACACGATAAAAGCAGCCAAATGTAAAAAAAAATAGAAAAAAATAGACGCAATATGCACTTATTCAATATAATCTTCTTCATTAAAAGGCTTCGGTTTTCAATCAAACGAAGAAGATGCAAATGGTATCCTCTGACGGAAAAAGGAAGAGACCGGGGGAAAAAACCTATAAAAACGTGTTCATGCAAAAGTAAGTAAAGTAAAAGGCACAAACAGAGAAAAAGTAAATAAAAATGCTCTCGAACCGTTAAAAACAAACCAACAAATGAAAAAAACTTTCCTCATCTTCTTCTGTCTTGTAATTTTTCTTTCATCAGAACTTTTTTTTCTCATTTCTTTTCTGTCTTTCGATTTCTTTTTAATCGAACGTAATTTTCCAACCCCTCGTTTTATTTTATTTTCCAAATGAACCAAGCAATTGGGAACGACTCGAAATTAGTTTCCTTTCTTTACAGGTATTTGTACTTTCAAGTTGATTTTATTGTCTTCGTAATTCATTTCCGTCATTTTTTTCTCCCCAATGCATCTCAGTCAGTATGTATTAGTTCATCGATATTTGTCCGTTGGAGCGCCATCTAGTTGAAAAAGATGGCATATTAAAATAGAAAATGCATCTTTTGCTTACGTCATTAATATTTTTAATTAACTGAAAATGAGCCCTTGCATTTATATTTAAAGACATTCTTATTTGAAAAGGTAATATGGTTAAAGCAGTAAAATTTTGATTGTTTTTTTAGGAAAAAATTCCAATTTAATGTTGTTTCTTTTTCCTTTAAGCGTTTGTTAATGCCGTATCCTTTTGGTTAATAATATAATGAGGAAATTAATTAAAACTTATATTTGGTAAAAAAATAAACTTCTACATTTTGTAATTAAGAACTTGTTATTTTCTAAGGATGAAATAATAATTGATTATTTTTGTTTTACTGGTATTAATTCCGAACGAAAATGCTTGAATAAATAAAATGAGGAGACGTATTTTATATTTTCTTTAATATGAATTTTCTTATCTATGCACAAATATTTTGTTGTGTGTAATAATGAAGATAGAAGCAATTTAAATTGTAAATTTATTTTTAATTATTAATAAAATGCTTATATTGAAAGAAGGATTTTCTTCAATCTCAACGTATTTAAGTGCAAGGTATTTTTCTAATCTATTTCAAACATCATTAAAATATCGTCCTTAATTTCTTTATTATAACTTTTATTGTATCTTTTTCAAACAAGGACAAATGTACATGCATATAAAATAAACAATCAAAAAATGTTTTACTGAATTTTTGTAAGTCTAGACCAAACCGTGAACAACATGATTTTTTTCTAAGGCAATACATTTGCTTTGAATAAAGTTTAGCTTCAAAAATAGGCATTACTATCGTAAAACAAATAATTTCTGTAATATTTAAATAATCTTCTGTAATATTTTTATTTCTTACTGCATAGCTGCTATTTTCAAAAGAATAACATTTTTGAATATCTTCTTTCTCTTTTAAGTTTTATTTTATTCTAAAGCAAAATTTTGATTAAAATATGTTATTTGTAATGTTGTATGATGAAAAAAATATTTATAAGCATCGATAATCTTAAAAAGAAATATATTAATGAATCATTAATTGAATATCACTCATTGTAAAAAAGTATTAGAATTTATATGTAAATATCATTTTAATTTAAATAACAATGTACATAATTGAATACTTTCTTGCATAAATTGCATGTATTACCATTTAAAATCGATTTTATTTTCATAAAATAGCAAAAAATTATTGAGATGACTATACTATTTTAGATAAATGAAAAGTAATGCATTTTTTATTTATTTTTAAAAAGGTAATTATCTTCATTAAGCGAAGTTTACCACTGCGGAGCAGACACTTGAAATGAATGTGCGGTTATTATAAAACCTAAATATTTCAATGGAAGTTATTCAAAATATCAACCTTTAACTACTAAATATGTGTTTTTTTGTACTAAACATTCGATGATTTGAACAAAAAAAAAGAAAAAGAATTAAACTTGACAAATTATGAACCCTAATCATCAAAATAGCTTGACAGTTGAAGGGTTAAATACTGTCTACATCTTATTGGAAACCTGATCAGAAACTAGAAACCTAACCGATAAACTTTATTATTTTAATGTTATGTAATTAAGTGATATTGGAGCTGAAGTTATATTAATTAACCATTAATATCAATCATCATGTTCAGGAAATGGAAAGTGATCCAATACACGTAGCGCACTTAAATAAATATTAGTAGTAATTTAAATAGCCAAACATACATCTATCATTTTACTCAAGTTGGTGTCTAAGATAGCAAAGCAAGCATCTAACGCAAATTTAATTTCCCAAGGAGTGTCTTAGAAACATGGTTCCTATGTACTTTAGATAAATGGATTAAATTCAATAGACAGAAATTAGTGATGGTGGTTCACAGAGATTAATTTCTGAACTCGGAATTAATTTGGGTCAAATAAATATCACTCTCGATGCACAGAAATCTTCCTGATTGATATCTTGTTAATCAAAATGAATCGCATCCTGAGGGAAAATTAAATGCTTAAGAGAATTCATTATCTGCCATATAACAGATGATCACCAATTCATTTGTTATGAAGTCAGATTTGGGTCCTAATTGAATCTAATATTCTTTATCATAGGCAAAAGTAGTTCTGCTGAGAAAATTAAGAATTTTTTTTGTATATAGCTTCATAATACGGTATGTTATGCGTGCAACAAATAATATATGTTAAATATTACTTAGAAGATATCTTGAAAGTTCTTAGTTCAATAAAAGTGTTCGAGATAAAAAGTAACACTGCTATCAATTGTGACTTTGTAATTAAAAATAATGTGTACATATTTTTAAAATGCATTTAGTAAGCCTCTTTTATTAAAAAACTCATAAACTATTAAGTAATTTTATATAAATAGCTACTCTAATTTTCATAATAAAAGTAAGATATGGAAATCTTCCTGATTGATATCTTGTTAATCACAATGAATCGCATCCTGAGGGAAAATTAAATGCTTAAGAGAATTCATTATGTGCCATATAACAGATGATCACCAATTCATTTGTTATTAATACTAAATAAATAATTAATACTAAAAATAATTATTATACTAAATAACAAGTAATCACTATTATTAATTTTGACTTTGTATTTAAAAATAAGATGTATATGCTTAAAATTTATTTAGTAAGCCTCTTTTATTAAAATCATCATAAATTGTAAAACAATTTTATATAAATAGTTACTTTAATTTACATAATAAAAGTAAGATATGAAATCTTTCTGATTGACATCTTGTTAATAAAAATTAATGGCATCCTGAGAGAAAATTAAATGCTCAAGAGAATAATACCTTATCTGCCATATAACAGATGATCACCAATTTATTTCATATTAAGTCAGATTGGAGTTATTCCTAATTGAATCTAATATTCTTCATCGTAAGCAGTAGTTCTGCAAAGAAAATTAAGAAGAATTTTTGTATATAGCTATAACACATGGTAATTTATGTTCGCAACAAATGATATATGTTAAATCTTACTTATAAAATATCTTGAAAGAGTGCCCAATTTGATAACAGTGTTCTAAATAAAAAATAACCACCATTTTTTAGTTAAATATAAGGAGTATATATGTTTGAAATGTATTTTAGCTTTTAGTATTGTGTGTTTTAGTACATAATGATTGTTAAATGTATTATTTTAGTATCTATGATTATGTTAAAATTTATTTTGTATTGGTAGATGCATATATGTTTAAAATTTATTTAGTAACCCTGTTTCATTAAAAACATCATAGATTGTGAAATAATTTTATATAATTTTAACTATTCTTACTTATATAAAAAAGTAAGATTCAGAAGTAACAAAATTTCCAAACAAGTTTGATTAATTGATTTCTGACACTTATTTTAATAAAAAAAAACAAATTTATTTTATGAAGAACATATTTTGTATTTTGCCGTGTGAAAAAATGAGGAAAAAATAACAGTGATTAAATTTAACATGAAAGGTCAATTTTATTGCATTTTCAGTGTTTTCTTTTCATTTTCTTCCAGTCCAATTTTATAGGCATAACAATCAAATGGTCATCGTGGCCGACGTTTTTGAAAAGCGGGTTCTAAACCTAATGCAACTGGAGATCCACAGTGCCGAGAAGTTGATACAAGTTAACTATCGTGGAGCAACATGCTCCCATTTTGATGGCTCAAAATTACGATATCTGACGCCAATTCCTCTCGTGTTGCTTCAAAGTGTGACGTAAATTAAATTAATATCCTCTGAATTTTTCTCCAAAGAGTTCTTTTAAATACATAAAACCATAACAATTCAATATTTCGATGTCTTCTACAGCTAAAGTATCAGTTTAATAAAAATGTCGATATTTTTTCATATAATATTTTCATTAACAATACTACCCTTATATCAGATTCTATGTCCAATTTTCGATTACTTTTTGTCATCCATTAATATTTAATTGTACTAAATTTCTTATTACCCTTAATATTAATTAAATTTTCATAATAGTTTCTGAACCTAAACAAGAATGAAACTTTAATATATTCAACAATCTTTTATAACGTAGAAAATGTTGCATTTAATAAAAATAATAATCACTTTCTCTATGTTGATGAATGAGTTGTTCAAACAATTGAATTTAGTAAAAGTTTTTAAAATGCGATAAAAATAACTCTAATTAGAAAACTATACATGCATTAGTAGAATTTCGAAAATTATACATATACGCAATAAATAGTGATAAATAATTTAAAAAAATAGAGGTTTAATGATTTTTAAAAAATATATATTTTTGTCTCTTTTCATGCTGATCATGAAGGAATAAGATATTAGAAATAGACTCCAAGTCTGAGGATTAATTATAAAAGTTGTTTCATGTTTCCCATTTTGCGGCCAATGAACAATGGCCAAACAATAAACAATACATTTTGAACAGAAATAAATTTTTCATTTAGTGCATTTTTCTTACAAAAACTCTGTAAATAAAGCGCAATTTAGTACTTAGTATTTCTTTAATCAAAATTATTTACTTCAAGATAATAATTAATTTTTGCCAAAAAAAAAAGTAATGGGACTTATTATGGTGATTTATAATGAAGCTATTTAAATATCAATAACAATAAATGTTAAAAGGTCTGGTGAAATTTTTGCAATGCTTGAAGTCGTTACAGGGCATTTTAGAAGAAAAAGGTGAAAATTAAGATAGATAATGGATTCTTCGTTGCATTTTCATAATAAGTAAACAAAAATTTAACAAATAAATATAAATGAAAGTCACACATTTACGCTCTCATTTATTTTAATTAAGGAAATACTTTGCTTAGTTTAATAATCAGTTACAATAAATACTTTTTATAATTTATCCTCATTAACCCTTCGTTATTATAATTAAAATGAAGAAATGTTTGAAGAACTGGAAGCACTCCCATGAAATTGTTACTGACAAGCAAAATTGTATTTTTAAATATTTGAATCTTTCCCAGAAATACATTTTGAAACAAAAATTTTAAATGTTCGCTTCCCCGTTTAAGCCAAAAAATCATTATTTTTTATTTTACCTTTAATATTATTTTATAAATTAAAAATTTTTGCTAATTTTACTTTGTATTTACTAGATAAAAACTTTTATTTTATCGTACTTACATATTACATCATCAACCTATTTTGCCAAATCAAAAAACGTTGTCAAATTCCGTCATCATTATAAGCATGCTTCCACTATTGGCTGAATATCGCGTTACTCAGTGACGTCTTTGATTTGGCAGAATTTTTCGGCGGTTTAATGCGTATGATGGTTTTGTATTTTTTTCTTTTTTTTTTGTTTGGAAGGTAACTCTTTATCATACACACACATAAATACTTGACATAAAGCAAGAAATAACTAATTTAATAACAATACTGTAGTTTTATTACTCATATCTTTAATTATGTTTACTTCTTTTTGAGCTAAGGCACTAATTCATGACTATGATATTGCATTCACACACAAGGAAATTCTGTGTAATGTTTGAACAAGTTTTGTACTTTAAGTATATATAGAGACGTATTCACTGCGTAACTATTTTGTTCGTGAAGTGAGCTGATTAGTCTTTGAAAAGGTATTACAGTTTTTACAATGGTTTTAGAAATTCAAAAGACCCATAACGTGCCCTTCTTATTCTTGGCCTAAGATCTTTCTTGTTAAACGAACACTGTGTAAGAATATATGAAGTTTAATCCTAGGTTTCATGTTTTTTTATAATTTTTATGCACTAAATAGATTTAGGTTAGTGTAAATTGGAAAAAAATTCGTTACTAAATAAAGTTGTAAAATATTTTTCCATCACCAATTATTGAGAGTTTTATGAAATAATATTAAGATCATGCATATTGGTACTAAGCAAAAAGGAATAATAACGCAATTATATCAGTCAAAAATTGATAAATAAAGATAATGCTAGTCAGTAAATGTTAAATTTAAAAGTTTAAGCAGCAAGCACAAAATAAACTATACAGTTTGATATCTTACATATCTTATGCACATCCTATACATGGCAGAATTTTAAGCGAATTATACTAAATTATAAACTTTTATTTGAATTTATTTTACAATATTAGAGGATATTCATTAAATTATCAAAGGTAATAACGTCTGATAAATACAAAATCTTGTATTAAACCATTAGGAAAATATCAGAATTCTTGAAACTCATAAGAAATATCTCATATGCAGGTGTATTTGCACAACGGAATACAATTTGCAACCTTTCTTTTCGAAGAAACCTAGAATGTATACGTGCTTCTTATCCTTTGAAGTTTAGATTTAATGTGTGAACGCATAATAAAAGTCTGGAATGAAAATAATCCTGACAGTTAAAAAGTCACTAAAAAACGTAGTGTATCATACATTCTAGATAGAACGATAGAGGATTACTTATTAATAGATCAAGCTAAAAGTTATGTCGAAAATATGAAACAGAGTTCGATGATGTGTCTGAAGTAATAACAAAAGGCGAATATGACAAATCTTCATGTTATCCAATTATGAAAGTACATGAACTATGGCATTTTCTTAAAATAAACAAAATTTAGTTATAAGCAGAAATCTACTTTCTTATGCTCATTTTCTTCTTACTTTTAAAGTTATTTTTACAAATATCATGCAATTCGCTATACGTTGTATTATATTATTTTATGTTAAAAGTATGTTTTATACGTTGGAGTTTATGGAATTCCTTGAAGCCACCTGTAATATTTAAACCAGTTTTAAACATCATCGTACATTTACCCATATTAAGTCTTTTATACGTTTCTTGAAAAGCAGACGTTTTTCTGCTAACCACAATTTAAGTTAGCTTTAACAATCTTTGAAGTTCTACACATTTAAAGACCACTCATGATTACCAGATCTGAGTTTCTCAAAAGATTTATTGTATTTCCATTGTTTCCAGACAGCTTTCTGCCAAATATATTTCCGGAAATACCAATAGCTATAGAAAATGTACCGAAATCTATTTACCAGGTGACTATGTTCCTGAAAATGTGTGAGAGGAAACAGGTTCACGCTCGATAGCCTAATAGATTACACTCTTGGAAATATCCATCTACTTGTAAGAGTTGCAATTTTTTTCTGTATTTTTGTTATATTTTGTTCGCTACGAGTGAAGTATGTTTTTACGAAACATTTTTTCCAGACATTTTTCCTTGAAATGTTTGTTATTTTTGCAAGATGGAGTTCGTGCTTTATCCCCATTTGAAATTGATTTCCTGTGAAACTATAAGGAAAAGGTTAAAATATTAAAGATAACAGATACCTAATTAAAAAAAATAAGATAACACATATAGTAATGTGAATAAATTAGTTCATATAGAAACAAATACATAAGGTTAGAGGATAAAAAAATAATAATGCAATTTTTCCACTGATTTGATTAGAAATAATGTTATTGAAAAATTAAATTTAATGGTTAAAGATAATTATATAGTTTAACTTCTAAGGAATAATTTTTTAAAATAAGTTTCTAATACTTTAAAATCATGTACAGAAGTATATATTCATTAGAAATGAATTACCTTCTTCATTTATGTATGTGCAATTTGAAATGTTATCATTAATGTCTATCATTATATAAACATACTAAGAATTTGATTAATATGAATCATAAAAAAATTCAAGGGGCAATGCATGATAGCATCAATGCATCAAATACTATAGTTTGTTTTCAAATTTTTTTCTCAATTTTCATTTACGGCATACAAGTGGTAGAAGTGTTTAAATTGAAATCTACATTAAAGTTTTGAATTTATTTCAACATCGAAATATTTACTAGAAATTATCAATTGTTAATTACTTTATCATTTTAGCCAAATTTTCCTTTAAAATTATACATATGATCCTGTAAAGTTGTTATAAAAAATCATGGGAAAATTTATTCTTTCAATAGAAAAAAAATGATTCTGAATACTTCATGGTTGTGGATTCTGTAGGCAGTAAATCATATAGATGTTTATTTCGAAAGATAATACATATTAATATTTAAGGAACACAAGCATAATTATTAATATTATGTATACTATACATTCAGATATCTTAAGCAAACAAATATTTTTTTTTCAATGTGCTCCTACGGTTTAGTTATTTTATCATAATTTTTCTCTCCATTACGAAATTTTCTCTCAATTTTTTATTATAATTTTTTAGATTCCCTTCAAATATTCCTTGCTTAAAATTGCTTTCTTTCTTTTAATAAACACGTCAAAGATACATATCGCATAGATTATATAAATGACAAGGATTGTTTTGATTTAAAGCCAATGCTGTTTAATAGATTGCACCAACTACTAAAGAAAACAAGTGAACAGCGATTCTAAAACTCTGCGGTGCACCTCTCTAGGGGGGGGGGGGCAGGACAACTCTAGATGGGGGGGCGGGAGGTGAACATATGAGAAAGACGAAAGTAAAAATTATCTTAAGAAATTATTTATTTCCTGAAAGGAAGCAAAACAAATTCATTAGGACATAATAAAAATACACGTTGCATGTTTATTGCAATTTGTTCCAATTTAAAAACTAGAAAGAAAAAGTAAGTAACTGAAAAAATATCTACTACATATGCAAAAGTAACATACACAAAATTCAATATGTACCTTAATAATTTGTACGGTTTATATTTAAGATGAAATTGTAGCTTTAGAGTCCAAATACATTATTATTGCATTCTATTTTTGTATAAACAAATGCAATCTGATCGACAGAAACATCAGATCAAGTCCCACGAAATTCATCGAGGCAAGGGGCTAGTTGTACGCTTGTCATTAGCCGTAGCTTCTAGCCCCATTACAGATGGCAGTGCGTTTTTGGTCGGTTCCGACCCAATTTTGTCTAAGAACAACCTAGGGGTCCCACTTATGACCCTGTTCCACCAACCTCACGAGATGTCTTACGGCTCGACGGCTATTTAGAGTACCCCCATGCCGCGAAGGCACTGTACATTTACAAATATCAATGCCTTCCAAGGGATTCGAACCAAGACCTACGGCACTGCTGTTAACGTCGTTAACCACTACACCAAATGGGTGCGTAACACATGGCTAATGTATGAAATGTGCGATGAAAACTATAATTGAAAATTGGGTCACAAATATTGTAAGTTTGATAAGCACTGATTTAGAATACAAAACATGTTTTGTATATAAACTCTCCCAAAATATTAAATCAGATCATTCATATATAGTTCTACTGCCATTAAACATATAATTACAATGAACACATATATTTCATTTAAATTTATTTGATTCTGGAAGATAACAAAGAAAAACTGAAAAATAGCTTTCATTACACATTTATTAATTTTCATCGTATTATACAAAGTTTTAAGATAATCTAAAAAATATAAAAATACATTAAGAGC
This sequence comes from Trichonephila clavata, assembly GCA_019973975.1. Taxonomy (NCBI): domain Eukaryota; kingdom Metazoa; phylum Arthropoda; class Arachnida; order Araneae; family Nephilidae; genus Trichonephila; species Trichonephila clavata. The sequence continues at coordinate 130,436 of BMAO01037854.1, forward strand.
TTTTAATTATTAATGCATAACGTTACTGATTATTGTATATCGTATAAGGATTTACAAAACAATCATTTAATTTACAAAGCAATCTATGAAAATATCATTTATACTATGCGCGTGCATCTCCTATCTGTGTCTATACAAATATATTTACTTATTTAATGCGAGCTCTTTAAGAATATACAAGGGGTGATCAAATGAAAAGGTACGAAACGACACGGTGGGTACAAATATAGACTTTATTCAAAATATACACCATAGGCCTGAGCACAACGATCCCACTGATGAACAAGCCCAGGATTCCTTGTTCCCAGAATTCCTGTGGCTGTGACGAGACCCAGTCCTTCACAGTGTCCTTGAGTACGTCGTCCGAGTTGAAGCGCTTTCCTTTCAAGTGTTTCTTCAGTGGACCAAACACATGGAAATCGCAGGGTGACATGTCCGGACTGTAGGACGGATGGTGCAGCGTCTCCCATTGGAACTTGTCCAGTTCCATTTGTGTGACTCTGGAGACGTGTGGACGCGCGTTATCATGGATCAGAGCCACACCCTCCGTGAACAGCCCCGGTCTTTTGTTCTTGATGGACCTGCGTAGGCGTCGGAGTGTCTCACAGTACACATCGGAGTTAATGCTTTTTCTGTGCTCGAGTAATTCTGTGCTCGCATTATTTGGACGCCGCTTTTTATAAGAGCCTTTGCTCTCTCCTGCGCATGCGGGCACCCGCGCATGATCCGATCCCAGTCAGAGTCTCCAATGGCATCCCGAGATGTCTCGATACATTCTCCCTTGGCGGAATATGCAAATATTTAACTGTTTCATTTTTATGTCGTTTCGTACCTTTTCATTTGATCACCCCTTGTATATATATATTGAATCATTATTGTTGAATTAAATGTAACAATACTCAACAAACAAAATTTCCTTATAATTTATTTACAGCTCTTTTATTTTTAAGATGCAGCGTACGTAAAAGGTACATAAAAAATGTGATGCCATTGTTTTATTTTAAATATTAGTTGATTTGCTTGAATCATTTGCCTTCTAGCTTCTTACAAAAGTAAATTCTTGAAGAAGGGCATTCAATTAAGTATAATGCGAGCTTTATTTCCTTTTTATCACGGTGTAAATTATTCTTTCTGAACATATTTTCATCTCTTTAAATTGAATATCATATTATTATTTTAAGCTCCAAGTAAGCTATTGTTTCACGAAAAGTCTTATCAAATCCGTATTTTGCAAAAACTCATAAACGAAAAAAAAAAAGAACAAACACAATAATTTCTTTATTTTAAAGCTTGTCGCCTAAAGACACTCATAAAGTCGAAAAAAAAAGAACAAAAAAATGTGTTTTGTAAATAAAAAGACAAAAGCTTCGAGAACATTTTATTTTGGAAAATGTTCTTTTGTTTAATCCATGGAAGAAAAAGAAAAAAAGAAAGGAGAAAGAAATAGTGTTAATGCAATTTATTATTCGAAAATATCCCTGAGGATTTCTTCAAAAATCTCCTGTTAAAGCGATTCTTTAGAATTCTGTGTTTAAAGTTCGTAGGGTAAAGGAATTTAACTTTTTTTTTGTTCCCTCGTTTAATTTCATATGTAATCAAGTTTGCCGCTTTTTATCATACACTCTTTTAGACTAGTTGTTTGAAATAAGAGAAATATAATCAGTGTTTTTATTTTTCAAACTAAATTTCTCTCATTATTTTCGCAATTATATCCCTTTTTCTTCATCATATGCAATAAAACTGTTTGAAATGGCAAAGTATTAAATAAACTTACATATAAACTTTTTGTGTTTAGTTTTCTAAGAGATTTTTTTTCATTCCTTCAAAGTTACGAAAAATAAATAATGTGTGTCTTTTTATTTATGATATTTTATTATTATATATTTTATAATAGTATTTAAAAGATTTTAGATAGTTTAATTCAAAAACGCGGGGACGATTTTATCTGTACTTTTTACTATCTGATGTTAGTTGAATATATTAGGGCTTATTTTTTTCAAAGAAACATTTTAATATTTCAATAAGTTTTCTTTAAGTGTAACGATCATAATTTATCTCTTTATTGTTTTTAATTATGATATTTACTCCATGATTAACTATGTATGTGTGATATTGTATTCTTTTATTAGCTCAATTTTCTCAGCGATTACTATTATTTAAATCAACATAACTATCACTATCTATATTAATATATTATAATAATTTTAATTTCAGCAACAATAGAGGAGCATATCACCAATTCAATCTACTACATAAAAATTGGTAGTTAGGCATTTATTTAATCTAATATACCAATTATGCTTGCTTTTAATGTAAATGTAACTATATATTATTTGTCTAACTTTCTATTTTTTTAAAATAAGTTTCAATGAAAGAATATATCTTTTTCAAAGAAAAATTACTTATTAAAACACTTATTAATTTGAAATGTATTTTTTACAGTTAATTCACTGAAGGTATATATGCTACCCTTTAAAGAGTAGATAGCGAATAATAAGTATCTTATGGATTTTGAGAGTTTATTTATACCTATTATTAACAGTTAAAAATATTGATAAACTAGTTGTAAAATATGACAGAGTTATAAGAGCATTTAGAGCTATAGAATATGAATAGAACTACAGCTTATGAATAGAGCTATAAGAGCTCTTATTCATAATCCAATTTGTTTCATATAAATATCTATAGAGAAAAATGACCGTTATTATGCTGTTTTTACTCAAGTAAAAACGGATTAAAAGGCCAAGTAATCGTAATAATTGTTTATGTGTTTATAGAATTTGTGTAACATATTTATATATCTTTGCTGTAACTCTAATTTATTTTTGCTTTGTCTGCATTAAAAATGGAATTAACTTGATATAAATTACAATAACTTTAGAGTTATAAAACGTTTATTGATGATGAATTTAAAAACTTCAAGTAAACGCTCAGTGTCAAAAATGAAGCTTCAGCAAGTGCATTTCTTCGCAATTTTAGGGACTATTCCTGACATTTTTCACAACTTAAGATAAATATGTAGTATACTTTCAATTGCTTGCTTCGTGTCCTCAGGTGGAATTAATAGGAAGACATTGTATGCCTCAAATAAAATCTTGGTGCCTTGAAAGACTCTCTTTGTATAGGGGCTAATTGATGTCAGATCTGAGGAAGCTCAAAGTTATATAGAATATGTTTGAAAGTTTGAACTGAGCCAATTTAGGTGTTGTTCACATAAACTCAGACTGTGGCTCAAATTATGAAGATTGTAATCAATAGCTTCCTTGTTGTTTCAAAGTATGGCGTTAAGAAACAAATCTATAAATCATTAATCAAAATGAGTATTTGAAACAACGAGTGTATCTTTTCGAATTCGGGTTTTCCTATGTGTCCGTGGTAGCCTAGTTGTTAAAGTAATTGACTTGTGGCTGGAGTGTCATGAGTTCGAGCCTAGTACCGCTGAAGACTCGTCGTACAGAGGGGGCCGAAATACGTCAAAACAGTCGAGGCTCAAAGAGCGTTTTTTTAAAAAACAAAACAAATAATTATTACAATGCTTCGAGGAAATTCTGTGGGAGAAAAAAAATCTTTGAGCTGGACTATTTATTAGATTTTATGAAATCTTCCATCAAAATAACTTTGGTTTGCAACCTTATATTTGTATTATCAAAGATTTTAATAAACATTTTCCACTAAATTATTACTTTATTTTCTCTCTGGTCTCTACTAAAATCAATTTATGCGAATGTGTACGTAGTTATATGCGAAAGTATACCCCTACTTACGCGGTTTTCAATCAGCCCTCCTATAGTGTAAGTTCTAGGTAATACAGAATACATAATAGTGGATAGTAATAGATGCCAGTGGATGGTACTGCCACATTAACCCAAACCAGGGCCATATTATCGTAGTCACTTTTAGAGCTCATGATAATACAGGATTTTGATTTTGTCCGAGTCTATTCCGAGTTCGAGGGTTTTATTCAGATTACAATGTTCATTCTTACCCTTTAATTTTTCTTGTCTGCTCCAATGTTTAACTTAATAAAAGTAAGTTATTACAATTTTTCCATCATTTAAAGTTTAATTCAATAGCTTCTTCAACACACTGCATCTAAATTCTCTCAACGACCTGTAAAGGGAACCCCTACGATCAACGAGGTTTCCACCTCGCCCAACACAAGGAGGAAGTACCGTGAAGTTTTTTATTTTTTTAAATGAAGACATGCCTACGCATATTTTATAAATAGGCAAATACCCAAACAATCCAAGATTACCTAGCAATATCAGATAAACATGTATACAAAAGTAGAAATGAAAGTAAACACGATATTTAAAAAAATTCAAGGACGTTTTTAAAGTATTAAAAATCACTCTCCTTCCTTTATTTATCAGGCAAAAACTTTAAGGTGAATCTTACTCTTCTCATACTTAATATTGATTAATCGATGTTTAATTGCCCGGGATTATCCAATCTTTAATTACGGTGGACTTTATTTCAATTACCATGGCTTAGCAGTTTCGAAAATTAAATTAAGTGGAATCAATGAACATTTTCATGGAGAAAAAAATCAGGCATAAGCAATGCTACATGGCGATCAATATACTGGGCTTGATAGCCTAGATGGGTTCTGTAAGCACTTTGGAAAAAAAAAGTTAAATATATTTTTCCCGATTTTTACTGGATTATATGCGTTAAATTAATGTTGCTGTGTAAGGAATAAAATTATTTTTCCTCTATTCTAGAAAGGAAAAAAATGGATCTGCTGAGGAAATTAATTCAGTATATTCATGTATTTATTTCAGAGAAATTTGTATGCTTTGTTAAAATAAAAATTTCTCATTAATAATATAGAACTTATTTTGTTATTCATTATTGAATTATACGTTGCAACCAAAAAATTAGATACATGAATTAATTAGCTTAAAATTTATCTTGTTTTTACTATCAAAGGAAAACATCCACACACTTTGCAGGCTTATTATTCACGATAATTTTAAATTCAGTTATATTTTTTTTTTAAAAAAAAATGTGCAATTTTTTTACAAATGCTGAAAATGTCATCTGTTATACAAATTTCATGAATATTTAAGAATTTCTTTAAAAAAGATATTGTAATTTTTGGACTAAATATTGAACACTTCTCAAGCAATAATTGAAACTAGTATATATATATATATATATAAACTTCTGGTCACAAAAAAGGCAACCCTTTGAAAGAATCATGTAAGCCATCTCAGATTTATATCATGTGTTGGCGGCGTGAAATATGCAAATCATTAGCAATATAGCGCAGACGCACATCACGGGTGATCTATTGCCAATCGGAAACGCGTGGTTCATGTTTGCGCAACGACTGGGGGGGATTCACCCCCGCTGCAACACCAGATGAACTTTGGCTATGTAGAAGCTGCATGGACTGTGTACCCCAAAGATACATCCAAACCCTCTTTGTTTTAATGCCGAGGTGTGTGGCAGCTGTTATAGACAATGATGGTGGCTACACTAATTTTGTCATTATACACACGTCACAATATGCTATAATTTTAGTCGTTTGATCCTTGTACAATAAGTTATCTGCAAAATACATTTCGCTGTGAAATTTCTGTTCCTTCTTGGTGTTGCATTTTGTGTGGGCAGCACTATATATATATATATATATATATATATGTCATCACCTACATCACCACAAGGAAGGGATTCTGACTGTCAATAGACACTGAAACTTGGAAGTGGACTGGATCCTCTTCTTTTTGAGCGACTGATTTCCTGCCACCATGCTTCAAAATTGTAATCTGATGTGAAGCAATAGAAAAATGACTTTTACTGCCTTTAATCTAAGTTTAACGCTAAACTGTAAATGTTTTGTCTTGTTATGTCAATTTTTTACTGCATTAAATACCTTTAAAAGACATTTTGTTGGTTTAAATCATAAAACACACACATTGAGTAGCCCAAAAAATAAAGACAGCCCTTATTTTAAAGTAACCATTCTATTTTTGTGATATAAGAATTCAGAATTTGTCATACTGGGGTGCTCAACTTTGTATGATGTAGTTTTCAAAGTAGTTACTATCAAAATAGGTAAGACTAAAAATTTAAGACTTCTTTGCGCAATATTAAAAAATAGGACCTCCAAAAGGTCCCTTTTTCAGGTATAAAAAATCTAACATTAATTTTCTGAATTTTTCATTTTTTTTTATTTACGCGTTTAATGATATTACTTATTTATATCCGAGATGATCCATTCTTTCTGATTTAAAATGTGTTTTGCCATTTTTCTCCAATACCGTAATTTTCTCTCTCTCTCTCTCCGAAAGAGGTATTCCCTTACATTTAAAGTAAAAAAAAATGTATGTACGGAATACTCTGAAAACTTAAAAATGGAATATTATAAACAGGTATTTGAATTACAGCGTTACCAGTTTTCAAGAAAATTGAGACATTTTTCTGTTTAAAAATGTTTAGGTTCTCGAACATTTGGCGAAGACAGCATTCGGGAACTTTGAACGAGGGATGATCGTCAGTGAAAGAAGTGCTGAAACGGTAACTCTTCAAGAATTTTCTCACCCAACAGTATCTCGGATGTTTTGAAAGTAATAGTTGAGGAAGAAAAAATGTTTTCGTGATAAGGAGAATTACGGTCGAATAGATAATTTTTCGTATAAATATTGTGAGAACATATTTGTTTTAAAAAACAATAAAGATTTAAATTTCCATTATTGCACGGGAAGATAATTAAAAAATATTTTTAGTTTATTTATTTCTTGTATGATTTAAAATGGCATTAACTTTAATTCCAATCCAAATTTAGCCACAAAATCAGGAAATGGGATGTAAGAGATTTAGGAAAATAATGAGATAAACAATTTATATTAAACTGTGGAAATAATTCAGGAATAGCAACTAGTGACACAAAGTATTTCAAAAAATAAAATTTCTTAATTAATCTCTTTTTTAAATGGTTTGGTTTCAAAAAAATAAAATTCATTAATTATTTTTAAATTATTAGATATTAATTAGAAAATTACGGAAAATGCAAAATATATTGTTTTAAACATCTCTTTAACAACAATCATTTTCCTAGAATAAAAAATATGTAGTAAACAAATTTTTATGAAAGATTAAAAAAAGATAAATCCTCTTTCTTTTCGTATTGACACTGATTTTTAGATAGTATAAAATAAGCAGAAAAAAAAATTCAAAACTGTGTGTGTCTTATACAAGGGGTGATCAAATGAAAAGGTACGAAACGACATAAAAATGAAACAGTTAAATATTTGCATATTCCGCCAAGGGGAATGTAGCGAGACATCTCGGGATGCCATTGGAGACTCTGACTGGGATCGGATCATGCGCGGGTGCCCGCATGCGCAGGAGAGAGCAAAGGCTCTTATAAAAAGCGGCGTCCAAATGATGCGAGCACAGAATGACTCGAGCACAGAAAAAGCATTAACTCCGATGTGTACTGTGAGACACTCCGACGCCTACGCAGGTCCATCAAGAACAAAAGACCGGGGCTGCTCACGGAGGGTGTGGTTCTGCTCCATGATAACGCGCGTCCACACGTCTCCAGAGTCACACAAATGGAACTGGACAAGTTCCAATGGGAGACGTTGGACCATCGTCCTACAGTCCGGACATGTCACCCTGCGATTTCCATGTGTTTGGTCCACTGAAGAAACACCTGAAAGGAAAGCGCTTCAACTCGGACGACGTACTCAAGGACACTGTGAAGGACTGGGTCTCGTCACAGCCACAGGAATTCTGGGAACAAGGAATCCTGCGGCTTGTTCATCAGTGGGATCGTTGTGCTCAGGCCTATGGTGTATATTTTTAATAAAGTCTATATTTGTACCCACCGTGTCGTTTCGTACCTTTTCATTTGATCACCCCTTGTATATATATATATATATATATATATATATATATAATCTCCTATTTTCCAGTAAGGTTGTGTTAGAGTGTGGATTTTGGTGCATCAATGATTCAGGTTATACCTTAAAACAAAAATGTGTTCATGTATTTTTATGTCCTTAATGTAATTAAATATAGTTTATGTGTATTAAACAACACCTATGTGTTTTCCATTTTTCAGTTTTACTTTCAGTTATTAGTTTTATTTGAAATGCAGCAATGTTTAATTCGAAATTTGATGAGCAGTGATTATAAATTTTTTTTCAATAATAAATATTAATTTTTAAAAGCAATAACATTGAATTGCTTTAAAATTTATTACTAATTAAAATGTTTCAATTCTGGATTATATAGCATGATTTTGAAAAAGAGTACAAATTAATAATATTTTTTGATATTTAGTGTCACTTGAATTAAAATATACATATATAATCCTTTTATGAATATTACTACAAGAAAAATATTATTTAAATACATTTTTTTAGCAAAAAGCGAATAAATAATGGCATATTTAGTATTATATTTTTATAATATTAATGCTTAACTAATTATAGTTTAACAATATTATACTTTTATAAACAATATTTTTTATCATAGTAATATTTATGCGTATACATAACCGAATTCTAAGCAGAACCCGAACTAGAATTTTTGAAAAATTCCATTATATTAACAGTTACGACAGATGGAAAAATTAAACAGTGTCTTCTGTTTAAGTTTCTTTAATCTGATATGTTGAAATATTACTAAATTCACTACTCTAAATTACATGTTTCAAGAATCCTAGCCCAGGCTCTGTAAAGAAATCTTAGTTATAGTTAGGCAAAATGTTATTATTAAAGTATTTTTCATAAAAGGAAAATGTTTTGAATATACTTAATTCTTTCTTCAATTGTTTATCATAAAAATTGCAATTAATATTTTCCTTGCAATAATATTTATAAATCAATTTTGTATGCATGTTATAATTTAAGTGACACTAAATATTTATATATACTAGTGATTCTGAAAGAGTTTAAATCGACCCTCAATAGTCTATGACGACCTGCAAGGGATCCACATCAGTGAAAAAGTAAACTGGGTGTCCATGGGGTGTAAATGGGAGTTTGCGAAACCCAGACTTTGACTTCAATTTTAAAAGAAAATGCAATAACATGGAAACCAGATTTTACCTATGTAAAATATTTATTTACTAAATTTAATGAGGGTTACCTGTAGTTACATGGTAACAGCATAAATTTTAAAAATACAAGGGCCATCATTTTAGCGTTTCTTGCTAAAATTAAGTGAAATTAGTGTAATACTGGACGTTGCGAATTTTCCCAGTTTCTTAATTGACCACTCGCAATCTGCTAATAAAAAAAAAACGTTTTAACCCTACGTTCAGCATTTGAATGCCTTTAATTCAGATTTTGAAACTAAAAAATGCTTTGACTATTGTAATTAGCACAGTAGGCAATAAATTCATATGATCGCAAAAAGAATGTTATATTACAAGAGGAATTGATTGCAGTAGTTAGCAACGCAGATCTTAAAGTAAAGTTTAGAAACGGTATCAGCAATTTTGGCTTAAAAATATACCTGTAATTTATCCCAAACTATGGAGTATTGTAAGAAAGCTTTTAATTGCTTTTCCTAATGAGAAATATTTTCAGTTCGGTAGCCAATCTTCAAAATATAAAAAAGAAAAAAAATGGATGACCACTACTAACCGAGGACGTTAAGGGTTAAATCTGACAATATTGATGTTAAATGCTTAAAGTTCGTTATTGAAGCACCGGATTCGTCCTCCCATTATAAACATTTGTTTGATGATCATTTGCTTTATATATTAATTAAATTTTAATTTAATTAACATGTGTTTCTTTTAAGTGTTAAGCACTATATTCCACTACAGTTATAAATTTAAATCTTTTAAAAAAAGTAGTTCTATACCAGCTGTCACAAAGACATTTAATTTGATAAATTTGCAAAAAGACAATATTAGTTAAGCAGGAGTCTACTCGAAACCAAAAAACATGGCAAGGGCTCTATGAGACAAAAATGTTTGGATACCTCTCTGATCTATACGCTTTTTAAAATAACAGTCCCGAACGTAAAGGTATCCAAATACTTGCGACAACTTTTTTTTTTTAAATTTAGTAACGGGTTTTTTTTGTGGTTTTTAGATTTGTTCAGTACATTTTAAGAAAAATATGCTAAATATGAAGAAGAGAAAAAAAATTATCATTACTAAAATGGGAAAAAATTGGTAAAAATTGACCATAAATAACATAAACGGGGCCCAATCTGTACTAAAAGTTCATAAACACATTTTCAATTCTGGGGTGTTGCTAGGTTATTCATTTTTTAAATGACCTTCAGGATAAGAGATATTTTAATTTTTACAAAAACTAGAGCACTTTATTTTAGTCATTATATGAAAATGTTTAAAATAACACTGATTATATTAACATAGGGGACTCTACATTTTGTAATAAAACAGTGATTGATAAATCTGATTGTGTTAAAACATTTCTACTATTATACACAGCATACACAAAAAATTTGAGCTAATTATTTTCAAAAATTTTGGAGCAATATCTGTTCCCGTTTGAGCATTTAAAAAAAACACATTTTGAGTAAAACGCATTTTAAAGAATGACATTTTGCTTAAAGTATTGGCATTTGCCTTTACTAAAATACTTGCAGTTTTTGTTCTAGTGAACGGAAAATAATAAACTTGATATTTTTATAAAGCTAATAAAATCGTATATAAAAAAGATCACAAAAATTGTTAATGTTTTTCAAAATTCACAATTTTAGGGTAGATGGATATGTTAAAACAATATATTTTACGTTGGCTATTAAACGGTGTGAAGTTTAACTTTATTAGATGACCGAAATACTTAATAAGATTGTTTGGATGGAATTGTTAGCTGGGTGATGTTCAAACAACCGACAGAATACCCTAAAGATTAGATACTCAAGAGAATTCCCATCAAAGCAGATTTTAAGTTTCCGAAGGGACAGTCCAGATATCGAACATCAGGAATATTCTCGAGTAAGACAGATGGCTGATTTTCAGTCTGAAAATATGTGAACCGTAAAATGAATCAAATTGATGTAGAAAAGATTTGTTATACGAAATGCTTAAGATTTGATATAAACATTTTGGATTAGGGAGCATTTCTTCTCATTGCGAATATTTTAAATCTTACATTTAATTTCAATCCATAAGAACTTTGAGTGACATATCATTTTTAGGTTCTTTTTTTTTAACAATCTAAAATATCTTGTAAGATTAATTTAGAAATTAATTTGTATGACGTAGGAAAATTGTCCATGATGGAATTTTGAAACTTACTTTTAATTTCATACTTGGAAATTCTTGGGAATTTTGAGTGTCATAGCACAGGTTAAGTGTTTTTTAACAATCTAAGATATATTATAAAACTAATTTAGGAACCAATTTAGATTAGCGAATATTGTAGAGTGAAATTAAAAATAAAGACCGTCTCCATTTGCTATTGCAAAAGCATATATTTTCTTTCCATTTCCTAGTGGATGTGGTATATATTAAAATGTACAAAATTCTCACAAAATGTATAAAACTGATATATTTTTATTTGCATATATATTTCACAAAAAGCTGAAGTATTGAATTATATTCAGGAAACCGAAACATTATTTGATATAAATGATTTTATTGCACGAATTACGAAAGTCAGTCAAGTAGGTTTGGAATCCAGTTTATGAAGAAAAAAGTTAATCATAAGCAATAATTTTGAGCAATTATATTTAATCTGTTTTTCAGAGTATAAGGTTATCTCGTTTTATACTTTTATCCAAAATAATTAAAGTATTTAATGTATTTTGAGATTTAAGGCTAACTAAAATGAAAAAATTAGGAAGTGGTCGCATTAGAAAAAATATTTCCCTTACTAATCTTTAATAAAGCTTAATTTTCTAAAGCATTTAAGATGTTTCAATGGCAAATATGGGATCTATTTTCCTCTCTAAAATTCTACCTTTTGACTACATATGAACTATATTGTTCCCTGAAACTACTCATTTTGAAGGTACTTCGTTCTTTATTTCTTAATTGCCTTGGAATATTTCGTTAAATAACAATACCAAGTAATCTCTAAAATAACTTAAAGTAATCGAATACATTGAAATTTACGATTTCGATTAAAACATATATTTATGGTTTATTTTTATTTTATTGAATAGGACAATCATTTTTGGCTTTACGAAGCGTATAATATTTTGTTTTCCCGTTACAAAGAGGATATATAACATTAAATTACATAAAAATGAGAAAAATCTGAAAAAGGTCTTTAATTTACCAGAAGTGGGCATTTAAATTGTTCAAAATCTATCATGTCGAGTGTGAACTCGAAACATTATTATTGCATTTCTATGAAACATTTTGAACCTAACATTTATATTATTTTCTACAGAATGCTCTAGAATTATTTCTTATTTGATGAATATTTTTAGAATTATGTGTGTGTGTGACTCCTTTTTCAATAAAAGCTTCATAAATATGTATCTCTTTTTATGCGAGGAAAAGTAAAAAATAAAAGATACTTTTGCAATTTTTCTTTCCCAGGTTTGGCAGCAGCGCTAGTACCCTGAGCTGAATGACGGGTAGTTCACAACCCTTACATGCAATGTGTCAGTCGTCTTCTCTGGTAGTCGTTCGAGTCCAGCAGACTGTTCAACATGGTAACTCCATTCTCGATGTACCCCGAGGAGGAAAGGAGGTGAGTGATTCACTTTTTGTTACCTGTTGAAATTATGAATCCCACTCAAGCAAAGTATGATAACAGCTGTTTATCACGAAGCAATGTCTATTAATAGATAGAGTGCTTCAAATAGAGAAGAGCTTCTTTATGTGGCGACAAAAGATAGAGCCATCCATTATAGTTAACTACTGAGAACAATGTTTAAGTCTTTGAGGGTATAGTGATGGAAAGGAAGCTAGTATCCAGCGCAAGAATGACGCCTCCCACAAACAAAAAACAAATCACTACTCTCCTTTCCTCATTTGTGCAAAGGGGCTGTCATGTTGAATGGTTTGCTACACTCAATGGCTACCAGTGACACGTTCCATAGTTGAAGGGTTGCCAACTACACCCGATTCAGCGTGGGATACTAGCGCTGTTGCCAAATCTTGAAAAGAGAAATTTCAAAAACTCCTTATTTTTTATAGAGTGAGTGAGCGAGTGAATGAGTGAATATTAACGTCGCATTGTTGAGCTATACACGAGGGCCTTTAGCGACGGACCTCGTAATTTTGATCCATGGTCAAGCGACGTCTTTACTTTTTAACTTTCCTTCATAATATGTTTTAATCAGCTCAAAAAGTTTTGCATTTTGAAGAAATATTGATATTTTAGTACATTTTCTAAATATATGTGTGTAGTTTACTTAAATGATACTTTTTACTTGTTTCCTTACCTGCCTTATGTTTTTTTTTATAAAAAATTTTCTAAAATTTCACATATAATTGTGATTTTTGTAAATTATACATAATATATTTTAAAAACTTCTGGTTATATATTTATTAATATATACTTATATTGATTTCTAAAAATATTTATAATGATTGCGTATGTTGTTTTTAAAGAAGTACTTTGAACCTGTTCGGATACCTTAACAAAAGCTTCCAATTTAACGTTAATTAAACAAATCCAATGCATGCTCGGAAAATTTTATAAACTACTGATACTACATCTTATTGATAAATTAGAATGGACTTTGAAGAATAATCCAGAGCTTCCCACGGCGCTTTCAATGTTCGAAATAAATATCAAAGCGCGATGTGATCAATCCAAACCTGATTGAATTCGCCTCGAAGGAAGGTTGTTGCAGTTAACACGTTCAAAAGGGTGGACCGCTATTTTTATTCAGGGTCTTTCAGAGGAAGAGTAATTGAATTTCCGATTTCCAGAACGTAAACTTTTCATTTCATTTATCAGACACTCTCGTTCCACTAATTAGAGAAGGGGACGCCTCTTCGAAGGAAATTCGAATTCCAAAGGTAATCTGGTTAAGCAGAAAGATTCTGGAGGAAGTAATTCTAATTTTTAAAGAGCGCATCGAGTGAGGATTAAAGGATACGTAGAGTACACTGCCTTATTTCATTATCGATTCGTATATTTTCTAATAATGTCTTGTTTTTCTGTGTTAATAAAATTAAATTTGCAGATGATGAGGGGATCATTATGAAGTAAGTACTAACCTTATCCAGAAATTCCAAGAAATAATATAATTAATTATTCTTGTTAATTTTATTACGTCTATTCTACAAAACATAGTTCTGAATTCATAAAGTAATTTAAATATAGGAGTTAATTTAATTTTACCTTTTTTCATTATTAATTCCTATTTCTTTAGTAAAGCATTTCTAACACTAGAAAATTACAGTAATTTCTGTTTGTAGTATAGTGTAGAGCGTGGTAAATCAAAAACTTGAGAAAACATCAAATGAATAGTTTTCGCATAATTACTCTTGGTAGATTTTTTTTATATCTTTCAAAGTTCTCTTCTATACGACTTATGGTTGCATGTTTACTTTCGGGTTATTATAAAAATGGGATCATCTAAGAGTTTCTTAAATATCTCGAACTAATTATCAACGAAAGTTGTAAAATGTAAAATATAATCGAGAACACTGGCTCAACATCATAATGAGTTAATAGTTAGGCATGAATAGTTAGTCATTGAATATAACCATAGATAGTAAGCATCTCAGAACAAAATTAACAGATTAATCAAAATCAAATATATAAATCATCTATATTCTAAATTGACTCCTAACAACTATAGTTTAAGACAGGAATGCCCAGCTTGTGGCCCACCTTAAATAATTTTTTGGCCCGCGAGATTCATTTCAACTTTACAAAGTATTATTATTTTGTTCAATATTTTTGTTTTTAGTGTAGTTTTTTATAATAAATATATCCCATAAAGGTTTCTATTACATTACGCTACTTTTTTTTATACACATACTTAGAAATCAGCAGTATTGCATTATAGGCTTGATTCCTGTAACTTTATCGTGCTACTTTTTGCTAGAGCTAGGCGTATTTGATACTTGCTTTATTATTATTAAATTATCTATGTTTGTAAGCGTGAAAAATAATGAAAACAATAATAATAATTCATTCTGTTTTAATTTTTCATTCCAATAAATGTTTGTAATGGGTGAAAATCTAATATAAAGATATATATATATGTGTCCACGGGATTATAATGTTTTTCCGAAGTGACTTGCTAGGTCATTTGGGTTGGCCAGCCTTGGTTTAAGATGAACAGAAATAGGTCAATTAATTTAACAATTTCTCATAATACGGGAAAATATAAAACCATTAAGTGTCATACAAATGATTGTAGTGGAAAAAAATTATATAAAAGTAATCGTATCATTGAAGAGAAATAATAAGTAAACCATGTTATTTTTAGTACTTAGTTAAGATATATGTTTATTTATTTTATTTCTTGGAGACATATAAAATCGTATGCCTTATTTGGGTACAATCATAAGTAATTCAATTTTTCTTTTTTGCATAACTTACATACTAAATAATTCTTTAAAAATATAAAAATATTCGCAATGACAACTTCTAATACATATATAAATCATTATCGTTACACGGGATATATGGCTGTGGTATGTTATGATGTCATTAAAGTTTCAGATGTTTTTTTGTGTACATATCTTGTATGCATACTACAATGAATGGGCACTTTTAATGTTTGTGCCTTATGAAAGAAAAATTTCAATTCAGTTTTGTTTTACTTACAAAATGAACAATATAAAGTTATATAAAAATTGCTCTGTTGGTTTCACTAGAACTACCCTTTATCAATGAAAGCAATACTTTAAAATAATTATATTTCTCAAAAACACTTATTTTTTTTTAAACATATGTAAATATTTTGGATTGTACTTGTTATTAGTATCCGAAATCTCTCTCTCTACGCATTGGTTGCGTTAGCCAACATATCATGGTAGCTTACTTGTCCTAAGTGTTGTTGAGTTGTGGATTTGAACTACCGAGTGTCATTGAAGAGGCACCGTGTAGAGCTGCTAATGCAAAATTAAATCTCTTGAAACTCAGGGTATTCCCCTTGGCGTGTGTGGAAGATTTGAGAAACGAAGCTGTCAGCTGAAATTTCATCCCTTCTCTTAACCGAAGTTCAAAATATAGAGGTTCGGCACTAATAGATACCATGTGGCTCCAAAACGCAGCATTAATAAAAACATCGAACTCAATTCAATGTTTTATTTTTTTTTTTAGAATTTTATGCCGAAAGAAAATATTTTTTAATGTTTTTAAAAAAATATTTGGGAAATATACTTGACTCTTTATAAGCACTTTTTATAATAACTTAGTGAAGTCAATAGTCGAAAAATTTCTACAAAGCAAAAGAAAATTTGGTACTTCAGTATTTCGCAACTATGCCAACGTTCAAGATAACTCGCCAAGTTGGTAACCCCCATTTTACGCATGTGTTATATGCACTGAATTAGCAAACATGTGCATAGTTTCATATAATTTTGACGATGGGTTGCGATAATAGGTAAGTTTTAAAAATTTTTGAATCCTTATGGCTGTGATGTATACATTCAGACCATAAAGAATAAACACAACTTAGAAAATTCTTTCCGAGATGAAAGTATAACAATTATTTTAAGGTAAATAAAGTAAAACCCGATTGAAATATATCATTGATTAAAAAATAATACGTATTGCTCTTTGTACTACTAAAATTTATAGTTATTATCTTCTCTTTGTAGTTATTACATTATACTTTATAGTTAATGTCATTTTAAATATATTAATGTTTTTCAAACCTGCAAAAATGATTTGTACACACATTTTACTATATTACCTTATATTATATTTAACGTTATATTATGTTATACATACACTGCATAATTTTCTTTAAGAACTGAAGCAGATTTTAATGCATGTACCATTTATAAAAGGTTTCGCATCATTACATTGTAAACTTTTTAACCAACATCTTTACAAAAAAAATTTTCACGTTTAAATCATCCCCTTTAAATTATAATTTCAAATAAAATATTTACTCTTAAAAAAATTGTCATTATTTTTTTAAGATCATTAAATTTTATTTGTGAATATTTAAGACGTCATCTGCAATTTTAAATGCATATAATATAATCTTTCTTTAAAAGGCGGGGAAAAAACCCATTAAAAGCTTTTCTTTAAAATGTTTAGAAAAAACTCCTGGGGAAATTCAAAGACAAATAGGTTTTTTACAGTATCGTTTTTAAACTATTACGTTCTAATAAAGTCATCCTTGAAAAAAGTGAAACGAAAATTAATCATTTTTCAAATATACATCTGAAGTGTTAGAGCGTTCATAATAAACACTTTGCTCTAAACTTGATAAATGGTGGAGGAATATTAACTTCTTGACACATTTAAGAATATGTGAAAGATTAAAAGAGAAAAAGTGGATCAAATTAGTTTGTAATATGTCTTCTTTTACATATTAAAGGAAGAGGCATCTTCTAAGCATCTTCTTTTTTGCATCTTCTAAATGGATTTTTTTTACCTTATTTTTAAAACGTTAAAAATATATGATTCATGATTATTAATTTGTTTCCTTGTGTGATCAGCTTCAAGTGGATAGATCGAATAAAACTTTAGAAATTATTATATTTTTTTTAATAATCTTTTCTTAAAAAAATATTAATATGTGAAAGTGAAAAGTGTATAATATGTTTGCATTAATTTACTTAAAAGAAACACACGATATAATTAGGTAAATAGATTTAAAAAAACGCTTGAAAATTTAACTCTTCATATGCAAAAAGTTTCAAAATAAATATAAGTATGAGAAATATCTCGAATATTTTTCTTTTAAAATATAGTCTTGTATATACAAAACTAGAGGTTTATATTTCAATTTAAAGATTTACATATTAAATGCACTTATGAAATCTGAGCTTTAATTATATAATTACATATAAACATGCTTTTTGAGATATATATATATTCCAGTTAAGCAGATGGGATTTGATATTCTACACTTATAAAATAATCATGAAAATATATATGTTAGATGGATTTCACTTGACTTAAGACATGTTTTTTTATGATCCATTCATTTGTTGCAGTCATTAAAGAATGAATAGACATCTTTTTTAATTTTAGTTGAACATTCATTAGTTAATTAAGTCACACGCAACACAAAAACATGCGGATTTTATGACGTCACACTCAAGAAATCTCAGCTTTTATGCTTTCCTCCATCATAAGCTTTTAGAATCCTATGAGTCCCGCTAAGATCTTGGTCAGAATACTAGGAAAATGCAACATTGCATCCTACTTTAAAAATAATCGTAGCAATTCTTAAAGCGATAGAGTTGCGGTTAACAGTATAGATGAGTAAACCAAAAGTTAATTATCCACCGTAGTCTTGGAGGGCTTATAATGGTAATATGATTTAAGTAATATCCTTCGTGATGAGGAATTTTAGTGGTTTTTTTTATATCTTCATTCAATTATTTATGCAGAAACATTCACACACAAACACAAAACAAAAGATAAACATCACATGCAAAGTTGCATGGCATAAATAAGCTGCGGCAGGCAAATTTTCCCTAAAATGGAGGTTTACATATGAAAAGCCAAACGGACGTTTCCAAACTCACCTGACTTCCAAGGAAGTCTCTTCTAAGTGGTGGACAGCTATCGTTAGATGTGGTTATATTATGACTAATCTAAATTTCGGACTAAATAATTTTCAAATATTTAAAGTTATGGTTAACTACCGTTAGGTGGGTTAATAACAATTACTTATACAGCTGTCTCCTCCAAAAGATCGGTTTCGTGTTAGGGAACTAATGAACTCCCCATGAGTCGCGCAGTTTTGCGTGGGGAAGTAAACAAGGCAGGATGATACCAACGCTTAGGTTCTAAAACAAGTCAGCCTTTGAACTTCTATTGTATAGTCGAAAGAGAAGTGACCGGCGCAGTTCTGACGCACATTCAAAGTTCACCACACGAAGGGAGAAAAAGACCAATGGCCGAATAGTAATTCTGGCTACATTAAAACATAAAGGAATCTGCTCCACGTGTCTCTTTTGAAGGTGTGATGTATTCCATCCTAAAGTGATACAAAAAGGGGAAACCTACACTCTCTAAGGTTCTCTATCAAATTCATTTCCGGATTCGCTGGGACTCCCTCAAACCTACTATCAGACCTTTCAAGTCTACAGCATAAAGAGCATCATGTCGTCCTAACGCAGCCTTTGCATCAGTGTTTCGGCCTTGACAATGCATGGAGAGTCAGGACCATTACAAATTTAAAAAAAAACCCGCAAGAGAATATTAGTGTGAGTTATTACACACCGCATAACACACACACGCACATACACACGTGCACACGCGCATACACACGTACATACACACACACAGATATATAGAGAGAGATTTAAAAAAATATATCATTTTCTTGATGCTAAATCTATGTTTATATGAACGATTTAAATCCATTTTTACAAGCTATCGTAATTTTTACATTATATATAAAACTCTGATTATTGAATACTCTTATAATTTTTTATTTGTAATAAATTATATTTATTCTACAGAGCATATATATATAAAGTGAGATACTCATTCTTGACAGTGTTTAATGCAAGTATCAAACTAGAATCTCTATTCCACCAAACGATATATCACTTGAATTAATATACATGAATGGAAACATGAATGAAAATCTTTACTTGTATATGAAAAAGAAGTTTTCGGAGGTAGTTACGAAAGTTCAAACGTTATCCAAGTAATTTTGAAGTTGTGTATTTTTGAGCAAACAATAGTTCATAAGTAGCATTATAGTTGATTTATACTGAAAACTAATCAAAATTTATATTGAACCCGCATTTTTAAAATTTTAATAAGACACTTATTTTAATTCTTAGTATAAAATAATTCAGAATACGGTAGCTCAGGAATGTACATGATTAAAACTTCTAATCCAGATCATAAGCAAGAGAATTTTAAAATAATGATATTCAAATACATACAATTATACAAGGATAGTTGTTAATATTTCTGCTATGAAAATGTTTACATATAAATATATGTTTAATTTATGATAATTCTGTGTTTTTCTAGACGTCAATACAGGGGTAAGCTAGTAAACAAAAATAGAATATACTTATTAGGATTCCGTTCACATACTGTTCATCAATAATATTTATTCATTCACGTAAATATACACACTAAATCTAATAAAATGTTTACTCGATAAAAAGTGCAATATATATTTTGTTTATTTCTGTTTTTTAAGTATTTTATGAGGTATAAAACTCTTTATTTTTTGCGATGCATTTTTATTAAGTAATAAAAAATATATGAAAGTACATACATATTTTGTTCCGCAATGATAATTTCCATAATAAATATGGGGTTTCAACGTATGCAATAAAAAATTATGCAACTTTCACTGCCTCTATGGAGCAGGTAATTTTATCATTCAGTTTTCATGAAAATGATCAATTGTTTTTATCTTTAAAAATTATTTATTATTTATTTATCAAATGCCTGGCCATTGGCCATCAGGTCATTAGACATTTATCTTTAAGAAGCAATAATTTATATGTCTTGCTTAATTTGTACGAAGAGAGAAACTGGAAAGTATATATATAAATTTATATTCTTAAGGGTACAAAAGACTTTCAAATTGATAAAAATGAATGAATTTTTTTTATTTTCAATATATTAGCAATAAATGCAATCACTGCTACTGAATGCTAAGGGAATTTTTCAATTTCGTTCATTTTTATGGAATTTAAGCTCATTTTAATTCGAATCACCGTTAGACCACGCCTCTTTGTTTGCATCCTATCAAATGGCAATAAACATAAGGAAAAGAATGACTTCAATTCTGGGACTGGAAAATTTGAAAATTACTTGATTTTTTTATTTATTCGGATGTATATCGTTCGAAGTTACAGTAGCGTCCATAAATAAAATCATAATAATCATTTAAAAATTAAAGTAGTTATGTTGTGATCAAGCAGACATATTTATTTATTTATTTTATTTTACATTTGGATTATTTTTGTATGTAAATTTCTAAAGAATGCTTGATTTTAAGGATGCACTTTCTGTCATATTTCAGATGATTACATGGAATCATCAACCTTTCTTTTCCTTCTGAATTTTTTTTTATTACTGAAAAAAACACAAATGAAAATCAGTTTATAACTTGCAAATAATATATTATCTCTTAGTTATAAAAAAAAACACATTATTTTATCAAATGTGGTTGAGGACTTATAATCATAATACATATAAAAATCTTCATATAAATAAATTTTAATATTTGTCACCTCAATAATCCTGCACAATACATTTTCCTCAATTGCAGTAAACATTTGCACAAATACTTTCCATGGATGTATAAATATATACTAGTAAACATTATTTTTTTTATTTAAGGATATGGGAAGTAGTAAAAACAAGAAAACATAAACATTTTACTTAGGTTTTATAGAAAAAAATAAAGATTTTAAGATAATTGAAATTAAGTATTTTTAAATAAGAAAATGACTCACAAAATATGAATAAATTTACTCACTGAAAACTTATTTATTCCTCATTATCTATTGTTAAATATATATGTGTGTAATTTAAGTAAATTATTTAGTTTACAGGAAAAATGATTAAACTAGGCTAGCCTGGATGCATGATAAGCAACGGTTGATATAAAGAAATATAAAAAATTAAATGAAGATAAAATTTCCACTAAAGTCATAATTTTTACGCTTTAAAAAATGTTTTCCTTTAGGCGAAAATCATTCATAGAATCAGCAGATGTATTCAAATGTAAAATTCATTAAAATTTGTTTATGAATATTTGGAATGAAATTTATTTTAAAAATATATGTCAATACATGCATAAAATTAATAACCTAAATAGTTACTACATTAAAAGCTCTCAAGGTAGAATATTTGAAGACGAAAAAGATTTTAGTAAAATTCTTTTATTTTGAGCAAAGTAAGTCTGTATCATATTTAATTTTTCTTTTACAGAAGTGACATTATGTACGGCGAATGTATATTATACACATTAAAGTAAAAATTCCGCTTAACTGTGCCATTATTATACTCCAACAGAATGTAGACCCATAAATTTTATTTTCTTGCAAAAGTAACACCTCACAAAAAAAATAATCGCAAATATAATCCATATACATTTGACTGAAGTATTTTATTTTGGATTGTTTTTCATCTTACTAAAAGTGTGGTATTCCGGTTCAGTAGACCGTATTCAGCTACTTTTATGCCTATTTCCGTTCTGTCTTTATAGAAAAAGAACCATATACGATGATAGGCTTATGAATGTGACCAACCACTGTTTAAGAGAGTGGTTGCGTCAGCTTGAAAATCCATTGGCGAGACAAGACTTAAATAAATATCTCAGTTTCGGCATAGAAAGAATTGTGTCACCTTGTCGTTGCCCTTTTAAGTGTGGGTCAATCCAGCAATTTATATACTGTCGGGGATTGGTAAATTCTTAATATCAACCTTTTTTCTGTTAGGCTGATTTTTTTTTAATGATAAAGTGATATTTTATTTTTTTAAGGTTAGCAAAAGGTTTTTCAAGAATAATAAGGACATGAGGTAAAATTTATTTGCCAAATAAGATATTTTCTGAGCCATAACTGAAAAATATATGATACAATATTTCTTTTTTATAAGTTCTTAGATTGAGAATTGAAGCAATTTTTTGTATTCCGAATGGTTGCAAAACATAAAGCTTCAAAAAGAAATGGTATGAGAAAAAGAGCCTTTCGTCGTATGAGCTAAATGAAATGAAATGAATTTATTATTAATTACTGATTCCTGATGAATAAAACAAATAAAATATTTAATTTTTATTTTATGTTTTCATCTATGCCACAAATTAACTTTAAACTGAACATTATTTTAAAAAATACTGTAGGTTTCGGCATTTAGTACTAAAAGGTATTGTGAAAATATAAAATTAAATTGGTAAAAGTATTGGAAACTCCAAGATTTTTTTAATTGTCCCTCTTTCATTGAAAAATAAGTAATAATAATAATAATTATTATTATTTTGTTATAATCATACCAATTATTGTTATATTGTAAACATATTAATAAGTTATCTTAGAGAAAACATTTATATTGGGAAAATCAAAATGAAACCAAGATGAATTATATAAGTATTTAATAAGTGTCAAAGTAACCAATAAAAATTTGCTTTCTTGAAATACTATTTTTCATACGTAAATGATGGAGTTTGGATGTGGTAATGAGACTTTGACCATTCTGGTCCGAATAATAACTATAATTCACAGAGGTATAATGTAATAATTATTTTATAACAGCCAAGTCTCCAATCAAATTTAAAAAAAAACTCCAAAAAATTAAGTAAATATTTTTCTATCATATGAGATATCTCCAGAAATTAAATGGCGTTAGTTTTTATAGCAATGATTAAAAATATAACTAATTTAAAATTTCAAAACAATTGAGAGGTAAAAATATAATGTTTTGTGGGATCTATTTTGATTTTTCTGAACTTGGTATTGTTTTTGCTTGTTTTGGGGCCAAATAATTTTAATAATATAGAAGACTGCATGTAATTTGTAATAATTAATTATTACATTACTTCCATTAAAAAATGCTAACCAAAGTGAGTAAAGATTGTTTATTGAAAGTATTGTTTAGTAACTGTTTTAGGGTACAAATAAAATAATTATATATAAAATCAACAGTATTCAACTACATGAAGTGAGAACAAGAGAAGATATTTTAATCTTAGAACAAACAAAACAAATAATTCTGAGTTTTAGTAAAATTAGAATCACTTGATATATTCAAATTTTAATCTTATTTACATTTAATTTATTTGTCTGATTTTTTAAAAAAAATTTACCTGGATTGTAAGTGTATATTGAGTCATTACAGTTCTGTAAACACAAAATAGTTGTGTTTTTTTTCTTAAATTCAACTTAGGCTCTCGAACTTTTATTCCTTATTCTTTATGTATTTTATATACATGAAACTTATTTTCTTATGGATATTTTTCAATACATATTTTATATTTTACATACCAAGAACTTATTTTTTTATGGATTTTCTATACATATTTTATATTTTATATACATAGAACTTATTTTTTCATGGGTTTTCAGTATATATTTTACTTTATAAATATAGCTCTATAGAAATTTTAAACTGTCTCAAGAAAATCTCTGTGTTAACATATCTCAAGTTTATGAAGTTTTCGATTTCAAAAACTTTTTGCAATTTATTTAACATTTTTAATTACATATTCAAAAATTTAATTCAAATATTATATTTGGAACAATTTGCACTGCACATTTACAGTAATATAATTTTATAATAAGAGTAAGGTTTTTTCTTAAATTTATTACTTCAATCATTTTTTTAAATGAAAGCTGAAATATAAATAGAGATGACGTAATTACAAATAGTCATTTTCTTATTCAAGTGATTGTTTTACTGGGATCTGAATGGCATCACATAAAATTCACTTAGCAGGAATTATATAATGTATTATTAGTATTCTTATTGTTTTGTTAAAAACAGGATTGATCTATCTGTTTTTAACTAATTAACACAAAAAACAGTGTAATTAAATTATTTAATTATGCTGAATATAATGAAATAATATCACATTTAAAACCATTTTAAATGGTATAATGTATTCATATTTATGATATATTGTAGGCTTAGTAATTAATGTAAATAATTCCATTATCCATATTTTTATTGGTATTAATTCACAGTAAAAACTAGCATAAACTTAAGATATTTTAGATTTCTGTTTATTTACTATTTCTAATAAAAATTTAAGGAATCCACAACATTCACCAGTGTGACGCCCAAAGGAATATTTTTAAATATTTCTCAATACCAGAAAAATTTCCAAAATTAGCAAAATTTTACAGTAACTGACATTTTATTACAATGCATGTCTTAAAAACACAAGACACTCAAATACATTTGACGTCGAGCCTTTTGAAACGAAATAATGTGCACTTCTTTGAAAGAAGCGCAAGATATTAGTTGTCTGCGTTCTTATTGAAAATAGCAATAAATATGACAGTCGTTTCCATTGCATTTTAACGCATTGTGACAGATACAAAAGTCCCGATGATATTTTGTCATATTAAAATAGCATTAACTTCTAAGAGAGAACGTTTTATGAACTAAAAAAAGCTTTTAAGTAATGAAAGAAAAAGGCATTTTGAAGTAAATGAAAAGGAATGCGGATATATATTTGGAACCAGCTGTATGAAGCTGTTTTTTTTCACAATTCTGTTTTCGCGTGAAATGTGTCCTTTAGGATTTACTTTTTATTAAAATTGCATGTTTGATGAAACTGTTTCTACGATGTAAAAATAATCGATATGTTTGGGAAATGTGCGGAGAAAATTGAAACAGGATCTTTGTGTTTTTTTTTAAATTCAATGAGTTTAAAGTACTGTATTCGCTTCTTTGTTGTTTATTTGTTTCAATAACTAAGGGATTAAAATAGAGAGCTGTGTTGTTTACTTTAAGCAAATAATTTTTGTTAAAAGATCTTTAGAGTGTAACATTTGCTTCTTCAATATAAAATTATACTCGAAGAAAATCTTCTTACTTCTATGTTACTATTTTACAATTGTTTAGAGAAAAAGCATATGTATGTTCAATAAAATCTGATAAATGATTTCTTCATTATTAATGCATAGTACATTATATATGTATTTTTAAAATTATTTTACATTATTGTACTTGGAAATTGAGAGATCTGTCACCAATAGCCTTGTCCTGTTTCAGAGTGTGACGTCAATAAAAAATGAAACAAACTAATTAATTTTTTTTCATAATACTCAAAAGTGATCAATAATGTATAAAAAATGAAAATAGGAAGAAATATAATATCAACTGTATTTAATAAAGAGGAATATCGACTTGTATTTTTGTGACTGAAAAGCAGCCCTCCGGGAAAATCTAAATGAGGTTCATGGATTATAGAAGAGATTTGCTCTCGCCTGTTTAGATTACAGGAGTTCGACAAAGTCTGCTTTCTCCAATGGTTACCTGCACATGTTGACTTTGGAGGCAATGGAAATGCAAATAAACTGGCGAAAGAATCTAGAAATAGTAATAGGGACAACTTTGACAACGTTACCTAATTACACGCAAATTGCTGTCTCATATTTGAAATGAGAGAAAAGTCAAATCCGTAAAGCATCAATTCTATAATATAAGTGAAGGCCACCTAATAAAGACTATTGCTAGGCTAAGAACATGTCATTACAGATAGATGAAGGTAGAGATGGTAGAAAAACTTATAGGAATTGCGATAAATGCTTAGAGATACAGAGCTAACTCCTGGTCATAGTTTTGACTGTTCAGCTATGCTTACTTCCCTACAAGTAAAAGGGGTCATGTTTTCGTCAACAAATCTCCATGAGATAAATATTGAACAGATTACCAGAACAGTCATTAAAACCCATGAAATTATCTGATTTGGTCCAGTCATGGACACGGAATCATCATCATCATCGACTTGTATTTAAACGATTGGCAAATTTAAAAAAAAATATCTGATTTGTTTTTGAAGAATAAACTATGATATTTTGAAATGTTTTTTATTTATTTCATTTATTTATCCCGGAAAGGAGGAGGGGAGATAAATTCAATTACAAGTTTTATTAAAATTAAGCTGTCTAACATCTAAGGATAATTGAATTGCATTACATTTAGAAATTTTTTAATTGTTTTCTGCCCTTTACCGGTCAATTTCTTTATCCAAAATGTTTCAAAAAAAGGGCCCATTTTTTGTTATATATAACTAAACACCATAATACAATGAGAAACGGAATAATTTTATTTTAATTTTAAAGCTTAAATTCTTACACCAATTTTTATTTTACAGTTGTACAATAGACACTTTTTAATGATTGTTTTTTTTTTGTAATTACACTCTGCATGTTCTGTAGAATTTTTCAAATATTGTAAACAAATTTTATTTTCTAACTTTTTTAAACGGTTGAAGGCTTTGTGTGTATATGTTCTTTTGAATAAAAATCCAGATAATCAGCAGAAAGCTCTGAATTTGTATCCAAACTTAATTTATACTTTAAAATAAAAGTGTTTCTTTTTTGCTTGTATTATCACTAATTTTAAAAACCGCCAGTCTGAATGAAAAAGCATAATATACAATACAACACAAATTTTGAGGATTTAAGTTCCTGCCTTTATCAAAGAAAAACTCTGCCTTCACCTCAAAGAAAATGCTGATTTAAAAGCCTTTCAGTACCATAGGAAAACTACATCACTTTTCAAAACAATAGCAGAAGATAATATCGCTATAAGAATTAAAAATAAGCGCAAATCAAAGAAAGCAAGAAAGAAAAATATCAGTGCCCGTATGGCGTAAGGGCAAATCAATTTTATTCAAGTTTTGGTAACCTGTACGATGTAAGGGTAAATCTGTTAAGAGGCTAATTATTTTATCTAACACAAAAGACTAGTACTTGAAATTAAGGAAACGAGAATTAAAATTCGTCCAAGACATATAAGACATCAAAGCGTTATATTTTGCCTGATATGCAAATTATGCACATTAATAAAGCATGGTTAAGTATTAAAACTAATCAATACCATGTGAATCATATAAATAATAGAATTTTCATATTTAATAGACATACTAAAGTATACAAATATTATTAATGTAGTAACACGTAATTTCATATGGTGAATATTACATTTTGAATCATTTTTATTCAGAGACAATTTCTAGTTATTTAGAAAATTTTAGAAAAAATTGAATATAAAAATGTTAGATAAAATAATTATGTATTGTTTATAGCTTCTAGTATTTTAATGAGCCTATGATACTAACACAAATAAAAATCTTTATGTAAAATTAATGCTCAATACATTAGTTTACATTATATACACTGGTATCTACTTATTTAAAAAGTTAAAAATATTTCTTCAAAAGCTTGAAAGAAATCAAAAATAACGGCAAACAATGCACTAGTTTATTAAAAGAATTTTACTGAAATTAATTCATTATATTCAGTGTGGAATTTACAACTAACTTTTAAAAAATATTTAATCTCTTATTCGTAAATGGGCTTGAAAAAAGCAAAAGTGAAAGATGACAAATATAATAATCCTGCCATCAACTCATTTGAAGGACTGTGCAATATATTTCACGTCACACATTTTAAATTATATTGTTTTATTTGAAAGAATTTTTGAATGAAAGGATTTACAGAAAAATTGGACTTTTTAACATTCATGACTTGTTTCTAAAGATAAATAAAAAAATAAATTTTTGTCTCTTTTGAAAAAGTAGCTAAGTTAAAGTATAAAAAACTGCAATTACGTTTATTCCTTATTTGATAAACTAAATTAAAGTCCAATAAAATGCAGAAATCAAATTAAAAAAAACAGACACAAAAAATTTAAACCTAATGTAATTCAAAGCAATCAGCAAATCTTGCTCTTGTAAAGACAACCTAATCATGCATTACTTTAATAACAAACTAGTAAGAATGGTTCATACTACTTAACAGACTTAAAACACCCATTCTAAGGAATAAACTTAATTACCCATTTCCAATCGAGTCATTCTTACCTCGAGAACCATTCAGCAATTTGCATAAATTAAAGACATATTGCTGATTGCAACATGAGCCTAAATTAGTTGTTCTTCAAGATAGTGTGTTGGCAATTATTTAAACCTCCGTCGAGTGCAGACAAGTTTTCCTCTCAGCCCTTTGTTGGGTAAACCATTAAACCAACGATGTTTCTCGTGGTATTTTTCTGCATAACAGAGTAGTTGAAAGCGCTTTCCAGACGGATAGCAATATGAAGCTTTCAATGAAGAACCCCGCTAGAGGTTCTTGTTATTGAAAATCGATAAACTTTTTAATGAAACTTCAAATGGATTTGGATTCATTTGCTTTTATCAGTAAACCAACCTTCCCGCAAAAGTTTTAAGAACCTTTTTAAAACAGATAGTGTCCCATTGAAATGTGCGGGGGGGGGGGATTTTTAAAACATGTTTTCGTGGTAGGGTGGTTTATTGAAATTTTATGCTCGTTATTTAATGTAGTGTTTTCGTGTGTGAACCGAGAAACATGAAAATATTTATCGGATTTGTAGGCATTTATTTTTAAATTTATCAACACAGGTTTTCTTTTTTTTCGTTAAAAGTGGCAGGAAAATGAATTAAAGAATCTTTTTTTTTGTTGACTAGAAATACTTGTTTTTTTTCTTTTTAAAAGAGCTAAAAAAGGGAGTAGATATACGGAAGAGATATATTTACGTTTGCAAGATAAAGTACTTTAATTTAATTATTCATTTAGATAAAAAAAATCATAATTAACGTCAAGTATATAAATTTAATTTTTGAACTTTCTGGGATTTTTTAATTGTGGTTTCTTCGATAGTGTGTAAACATTACAGTTTTGTTACAATTAAATTAGATTCCAAAAGTCGAAAAATGCATCAAGCAAAGTGGGCTTTCATTATAAAACACTTTTGTTTAAATATATAAATCAAATATTTTTTTTCTTAAGTGCATATAATTTATGTAAATACATGGAATTTCATGTAGAATAAAACACTGATTGCTCGCCTAGTTATAAAATGTTAAATATTGTTATAAACTTTTAATATAAGCCATAAAAATATAAAATAACAAAAAATTCAAGCAAAGAATCAATGATTACGTGAGAAATGATGTATTTTTAATAACTTTCATCGCGGTTAATCGCAAGTACTTATTTTCATTGTTTGTAAATTACAAAAGGTGTGAAAATTCACTGAATTTTTATGCATTTAAATGGTGACTCAGTAATCCATGCGTTCTTTTTTTAAAGGCCTGAAAAAGGACTAATTTCTTTGATTAATTAGCCAAACATTCTCCAAAAGTAAGCGATTAAATCATAATCAATCGGAAAGTTTATCCATAAAAGCATGAACATCAAAAGTACGTTTTAAAAAAAACCAGGTATTAAAACGGGGATTAAATATATTAAAGCATTCTTCTTTCTGCTAACGGTGTTCAGCAAATTTTTAAAAAAATGTTAAATTACATTAACTTTAACTTGAGTTTATTTGATATAAATATGAATGAATATTCAAGTTAACTTGCAAAAGTTGCTATTTGTTGTAAAGGAAGACAAAAAATATCATACTAGGAAAACATGTGGACTAGTATGTTTTATTAAGGAAATACAATGTGAAAATTGAAAAAAAATAACTTTCTTAATTTACCAATATTTCAATATTTATCACTAAATTGCTTTCGATTCTCCTTTTCTTTTTGCTTTAATTTGAAGAATAATGAATTACGTATTATTCAAGTAATCTCAATAATTCATTTATGATACTAATAATTTACATAACTAATATTTGTTGTTGCTGTTGTTTCTAACCCCTCAGAGATCTAGCGGCAGCTAGATCAGATACATGATACCGTGAACTCTAGCAAAGTCAAGCACCAGTAGAGGACTTTCATAAACATCAGCCAGAGCGAACCCCAAGCAAACCAGGATGTTATTGGGGGATGCCGGCTTCAGATTGCATTTTTTGAACAATGAAAAGACTTTGCGTCCCAAATCAACTGTCATGTTTTTTAAATGTCCACTTATGAGTCTTGAGATGGCCGTTTAATCGTTTCTGTCACCTACAAATTCTAACGCTTCACCCGGGGTCTTCCTGCTGAACCAAGGATGGGCGGGAGGGGTGAGCCAATCTTGTCTGACTGCTTTTTTCTTTATAGAGAAAATTTCTTTAAATGTTAATTTGTAGCCCTGGTTGAGAGGCTCAGAACAACCTCTTTTAGCCAAGATGTCTGTAGCATCGTTACCTTGGATGTTAAAATGGGAGGGAATCCACTGAAAGTGGACTTCCCTTCCCTTGGCTAGATTTCTAAGATGGGTTATAATTTGTCGCATATATTGCTCCAGTCCTGTAGATAATGAATTGAGCTCCGACTGTCAGTAAGGACTCAAATGTCATTAGAATTAGTTCCATGAAGGATGGTCTTAAATCCTTCATTTATGGCAATTAATTCACTTCTGAATACCGAGCAGTTTTCCGGGTTGCGTCTAGAAAGCTGGACTGAAAGATTTTTTATAAAGACACCACTTCCAGAGTTGTTCAAATAGGCTTTACTGCCATCTGTATAAATAAAAATGGAATCACTCGCAATGCCATCTATGACTTCCAGAGCCAACTGTCTTAGGTAATCGGGAGCATATCTGAGTTCTTGTTCGTGACGGACATAAGTTTAGTATGAAAGTAAACTCCGGGTAGGCCATCAATCGGGTTCACACAAGGTCCTAGAGAAGATCGCTCTACAGAATGGGAAATATTAATAACCACATTAGGACAAATTACATGAGAAAAACGTATTTTTTCATTAAATATTGGGATTCTTTATAGGTGTCATTTATGGGTTTTAGGGGTGTTAACTTTCTCCAGAGGGCTGAAAATGTAAACAATATTCAAATATATGTAACTCTTTGAAATTAAAATTAAATCATTCTAATCTTTTACACATTAATTATAATTGAACGGGGTTCTGAAAAGTGTAAAATAATTAAAATGTAATCCTAATTTTAAAAATTATAAGCAAATGAAAATAAGAAATATTTCTATGAGAAATATTAAATACGTTTTACGCTGCGCATGCTATTTTCTAAAGTAGTAGCTTTAATTACTAGCAATAAATTGATTTATAAAGTTAAATGCATCCTTATTACACCGTAGTATCTTTAAATAAATAGATTAATAAATTATGTTTTTAAAAAT
Organism: Trichonephila clavata; assembly: GCA_019973975.1. Lineage (NCBI taxonomy): Eukaryota > Metazoa > Arthropoda > Arachnida > Araneae > Nephilidae > Trichonephila > Trichonephila clavata. Next base: position 162,199 of record BMAO01037854.1, read on the forward strand.
AAAAAAAATAAATTATCAATTTTTTTAAAAAAGATTTTTTAATAGTTTTCAAATATTTTGAAATACAAAATATATATTATTCATAAATTAGTAGGGTTTAAAGAGTATGATGCGTTTTATAATTCTATAAAGTTTTATAATCAAATGCTCCTTATTTAGAAAATAGCGTGTGTAACGCAAAAATTACTTAATATTTATGACAAAATTATTTCTTATTTGCTTATATATTTAAAAATTATTATTATATTTCAAATATTTTGTATTTTTTGGAACCATAATCCTTTATAAATACTGTGCAAGATTCGAATTATTTAATTTAAATTTAAAAGAAGTATACATGTTTTAAATTTGTTTATATTTTCACCTCTCAGAGAAAAATAACACCCCCGAGACCCCTTGTGTGTTCGTGTAAATAATTAAATACTATATGTTTTCAGATCAATTTGCTATTAAGTTTCAAATCTCTGTTTGTTTTACCGATTTATTTTACCTTTACAGAATGGTAACATTATTTTCAAATAGTTTTGATTATTTCCTTTTAAACCATTGTGATATACCATGTTTTAGTATTTTCATATATTCTATTCCAAACAATACACCATGTGAAAAATGTGCTACTTACATACACACACATACATGGAATGTTTTGCTCAGGTACTAATACAAACAATTAATGAAGATATTGGATGCTTCGAATAAAATATGATAGTTAAAAACCTTTTCTTTCTGTATGTTTAATCAGAAAATCAAAATGCCTTCACTTAAATAGTAATTCAGCATCGGATTCATGCTGAAATATTCATTTATATAAATGTTTATGAAGACACACTTATGTTTGTTTTATGTCGTATGGAAACTCAGTAACGATAATTAACTCTTGAATAACGATTCACGTCGTTTTGATAATGCGTACAACTGAAAATGATAATTACTTATTTTCGGTTCATTAGTTGATTTGTAATTTCTGTTCTACATTACTCGTTGCAAACGCATTGGATATTATAGACGTAATGAAGGGTTTGCATTGGTTTCTTAATGATGATGGTTTTGAAAATGTATACCTGTTATGTTATTTGGTTTATGTTGCAGTATATGAAAACTTACAATTGTAGCATTAAAAATGACAGTAATTTCGATACATTTTGAAGTATGAAAACAAATTTACTTCATTCTGGGATTAAATATTTGATTTGAATTTGGTACGAGAAACCAAATTGAAAACATTATTATTTTTTATCTTTAATATTTTTTTAAATACTGAGAGCTAACAATTATGGCTTAGTTTACAAAAAAATATGTTTATTTAAATTGCAACATTTTTTTAAAATATTCATGAATTATTGTTATTGGGGTAGATAATCCTAGAGGAGTATGATATTGCATAAATTTACAATTTTTTCGAAGGGACATAAACAGCAAACTACGAATAGGTACAATGGATGATATAACTTTATAATACTGTAAGTAATCTTATATCCTTTGAAGTTATCATTTTAATCACTTTTCTGGAAGTAAAACTTTTGTTTTTTTATCCATAACAAACTGCTAATAAAATAGATTTCACATATAATTCCGTATCACTAAAATTGTCTGTTTAATGATGAGGATAAAGAGTAAAAAGTACATTTACAGCCAAATACCTTGGATTGAATACTCTGATTAGTCTTAGAAGAAAAGTATTAGGATAAATAATTCGACATCATTGCTCACTTTTTTTTATTCCTTAATTTTTTAAGTTCTCATTTAGCTATAAAATTTTACAAATTAATACTTAGGGACAGCAGTCGAGCATTAAGTATAGTAAAAAATTTTTAACCTTGTTTATATATATATTAGTGGTATAATTTAGTACTATCAATTTTATTATATTGTATATTTTTTCATTTTATGACACTATATATATATATATACACTCTTGTAGAGAAATTTTGACTATAAATATATGTATTTGTAGTCAAAATTATCTACAAAAGAGAGATGAATAATCAATAATCATAAACTTTAAGAAAAACCGAAATTTATCAGATAAACCAGGCATAAGATTTTAGAAAGAATACAGAAATTATAAAAATAGTATAATCTTAACTATAAAAATATGGATGCTACAATACTATAATCATTGCTTACTTAAGACAGCTCTTATAAATAAAATAATTTATATAAAGTGGGGTTGGACATGTTTTTTGGCCAGCTAACTTTCCACATTTTTGTTAATAATACTCAGCAAACACCTATTGAAAATAATGTATAGACCTTCTAAGTTCATTACAAGATAAAGGTAACTTACACAATTGTGTTCAAAAATGCAGAGCCAGCGCTAAATCTGAGTACAATATACGAAGTGTTGCCAGATTCTGGACCCAAATGCAAATTTAAAGCATTGGAATGGCTGAATAGTAGCACATTTAGCAAAAGTTTGAAAATAATAGAAATAAAAATTTAAATAGTGTATATAAATACTAACATTACTAAAGGGACACTAGGATTTTAAATGTATTTAAATATTAAAAAATTACTACGGTTAAAATAAAACTAAGATAAGAAGTAATTTTATATAATATTTAGAATATGGAGGTAACTTTATTTATCCAGGAAAAATGATAAACTATTAATAATCTAAGTAATTTTAATCCTTACTTCTTCCTGGAATTTCCTTATGCAAATAACTATTAATAAAATTAATTGGGTATTTTTGAATTAAGCAATATTTAGTAAAATGTTTACAGTGTAATCAAGAAATTTATTGCTTTGTATGTAATTAATAACAATATTTCTGAATATAGAAACATGTACATTACTCTCCCAAGGAAGTATTCTTACAATTTTGAATTCAAATTCCTCTCTTTTGTCATAAATATTACTATATAAATATATATATACATATATATTGAACATGTTATGTGGTAGGGTAAATTATGTACAAAGAAGAGTTCGTCAAAAAGAGATGTAAGTCACAAGGTAAAAATAGCTCACCAGGTTATTTAAATAATCTGAAATTCACATATCTTCCTTTGTGCTTAAGGAATATAATATAAGAGATGGAACTCGCAGATTCTGAAACAGGCGTGACGTTTTGCTGGCGAGGTTAAGTAGTTAGTAGAATTGTTTACCACTCTAGAGAAAATGCGTTGTAATAGTAATGGCACACATTACAGCCAGTGGAAGTGGTTTCATCTGGCAGAAGAGCACAAGAATGGTTACGTGACCGGATTCAGAAAAGCAGGTTAAAGTGTGTTATGTTTGATGGACACCAGTGGAGACACATGAGAGTCAGGATTGGGGATTATGTAGTCCAGTTCCAATGAAAGGTGTTGCAGCAAACTCTCAATGTCTGGGATATATTGTATGGAAAAAGACTAATATTTTCATTTTGGACGCCAACGGCTTCGACTCACGGTGTCCATTTAGATGACTGGCACCTATCCAAAAGCCCCTATAGCTCTATTGATATCGGGATAGAACTAATTGCACGGCAGAAATGCACTAAGTAGATTCTCCGACAATAACTTGCTTCTCGTTTTGTTCTTTGTAGTGTATTATTTAAGTAATCTTTAAGACTATAAGTAATTAATTGGATTTAAATAGTCGCATATTTGTGGGAATGTTTTTTTTATTATTTAATAGGACATGGAATGATGTACACACAATTTTTCCAATTTAATTATTTTTATAATTTTTCGGTTGCTCTCTATGTGCATTTATTATGTAAAACAGATGCGAACAATTTAAATTTTAAGTAAAAAAAAAACTTATAACAATATGAAGTGATTTTAAAATGGTACTCCTTCTGCGAACATTGAAGTAAACATATGAAATTTGATTTACAAGTACGTCAAATTACGTATAACAAGAGTAGGTAAGGATTTTTTGATAACATGATTGATATACTTAAAATATTGTTTTTTTTATGAATACTTAAGAGAAATCCCTTAAAAATTTAAAATTCTAAATTCAATTGTTTTTCAAAAAATCCGTAAGGTCTGGCGTATTTTGCGTACATTTATCACAAAAAAATACCATTAAAATTTACGGATGCGCGCTATATGCTGAGTACAAAAATAAGAGCTTTAAAAATAAAATAAAAGTTGATCATAGAAAAAAATTAGACTTCTATACATATCGAAGTACTGTTTATTTAAAAGAAATCGCATTTCTTATGAATTACACTATTAATGAAGTACTCTATTTATTCTTTCTAAAGTTTGCAATAATACTTCGAATAAATTACTTCAGAATATAGGAGCATTAACTACATACATTTCAGCTTTCTTCGTATAAAAGACATGCCCGTTATACGGCGAATGTACTCGAAAATTAAAAATTGCAACTTGAAAGCATAGATGAGCTTTATACCTCAGATTTTTGCTTTGATTCAAAAATACATACCGATTTTTTTACATGTGTTATTAGCAATAGTAAGAAAAAATATTAAAGAGTTTGGATCATACATAAAAATGCCTTTTAAATGAAGAACTAGTTATTTTAACAGTTTAAAGTTTTGATTTGCCATTGGGATGTGAATAAAATAGAACGTAAACGTATCATAAATCTAGGTTTATTAAACTTAGAGCTTTCAAATATTGTGAGAGAATAGAAAAGCAAATAAAGAATAATTTAGGCTAAGAGAATTAAATTTGATTTTTTTGACTGATTTTTGTCAAATGAATCACTGTGCCTCGTTAAACTGAACTTATATAAGCCTTTACTCTGGTAGTTAGAAATGCAATTCAGTATCAAACAGACAAAAATGAATATGAATTAAAGTATTAAGTATTTCTTCCATATGTAATTCAAGCTTTAATTTAAAACTTCTATTTTAAGGCGATTTGATCTTTCAAAAAAATCCATTTTAAACTTCTTTTAGAACTGCAAAAAGTAATTATTTTAAAAAAGTATAACTGTAGAGTTATTGGTTGCGACGTCGCTTATAAGCTGATTATTTAGTATTCACAAAAAGGAATTCAACTTAATATTAGATAAAATAATATTAAGTGATATTTTATATTTGTTAGAGCTGTTTGAATTTCACAAGTAATACAGGACGATGCAGAAATTTCAAATAATAAATTAGAAAGAATTCTTCACTGTCTAATAGCTTCAAATGTTCTTCTGTGCCTGCATAAATCAAAGTTAATCCAATCAAGCTAAATTAAATCATAAATAGGACATTATTTTAACAATCCCAGCTATTGTGAATTTTATTACGGGGTATTGATTGTAACGAATTACCAAATAAATCTTGTGCATATGAGTTAATACTATTTAGAAACTCAGTTTGTACAGCTGCTATTCGCAGATCTGAAAGCCGCCTAATTGTATGGCAACTTCTTTTGTTTAAACAAAAGACTTAGAACAATAGTTAATTCCTTAAAATCTTGAAATAAAGGGAAATATTTTATTGTCTAGAAATTTAATCATTCATATTCTACTATCTACTCGTCACACTTACTAAAATTAAAGTAATGTGTGTGAGTAACTATAAACAGAATGTATGATGCTATTGATTTGCTTACATATGCTCATTTTAATTTCATCTCAGTTGAAATTTCAAGTTTTGGATAGTATTAAAATGCATTGTGTTTAAACATGTTTCAAAATGGAATAACTGAAATTGCATTCATCCAAAACGTTTGTCGCTTTAACAATGGATTTCAAATTAAACTAAACACAGTTTTTTTTTTCAAAACTAAACTCTTCGGAAAAGGTAAATGACTACAAGAAGCATTATGCCTGATGAGCACATACATTTCAAAATATTTATCACGGACAAAGATATTAATGATTCTTGACATTTTTAAAAATTTAATCAGGTTAACTTCTGGGAAATAAAAAGAAATAAGTATGAATGTCTCTCTATTCTCTGAGTGCAATATTATTTAAGCATAAATTTAAATAATAGCAAGTTCTTTAAATTATATAGACCAGGGGTTGGCAACCTTGCAGCTGTGGAGTGCCAATCCAATTTCCCTGCGTAATTCAGGGTCCCACACAGTAGTAAATATTTGAGACAGTTCGATTCTTGCGATAAGACATGCATATTTTGGTACATAGGTCTATAATATAGATTAAGAGATTATTTTACATATAACAAGCAATATTTAAAATTATTGATTAACATAAAAATAAACATCATAAAAAATATAACTATACCTTCAATACAAATAAAAATCAAAAATTACACTTATAGCATGCATTATTTATCTTTTATACATTTATTAAAATAAGAAAAAATATTTTCCTTCAATATAATTAAATTAAAAATACGAATTTAAATACAAACCTTGTCGTTACATGGATCGTGTTCATATCACAATATCAGAGGCATAATTTGTGATTCTCAATTTGACACATGACTCTGAATGCTCAGTTGTTAAAAGAACTTTGTGGACTCAAAATATACTATATATGAGAAAAAGTTTGTTCACATGGGTATGTAGAGCTAAAAGTGGGAAGCATTGTACATGCAATTTTAATCAAAAAATAAAATCTCTCCAACAATGACATCAAATATTTTAAAATAACTGTCAATTTATCGTTAGTGTTATTTTTCAGATTTTTTCGTAATTCCGTAAATGTTGATTTGTTTCATTCTGAAGATTTTAATTCAGAAAGCTCCATTTAAAAATTGCCAGCTTCAATCCATGCAAAGAATGACAAATTTTCAGAGTAGTATACAGTGCTACTAAGAATTGCACCACACTGTAAGCCAAATGTGGCTCGCGTGACAAAGATTGCTGGCGCTGGATATAGATAAATAGAATCCTAAATATCTATATTCACATTATTTTTAAATTAAAATAAATCATTAAAATGCTTTATCATTCAATGTATTGATTTTTGCTTACATAGGTGATAATGTACAAAAAGATGACTTTCTTTAAATAAACCACATTTTCCTTAGAATACTATAAGCATTTATTTATTTCTAAACATTTTGTTTGTTATTTTATGTACGTACAAAATAAATTAACAATTCTCAAAGAAAAAAAATGGCATAATAACGCCCACATTGAATTTTATTTACTTTATAATTAAAATTACAAACCAAAACTGATATCTTAATTTATTAATGAGGTCAATGTACTTGAAATGAATCAATAATCTAGATTTTTACATGCACTAAATTTAAACATAAAATAAACGTGAACAATCGTTTACACATTGTTATGGTAAAATAAAAAGCATAATTTATAAACATCTAGGAATATTTTTGAAAACAAATTAAAACTAACTTTACTATTACGGGTATCAAGAATCCCCAAAAAAGGAGAAAAAGAAAGGGGGAGGAACCAATTATGTGTCCATAGTACCTTCAAGAAACCCATCTTCTTAAACTTCTAAGAATTCAGTTATTGCACACTAACTTGCCTCTTTATTAAAAAGATTTATTTAGCTATTTTAAGAGAAGCCTTCTATCGCTAATTATCTCAGAAGATAAAATCAAATGAATATTCATAAATTTTATTGACTCTACAAATTTTCTTTGGAAGGTTTGCTTTGTCTACTTGGACGAAAAGGAATATAATATTATTTTTTGTCACATTCTCCAGAGAATAGCCAATAAAAGGGACATTTTTGAAATTTGGCTGCTTGAAGTTCATCTTTAAATTGTGCGATAAAGCAATTTTTTTAATGCCAAAAAAATAAAATGTTGTACTTTAGTGCTAAAAATGAAATTCCTAACACAGATATTCAAAAATATGAATTAGGTGCTTTTAGGAAAAAAATATTTGTAGGATAGGAGGATGTGTCTTTGTTTTTGTCAAAGTTCTTCTTTCTCAAATTTCTTAAGTTTATCTATGTTAAATAATAATACATTTGATGTACTTATAAAGCATCAAACATAAGAAATGACGGAACAATATTTTGAAAAAAATGCTTTATATGTATGACTTCAAATATCAAAATAGAAAATTATGCAATTTAAACGAATAAATCAACATAATTTTTAACACTGAAAACAAATTTAAAAAACAAACTCGTTTTAAAGTATGACGTGTGTCTTGCTTAAAGTAATGGCATCTTCTTTTACTAAAACACTTGTAGTTTTTGTTCTGGTGAACGGAAAATGATAAACTTAGTATTTTTATAAAGCTAATAAGATGGCGTATAAAATAAAATCATAAACATTTTTTTGGCAAAATTCACAATTTTCGGGTAGTCAGATACCTTAACAGTCAACAAATATACACTTCTTTTGTATACATGTTTATTATTACTTAAATAATCTAATTAAATTTTTCAATTACTTCCTAGGTAACATTGAAGAGTACTACAAAAGTTTTCTCTTTTTCACAGTTCTTTGAAATCCCTGATTTTATTTTTATGGTTTTGCATAAAAACCATATATCTCCAAATAGCGCTTGGTAACTTTTTAAAATAAAGTTTTGGAATATAATTTAAAAAGTAAAATAAAAAAGAATTGGAATGCTCATGTAAACAGGAAGAATGTATCTTATTCTAAATAATGTATGTTATTTTTAGAAATTAAAAAAACATTTAAAAGATGAATATTCAAACAGTTTAGGTAAAATTAAATAAAACGAAATATTTTAGAGAAAAAAATATGACACAAATTAAAAATATTTTAAAAATAAAGATGATTTTATGGTTATAAAAATTAGAAAAGATAAAAGGTTTCAGGAAAAAGATGGTAATTATGTTAAAAATCTTAAACATATTTTATTTGACGCATTATTAAAACAAAATTTTTAATGATCGTTTTTATTATAAACGTATGGAATTTGACTTCCGTGAAATATTAAAAAAATTTAATTTGATAAAAGTTCAATCATTGACGTCCTCATTCTTATAACAATAAATAATCTGTCTTATTTGCCTTTGAGTTATTTTCAGTAAATGTAATTATTTATTTATTTTGTAGCTACAATAATCCAATATCATAGCATAAAATCAAAATTCTTGCATCGGAATGTGCATAGATATACATTTGTTAACGCAATACACGCTACTTAATTTATATTAAAATAATCAGCAAGCCAATTTATTTGCAAGATAACCTCCCTTGTGCAACTTATCGTATAATTAGTGATAAGTTGCTGTTCTACCTAGCAATTTAATGAATATTTTAAACATCATTTAAACGTGATTTTGGAAGACATCGTTTCAGAATTAGTAAATGAATTACTTGTAAATGTTTGGTTCTTATTATATAAACACTATAAGAGAGAGCCGGTAGTTTAAATTATAAAGGTTTTTGATATGCTAGTCACAAATGTTATTGAAAATTATTATAGAATTGTGTGTTTTGGCGTATAAATTATTTCCAAATATAACAATGTAAAATTTTTAAATAATTTAATACTTAAGCTTTAAATTACAGCTCAATAAAATAATGTTTCGCGTATTACACATATATTTCTTTTCTTTTGAATTTTCTATCTACGCATAATTATTTAGGAGATAACTAAAATTCTAAATTAGGTCTTTCACACTTACTCTATATCTATGCATAAAAAGTGACATTATTAAATTTTGAAATTGATTACTTTTCGAAGATATTCTGCCAAACTAAATATATGTATGTTATAAAACTTTAATTTAATTTTAACAGAAAATAGTATCGTAGTCATGATGTTTCATAAGAAAGCGCATGTAAATCAATACAAATATATTTATATACCTAAAACATAGAATGAATTAAAATTATATATAACCATAATTTAACACCAAATTTCCAATAAAAAATTTGAATTACGTGATTATAAAATAATTTATTATTTTAAAGTTACATTGAATGTATTTTTAGCTCTAGGTGCTCTTATAAAAGTACTTATATTTAATTACCACATAAACCAACTATTGATAAGTAAATAGTCTGCTTAGTAATAATGATCAATTACTAATAAGAGTGATAATATGCATATCTATGAATTACTAATGAGTAATTGATAGATATACATACGTAGATTATGCATACATATTCTGCATCACTATTATCAATTCAGCTTGCCATTTTATTTATAACGACAAAATTAAGCTGTGAAATATTAATTAAGTAATTTATATGCAAAGCACAAACTAAATTTTGAATATTTTTAGGAATTTACGAATAAATTTAAATATGCTGAGTAGAACTTTCTTTATTTATTTGGTAAGCCAAGTTGGAGAAATTCATTGTATTACGTAAGAGTTAATGATTCTCAAGGGATTTATGAAGGTAAAAAATAATATTCGAAATCAAATATCATATTTCTTCCCTTAACGCTAATTTAGAAGACGCCCTCAGAAAAACAACATCCGCAAACTTCTCAAGCCTGTATTAATAGCTTTAATTTACTTTACGTAGATAGATGCAGCTTGAAAAGTCGTTAAAAACATGGCAAGCTTACCTCGTTACTCCTGCTTGATAATATTTATTAGATTAAAACCAGCAGAGAGAAAGGAAAAAAAAATGTTTTCTCCTGAATTCGGGGCCATTTCGAGATTTGTTTAATCAATCCCGTATTTAAACAAACCAAACTTCCCTTTGTTCTTATTTGCCGGTTGCCTTTTCGTCATAGAACCCTCTCCTTTTTATTAGTTCTGCCGAAAATTATTGACTCGTACTGCGCGATTTTCCAATGCAAACTTCCTGCCTCTAATTAGCATTCAAATAAGGACCAAATCGGATTTTACGAAATGTTTACAATTAAGTAATTTTGGCGTTACGAAAACGCGATTGCGAAGTTAATTAACTTTTCGCCGTTGTCGACATTTGCCAGAAGCCCAGACATTTTCCAAAATTTTACCGTTTTCCAATCTAGATAGTGATCTTGCAAATGGTAGGAATGGTCACAAGTTTCTCATTCATTTTCATTGTGGATGCAAGCTTGATTTAAATGGAGCTGGATGCAGCAGATTTCTGGTTGAAAGATTGCTGCGTTTGTTTGTTTTAATGAACGATTGATTCCTTTAGAAAAGGGTTTGGAGTTCCAATTCTTGCCTCACTAAAATTGTGAATTCATTAATTAGCATTATAATATATCAATGTGTAGCAGTTAAATAATATTTGATGCAGCATTAAAACTACAAAATATGAATGCTTTTCCTATGTGTACAATCCCAGGTTTATGAAGAATTAGTTTTATACTACTTTTAAGAATTCTGTTCATACATTTGCCTGTGATTTTATATAACTTTTGGATACTTAACATATTTTCGCTTGTGATTTTATGTTACTTTTAAAACCTCTCTTCATATTTCTTCTTGCGATTATTTATTTCTTTTAAAAACTCTGTTCATATTTTTGCTTGTGATTTTATACTTTTAAAAACTCGCTTCATAATTTTGCTTGTGGTTTTATTTCATTCAATTTACATTAAGGAGCAACTTATTAATTACAGAGATAAGAACATATACATCATTGAATTTCTATTATTACAAAAGTATTATTCTATTTTTCATTGTATAAATACAATGTTATGCTATTAAGAATAATTTAATGTTCAACAGTTCAACTAAAAGAAACACACAATAAAAATATTGGTATTCAACAAATGCTAAGTAAACATTATAAATTATTAAATGGAAGAAATATAGAAATTAAATATATAAGTACAAGAAATGAAATATATCAGTAGTTTAAATCTACATTGTAGAACATTAAAACTTATAATTTTTTTTGTCTGATTTATTTATTTATTTATTTTTATAATTCCAATTGCAAAAAGTTAAAAAAAAACATTAAACTGCTTTTCAAATATAAACACCTCACGAATGTATTATTTTCAAATTACAATCAACATTCATAGTTCCAATAAGTATTTAATAAATTTTATGGTGCCTTAAACGCATAAAAGTAATGTTTTTTACCCTTTATTAGTTTTTTTACGTAAGCTTCAAAGTATAAGTACAAGCTCTTGAAATGCATAATGTTTTAAAAATTGTTGATATATATGATTAAAATATATCAATAATCAGTATGATGTAGTAAGACTAAAAATATTTAAATAAATTATGAATTAAAATGTAGAAATTCGAAAAATATTTATGAAAAGAATTGTGATGGTTGGATTTTTATTATTTAAATTCTTTTTGGAATTTAGAGTTGCACAGCATCATTTTTTGAGGCAAACTTCCCCCGAGCATAAACAACTAAAATAATGGATTATTGAATATATATTCTTCCGAATATTTTTTGCTGAAGTAAATAAGTATTTGTATTCTATGTTCAGAAAAAATTATGGAACAAAATTTTTCATACAGTCTGAAAAATTATAAGTTTGAGAAATTCAGAATAGTTTACCATAAGGCGCGTTATTTCTGAGGAAAAAAATCATGGAAATTGATAACAAAGAATAATAATAAGCTAATCCTTTCTTCACTTCAAGTATAATTTTTTCCGCGTATTATTGCCCAAACACTGGAAGGGAAAGAGAAAAGAATATATAGCTAAGATATATAAATTCATGGAATCGTAGAATAATCCTATTGTTACAGTGCGTTATGTTAAACTTTAAAGTGTATCTGTTGAAAATGCTGAAAGAAAAATAAAATATTTCGAAAGAAAAATAACATATGAAGTTAAAAATTGTCTAGACATTGTTTATTTATATAAAATAGTAGAGTTTAGGTATTGAAAAATCGATTTGAGAGAAGAGGGATTTTGTTGTTTTCTTTTTCATAAAAATATATTCCTAACAATAAACTAGTTTGCGTTTATGTTGCAGAAAAAAACAATTCTAAGATTAGAGCCATTTAAAAGAAATAGATGGAGAAAATTTTAGAAAATGCCATAGGCAATAAAATCTCAATTTTTTCAGTTGATCAAATTGTACAAATTTTTGTTAGAATTTCACGAATTGAATGACTGTCTGACAACATAGAATTAAAATCACATATCCTTTATTATACATAAAAATAATTATATTCTTAAAATAAATGTAAAAATCACGCTATGATAAAAAATAATCAGAATATAAAAATGGATTGTCCCTTCTTGCAATAATATCATTGCAGCATTATGGTATCAAGTAGGAACATTAAAAGGCTTTATTGGCCTGTCCTAGATGCCATTAAGAAAGAATTCTAATGCATTATTTTATATCTTAATTGTTAATGGCTCAAATAAATGAAAATCTCCTCAGCTGCGGAATATTGGCTGTCCGTCGTTTTGTTATTGTGATAGAAGAGAAAGGGTTCCCAAATCATAAGTAGATTAGTGAAAAATAATTTGGAAATGTATAGACGTTGTAAAAATAATATGTATTTGACATTTTAAGGGTGGATATTACAGTTTGGAATTTTGAAATAGTACTTTTTGACGTATATATATATACTTTTTTGATTCCTTATAAACCAATAAATTTTCCTTTTAATATGAGTTTTTTTACAGTTTGTGCAGCAAAGTATAAAGTTTAAAATAAAAGAAAATATTTTGCTATAGAAATATTGTATAATTTTATATAACATAAAGTATCAATACAAAAAAAAAATATAACTAAATCTTTCTGTTACTTACAAAATAACTTCTGAAAAACTTAAGGTAAACTTAAGGAGAAAAGCGACTCACTGACTGACTGACTAATCCCGATATTTCCGGAACTATTCAATTTACAGACATGAAATTTCGTAGACATGTTCCTTTCATAGAGTAGAGATCCCTAAAGCGGATTTTTCGAAATTCGTTACGGGGGTTAAGGGGCGTTATAAATAATTGTTTCCATTTTTAAACTACTCGACGTACAATTTTGAAATTGGGTAAGCAGATTCCTTTCATAAGATATCCACTACAAAATGAGTTTGGTGAAAATCGACCCCTAAGTGGCTTTGCGGGGCTTAGGGGGCGTTATAGATAATTATTTCCATTTTTAAACTGCTGGACGTACAATCTTGAAGTATGATAATCAGATTTCTTTAATGGATTAAAGATCCCTTTTGTAATGTGTTTTGTGAAAATAGACCTCTAAGTGGAGTTGCGGAGGCTCAACGGGCGTTATAGATAATATTTTTTCCATTTTTAATCTATTAGATACACAGTCTTCAAATTTGGAAAGCAGATTCCGTTCATAGAGTACAGTTCCCCTACAATGTGGGTTTTGTGAAAACATACCAACAAGTAGCGTTGGGGGGGGGGGGGCTCAAGGGGCGTTATAGATAATTAACCCCATTTTGAAACTATTAGACGCACAGTCTTGAAATTTGGAAAGCATATTCCTTTCGTAGAGTAGAGATCAGCTACAAGATGGATTTTGGGAAAATAGCCACCAGGTGGCGTTGCGGGGGATTAAGGGGTGTAATCGATAAATAGTTCAGTTTTTAAACTATTAGATCTACCAGCTTGAAAATTGGCATAAATGTTCCTTTCATGGAATAGAGTTCCTTTTACAAAGAGTAACACGAAAATCGACTCCCAAGGAGGGTTGCAAAAGGTCAAGAGGAGTTATAGAAAAGATTTCCTGCTTTTGAATTGTTAGACCCACATACTTGAAATTTGTTAAGCATGTTTCTTTTGTTGAATAGGGATCCAATATTTTACGGAAATCAACTCCTGGGGGGAGCAGAGGGTTACTGCGGCGTACTGATAAAAAAATTCCTTTTTTCAAACTACAAGTACTATAATTATGAAATTTGGTTTGCATTTTTCTTTTGTTGAATTAAAATCCACTAAGAACGGTTAGTTTGGAAAACCCCTCTCACGGTATTACGGGGTATTGATAGTAATAATTTCGTTTCCCCCCCCCGCTAGATTTAGACTTGAAATTTGGCTTGCGTGTTTATTTTACGGAGTAGAGATCCACCACACAAAAATTGGTTTAGCGAAAATCCACTTCATTAAAGGGTTACGAAAATGCAAACATCATTCTATACTTCAATTTTATAGAAATTACAAATTAGATGAGTTCTGCACTTTTTTTTATCAAGAGGTGACAGTTAAAGGTATAAGTATATTTTTCAATACAATCGAATTCTTAATGCTAGGACTTAGATATGAATAATTTATATATATATATATATATATTATATATATATATATATATATATATATAATATATATAAACAGTATATATTTATAAAACATCATGAACTACCCAGCGAAGCGGAGGGTGGATAACGGCTAGTTTATATATAAAATTAAAACTTTAGAATTCCTGTAATCGATATATCTCCAATTTTAAATTTATCTCATATTTTAGTTTTTTTTCTTTAAGATTAAAAGATATTGAAGCAGTTTAACTTCACTATTTTTTTCAATTCATCATATTACAAAAAAAAAAAAATGTAACTGATCCCGTTCCAAAAATTGAGGTATACATAATACAAATCTACAATTTACAATGATACATGTAAAATATCATAACTCTGCAACCGATACTTTTTTTAACCTTGTGAGAAACTAAGAAATTTAGAAAAACTGAAAAATCAAGAGTAATGATTAAATTCTCATTTTTAGCATTAAAATAAATCCGTTTACACTTTAAATATATCAATTTCATATACTGAGGTTTATTTTTCCATAAAGTGTTCATGCATATTTTTTTCTAATTTTCGGTGTCTTAAGAGCCTTTTTGTGAGAGATATAAGCAATTTCCGCTCTCTTTACTCATACCTGAAAATCAGAAACAACAGACGAATACTTTATTTTAAAACCCGGAAATTTCTTAATATCTGGACGATTAGCCACACCATCATCAAGTATCACTGTTGCTTCATTTTAGACCAATATCAATTGTTGTTTTGGGATATCCTGATATTTTTGATCAGTAATTCTAAACTGTAAAATGGAAATACCAACCTCATCACTTGACCGAGATTTATAACCACAAGGTGAGTCGCTAACAGGCATCATGTTGCTTCATAGGAGGGAGATACTGATGAATGAAATAACAAATCAAAAATTTCCAAACAGGGGAAACTAACGAAAAATCTTTTTGTTTACATTTTTTCTAAGGGTCACGTATTTTTTTTTTTTAAATTTACATTTTTTATTACTGATAGCGTAATTATTGTTAAATTTCGACGAGGTTTGCCTTAAAACGTTCTTAACAATCTATATTAATTTCTTAAAATGTTTTTGAAAATTCGATTTTCTGAACATTCGAAGGTACTATCCCCCCCCCCCAAAGTTGGCCTTAAAAACGTATACAGTAATTATTTAAAGGGCAACTGGACAACTATCAGAAATTAATGATAACCTGGTGGTGAAAGTTGAAAAAAAAGCTGGGAAAAAAAAAGACTGTTCGATTAGATTTTTATCTAATGATTATACTTTAAATTCAATAAGTGTTTCTGCATGGAATTGTGAGTGTGAGTTAGATTAAAACTTATATCAATATCTTACAACAAGGCAATATTCAATGGGAATGTGATGAATATTGGAAAATTATTTTTTAATTTTAGACAGCTATTAAGATGTAGAATAATTTATACATTACAAGCATGTTTAATAAGTACTACTGCCTTTCATGGGCTTGTCATATACACAATTTAATACTTATCTTAATCTTATGGTTTATAATTAAAGTCGTATTGTAAATTTACGTCGAAGTTCATTTTTATTGCATTGAATACATTCTTATTGTAGAACGAAGGCGTGAGGAAAATTATGATTGAAAATTATTCACATATATTGAAAGTTTGAGAAGCAGTGCTTTATATAGTACTAAAAACTTGTGAATGTTCAATTAATAATAGTAATTTATGAAATAATATCTCATAATATTTGTCTATAAAGCATAATTACGTAAGATAATATTCTTCAAGCTAATTTGAGAAATCTTAAAGCATTTATACCATAAAAAATGTTCTATAAGGCGGATAACCTTCACATTAAGATTAACTGCTCTTATGCACGGTAATTAGTGTATCAGTGTTGCTTATGACAATCAATAATAGTCATTAACTTCAAATGTTGCGAATAATAATCCAATAATTTAAAATCCATCATAATAAAACTCGATAAATATCTAAAGTCATTTTTGAACCCTCTAAAAGAGTCATAATAGGACGATAAATAGTTGCTCCATCTGTGACCCTAACGTTTCATGCTTTCTCCATATACTTGAAAATGGAGCAGATAGTTCATAAACGTTCAATAAAAATCTTAATAACCATACTTAAAAGTCAATAATGCGTTTAGAGTCTGTGTTGTGAAAGCAAGAAGCTGTTTAAGTTCTGTCACATTAATGATGTCGTAAGGCAATAAAAGTTAATGATCGAAATCGTATTTGATAGTTGTTAAGTACGGACAGTAAATACGTTAAAAATACACGGGAGGTATATACAGTGGCAATGGAGGTATATACAGCTTAATTGACGAATCACTGGATCCGATTGGTAAGCAAAACATAACAGTAATTAAAATACTAACGAGAAATTACCTTATGAAGTTTAAATTGGTGCTTGATAATATTAATACGCAAAAGTAAAGCAGAATATTTTTTTAAAAAATATAATGAACGTTGTGTACATACAAATTACATATCCTTAAACCATTATGCGTATGATTTAGTGAATTTTTGTTATTTGTTAGATACCAGTTAGTTAGGCTTTCAGAGGTATAGAATAAGTATCTTCAAAAAAATATATTTGTATAAATATGCATTATAAATAGTATTCTTTGATGAGCTCTTACAAATAATCTGATTTTTTTTAATACTATTTTCTATTACTTTTTCTTAAACAACAATAATGTTCTTCCTAACCAATACCTTTATAAAATCTATGTTGATATTAGAGTTTATTGAAATGTAATTACTATTTTAAAGTTTTTTCATACCCCTTCTTTGTTTCTCAATAAGGCCAGATCAGAATTTCTTCCAAGTGAATACATTCTACATTTTCATTGGTATTGTTATAATTATAATTATTCGAATATTATATTATTATTATAAATACTTTATTCTTCTTCATAATCTTTTTTTTTTGCCCTTTATTATCTTTATTCAAAATATCTTCAAAGAGGATATCTTCTTCAATATTCCACTTAATTATAATTATTTCAAACTTATTGATAACAATTGTTTATCACATCACTCTTTGTGACCTCTTATCTTCATTTAAAATTTCTTCAAAGCAGATATCTTCTTCAATATTCCCCTTTTATGTTCACATTTTATGATTATAATTATTTAAAAAAATTATTATTATTAATATTTTATTATTATTCATATATGTGTGTTCTTCTTGTTCCTCCTTATCTTCATCTAAAATCTCTTCATAGCTTGTACTTTGTTCATTGTTTCGTTCAATCATTATAACTGTTATGATGTGGTATAAATAGACGTAGTGATTGAAATGAGAGCATTTTAAGACAATATAATTCCCAATAGTCAGTTGGTGAAGTTTAATTCTCATTATTTTCTCGTAAGTTTACTAATTTGTGATATTTTCTATACAATTTTACAAAATTCAAATAAGATTTTTCAAAAAAAAAAAAAAAAAAAAAAAAAAAAAAAAAAAAAAAAACATGATATATATGTAAACAAAACATGTAATAAGTGTAGTTAAATCACATTTCCTGAATGCTTAAGAAATCTCCTAAAATTTCTTTACTTATAAATTAGATATTTTTTCCTAATTATAACTACAAGGGGTGATCAAATGAAAAGGTACGAAACGACACGGTGGGTACAAATATAGACTTTATTCAAAATATACACCATAGGCCTGAGCACAACGATCCCACTGATGAACAAGCCGCAGGATTCCTTGTTCCCAGAATTCCTGTGGCTGTGACGAGACCCAGTCCTTCACAGTGTCCTTGAGTACGTCGTCCGAGTTGAAGCGCTTTCCTTTCAGGTGTTTCTTCAGTGGACCAAACACATGGAAATCGCAGGGTAACATGTCCGGACTGTAGGACGGATGGTCCAACGTCTCCCATGGGAACTTGTCCAGTTCCATTTGTGTGACTCTGGAGACGTGTGGACGCGCGTTATCATGGAGCAGAAGCACACCCTCCGTGAGCAGCCCCGGTCTTTTATTCTTGATGGACCTGAGTAGGCGTCGGAGTGTCTCACAGTACGCATCGGAGTTAATGCTTTTTCTGTGCTCGAGTAATTCTGTGCTCGGATCATTTGGACGCCGCTTTTTATAAGAGCCTTTGCTCTCTCCTGCGCATGCGGGCACCCGCGCATGATCCGATCCCAGTCAGAGTCTCCAATGGCATCCCGAGATGTCTCGCTACATTCTCCCTTGGCGGAATATGCAAATATTTAACTGTTTCATTTTTATGTCGTTTCTTACCTTTTCATTTGATCACCCCTTGTATATAAACATACATTTTGTTAGAGTGTATTTAGTCTATCTCAGTGATTTGTTAAGATCATTATATACCCCTAATTCTGTAAAAATTAAAATAAGTCATATTTAAAAGATGAATTCATTATGAACAATTTTTAAAGTTTATGCATTATTGTAGCATAAGTTAACATGAAAATGTACCAAGTATGGAAAATGGTTAAAATGCAAAAAAGCAGACTATATAGCAAAATTATTAATCTGGTTATTTTAAAATAGTAACTATTGATAAAAAGTTATTTATAATCATAAATTTTTATTTCCTAAGTGCAACAATTTGTCTCAAAGTCAAAAACTGTGCTCGAGCCTAATTTTTTTATGAGTAATTTAGGCAGTGTAAACATTCATAATGAGAAAAACACTTGCAAAAAGTGAATTTATCATAAATAAATTCCTTTAATACATTTTTTGTTCAATTATTAGCTTGAAAGTTATAACAAAATTGAATTAAAAATAATAACAGTAATCAGCAGATTTGAATTAAAAAGCGAATTGCTGTACAGATCTGAAGAACAAGGAATATTGCGCTTTCAAAATTTCATCGACTTTAAATTAAATCTATGAATAGATATAACATTTTGACTGACGATATTATTAACTTGAAATGGAGTGCAATTTTCAACATTAATATCTCTAGCTCAAAATTACCTATATTTTCTACGGCCAATAATAATAGAAAATTAGTTATATGTTTTTTTAATTATACAAAAACATTTTGTTCTCTCTTTCTCTCTCTCAATGCATTCTCAAAACAACTTCAAGAAAGTAATATGGCTTCTATTAAAGAAGAAAGATCTCGAAAGAGTACATAAATTATGAAATGAACAAACGAAAATAAGAGCTTATCTTGAATAATAATGTAATATGCATTTAATTCAAAATTGTTTGTTCTCTCATAGGTGTTTTTGTCTATTTAACATCTAATAATGGATTTTCGGTTCTTAATTTGGCCTTTTAAAATATACCTAGAATTTGAAAAGAAAAAAATGTTATTTAAAACGAAGGGTCTTAAAATGAATTTTGTGTATGTGTTACCATTAAAGTGTATAATTCAGTTATTTCATGAAATAACTAAGTAATTGATGAAATAACACTAGACAATTCAGTTAAATTATATAATAGATGAAAAATTTTACATTTTACTTATTTATTCCAAAAAATAAACAGGTATTCTATGAAATAAATAAGGATAGACCGTTAAAGGGAAAAATAAACTATTTCAAGGATATTTTATAAATTAAATGATCATAAATAGCTAAAATCTCTCGAAAAATACATTTGTCACTTTTTGCGGATGAATAACTGATAAATAATAAAAGAAAGCTGATTGTACAATCTATTATTCCTCATATTGCAAACATTAGTTAAACAGAAAGGGAAAATAATATGTTGTAAAAATTTATTATATTTAAATATTATAAACAAAAATACATGCTGGGAATAAAAACTGTTCCTTCATAAAAACATTGTGCAAACTTTTTAAAACAAAAATGTACGAGAATATTAATTTAAATTTCATGAGATAACTTTATATTTTACTTTTCATTATTTATTAGAGCAATGATTTCTGTTATGACACTTTGGACTGCACTACTTTTTATCTTTGAAACAAACTCACATCTTACTATTACCCATTCATTTTACAACGAGCAATTTTTAAATCCTTGCCCAGTACCGGAACTTTGAGCTGTTGCAACAGATTGAAGAGTTGCGTCAATATTTGGAACTTAATTTAATATTTGGAACTTAGTAATGGAAACTAATTTTCGCTGACATAGTATACTGAACTGATATCTAAAGTATAGTTGTTTTATTCGCACATCTCTACTTCCTAATCTGAAAAATCTTTCCCAAAGCAACTGGGACAGGTTCAAAGAAATTTCGAGTGGCTTACTTCATAATTTAATGATCATGTAATCGTTATTCTATAGAATTTCTTGTTAAATCGTAAAAGTCAATAATTTTATGTAGTTTATCTGACTTGTATAGTTATTTCGTGAAATACCTAGTTATTCTAAGAAATAACGGATTTCACACTTTAACTATAACATATGTATGCGTAAAACAAATGTATGAGTAAATATATTGCATACATCTTAGAAATCCTAACATTCTCAAAAAAAATATTTAAAAATGCTAATTACTTTAACGTGTCAGATTAATTTGAGAAAAACTCAGAAATGCAGCACTGCATAATGTTTTCAAAGAATTCTTTTGAGAAAAATTTTCTTTATTTTTACCCGAAATATATATGCGAAAATTTAAACATAAATCATATTATTTAAATATACTTAGAATTTATTATTATTTCTTAGACAAACTTATTTTTTAGTTGAAAGATGAATTGAATGCATGCTACATGTTCAGAACGAAATAATGTAACCCAATATGTTTGAAGGCTTTTTACCTTTATTAACATTAACTTTCTTTAAAAGTTCTTGTAGAAGAAACTGCTAGGTCTTAAATGGACAATACAGAAAAAAAAATGCTAATGCTGTTAGAAAATAATTAAAAGCTCTTCACATGCTAAAAGAGATTACGAACTTTGAAATGAAAAAAAAAAAAAAAACATTGCAAAACGTTACTTTTAAATTGCTTGGGACTTTTCTGCATGCTCAAAATTAATTAAATTAAAGTGACGACATCTTTCGTTTTAAGTAATCGTCCAAGAAATACAATTTTAAGTAATTAAACAATAATATTAAGAAAAACAGTTTTCCCTTTTCTTTTCCCTTCACAACAACCCACTGTCATTTATTGTTATTTTTTAAAGATTTAAGGGCCATTAATTCCTATGGATGAATACAAGGTTAAAATGATTTTATACATTAAAATCCAATTAGTATTTCTTCGTGTTTAACTTTTATGTAATTACTTCATAAGTTTGTGATGTTTTTATTTTAATTTCTTATAGGGAGATTTAAACTGTTTTGTACGAGTTAATTCTTCTGTATTGAGAATTATTAATATATTTATTAAAAAAGCTGGTTTATTTTTGCGGTTAGAATGCTTTAAAAAAAGGCAATAGATATTTTTTTAATTTAACAAAGTGATAGGAAATCTTCGGAGATTTAATTGAAAATTCATTTTTAACGCATAAATTAATTATTTGTCTTTACTTCTCATACTTTAAAGCTTTCTTTAATTATAATTTTTAAATAATTCAGAAAAAAAGGCAACCATTTGTGTAAATCTCAAAACAACAAGTTGAGAAAAAAATTACATCTGCGAAAAAAAGGGTTATATATTCAGAAATAAGTATAATTAAATAGTATTTATTTTATCAATAGAAAAATTTATGTATAATAATTAATTAACAAGTACATTTTCTTTGAAATTATGTTCGTGCCAATGATTTTAGTTATTTAATAAAAGAAAAACAGAAGCAATGCCAAATGTGTATTTATATGTACATTTACGCACATTACCTAGAACTATATTTCTAAAGTGTTTGTTCAGGCACATGTTTCTGACTTAAAATCTTAGACTGAAATATG
The DNA here is from genome assembly GCA_019973975.1 of Trichonephila clavata. NCBI lineage: Eukaryota > Metazoa > Arthropoda > Arachnida > Araneae > Nephilidae > Trichonephila > Trichonephila clavata. The sequence continues at coordinate 184,935 of BMAO01037854.1, forward strand.
GTAAAAATGTAATGTAAAAATTTATCATATAATAAATTATATTACAATTATAAATTCAAAACGCATGGAGTGACAATAAGTGCACATCTATGCACTTAAAATGTTGATAAATTTGTCTCTAATGTTCAAAGAAATTAAGACAGAATATTATTACGAAAAATTTGCCTTGGTACCTTTTCACTGAAAATTGAAAAAAAAAATTTAAAAACATTTTTCCATTGAAGATTATACTCCGTTAAGTCTTTTAGAAATTAATGCATTGTTTTTCTATCTTCCCTCTAAAATTAATTGAAATCTTCATTTTAATAAATAAGTACCATACTATAGAATTACCTTACTTTTTAACAAGTGTCAACAGAAAATTTAATAATAAAAGACAAATTTTAATAAAAAATTTCCAAAGAATTCAGCAGATAGAGTGTTGGACACTATTTATTTTTATTGAAAACCAGCTTCGGTATTTTAAGCATTGTGTTCACATGTTCCGACTGTTGAAAATTGAAGCATTATACTAAAAAAAAGTTTTCTCCGTTTTATTAACAGAATATTTAATATAGGTTTTTATTTACCGTCAGAAAATGTTTGCAAAAAATAATTTTCTGAAAAAATTCCTGTGGATATAGTTTAACTTTTAAATTTAAGAGAAAAACCAGAGTGAACGAAACTTGTGATTTTGTTTCAATCACTCAGTTGTAAATGATAACATATTCAATAGGACTCATTATTCCTATTCAACATTATCCAAATTTACATTTAAATGCTAATATTTTCCACGGTAAAATTCACGCTTTTATTTATGCCCGTAACCACATTATTCTTCGGTATCTCTACCATCCTTTGAATGAATAACGAAATAAACAAAATTGGCAGAACGGAAATAAATTGATTAATTTTGAAGATGATGCCTCGCAAATTAGTTTCCAATATTCTTCTTTAAATGATGACCATAGATCTTTTAAAATCCAGTTTAAAACTAGCATTCATTTCTTCATTGCATATGTTTTTCTTTTTTTTTATCACTTGAAATGACATCTTTATTTATCTATAGGCCATATGCATGGATGATTGAGAAAGACCAATTTATTCATATAGCTATAGATCAATATAAATAAGCACAATTCTTAGAATTTATAATTCATTGCAGATTTTATCTTTGAAAAATGACAATAACGGTGTTTTTAAAATCTAAAAGTGTTTCTCAAATTTTAAAGAAAATATGCAATTACTTTAAGTTTTAAATTCATTAAATATTCACAAAACATTTACTAATGTAATATATAGCATTATCTTAATAAAAGAAGCAATTTTAGTGATTCTAAAAATGAAAATTATGAACTCTTTAAAAAGGTAAATAATCCGATTAATGAAATAGAATCATATTAAATAGCATAGGGGAAATTTGTTTACATAAAGTTATACATGGTATATATTCGTTACTGAATCTTTTTTACTATTATTATAATGTATTAATGGCACTTATAAGCAGTGAAATAAGGTTCTCATCTTCTTCGACGATATAAAAGGATAAAGATAATCTTTTAAAGCACTGGTCCCTAACACTCTGGCCACACTCTAACACTCTGTATGGGTCCACAGATAAAATAGCACCTAGCCGAGGAAGAAACTTTTTTTTTTCTATTTTATTTACTCTCGTGTATATCTCTCGGCTTTTTTCGATTTTTTATGGGGATCACTTTAAATTCATTTGTTTTAGTGAAACTGCATTTTATTCTGAAGATATGTTTAAACACAATTTGATTAAAATAATCAAATAAAAAAAATCTAAAATGTAAGCAATCAAATACCTCCCCCCACCACCACCAGAGGGCAGCGCTAAAATTTCCTTTTTTTTTTTTTTTGACTGATCCGTGGTAATCAAAATATCTTGTGGTACATTATTAAAGCAATAAATTATAAGCAAAAGTAAAATATATTTGAGTGCATCTTTTTTTCCCCTACTTTTTTTTATCTTTATTTTAATAAGGAAAGAATGTTAAAGAAGCAATATGTACTATTTTTTGTTATGAATATAGGAAATAAGATGATATCTCATGTATGGTTTAACTTGTCTTAATATAAATGATTAAAAAAATTCTTAAGAAAGAGCTCCAAAGCTCAGAGAAAATTCTGAAATTTATTCACATTTCATTAACGCAAGTCCTCTCAAATTATGCTTCTTACTCTAGTTATTATTTGAAAAAGTAAAAAACAAATCATAGTAGAAAACAACAGAAAAAAATCATCGGGAACAAGCGTAAGAGCTTAAGAAATAATCGAAGAAAAAAATAGAATGTACATGTTCCACACGCACTCACACACATGGCAGTACATTTTCAAAATTAAATTCTCAGGAAAACATTAGATTTAAAATTTAATAATTTGATTTCTTAGTATTACCTTACTTCATATTGATTTCACTTTCAATGAAATTGAATGATATTTTATTAATAACAATTTCTATTTTTAATGTTTTATTTTAAAAACGGAGTATTTATTTTTTGAATTTACATTGATATAGAATGTCGTTCTCTGTATAGAATACAAACTTAAATGAAAATCATTCCAGACAGAGACTCTCTCATTTCCTTATTAAAAAAAAAAGAAAGTCCATTTTAAATAGTTTTTTATTTACCCTCTTTCTCATGAATAAATAGTTCTCATTGTGTTTTACATAAAGGAAACGAAGTAAAAAAGAACCAGAATAAATCACTTTTATTCTTTCCGAGTATGTTAGGAGCTCTTTCGGAAGACACAATACACATGTGCATATAAATAAACCCGCTACCTGAGTTAAAATGAAAGGGAAAAAAAAGACAATCTACATTACTAAAGGCACGCGCGCGGAGAATTCTCTGCAGGGAATTTGCGAAAGGGAAAAAACGCGATAAATTATCTATGGTTGACATTCAGCGCCGTTTGCATGGAGGTGGCAAATACGGCGCAAGCTGGCATTGCAGAAACGCTCGCAAATATTAGATGCACCAAATGTCTCTTTTACCAGGTGGTTTTACTTCTCCCTTTCCACTTCGTCTACTCTAGTTTCTCATAGTATATTTATACTTCTTTTTGCAAAAAAGTTAGGTTTTTTTTTTCTTTTTCATTCATTGTTACTCTGTAGCATTTTCTTCAAATGTGGTTATTAAAGAGTATTTGTGGGCAAATCAGCATACATGAGCTACATAAATAATTTGTATATAGTTAATTAACATATTATTATGCTTTGTCTAATAATTGTTCAGGTAATTATTGTATATTAAGAGCGATTAAGATTTCAAATAAACGTAGGAAAAATAAGAAGATGGCAGGTATTTTTTAGGTAAAACATAGTATTAAAATGCACAGACACATTCTGTGGAAAGTTAATTCTACGTGGATCGGAAAATTTGTATACCATAAATATATATATATATGTAATAATTCCATAAATAATCCTTTTTCATAATTTTAACTACAATGTCATCCTTCAGACCAACTTTAGTAATAAGTTAATCCCCCTAACGAGATCTTTTAAACTACACTATCCACCCACTCAGATCATGTATTGAGAAGCTTAAAATACGAGATTCCTGACCACTCCTTTTCGCTTCTTATTTCTGCTTCAACATGTAGTCGCTGCGCTTTTTTGTGTCTGTGTTTGTTTTGTGTTTTATTTGTGAATCGTCTGTGTGTCTTCATGTTCAGTGTACAATAAACAAGATTAACCTCAGACTGCCTCATCAATCTCATATAAAGAATACATTCAATGCCTCGTTATTAATATATATATATATATATATATATATATATATATATATATATATATATTATGGTACACTAAGAGTGATTAAGATTTTGAATTAATATAGGAAGAATAGACAGGCTTTTGGGTGACGAAGAATATTAAACTACTTTGGCAAATTCATTGGGAACTTTAGTCAGTATGGATTTGCAAAATTATTTTTTTAACGTTAATTTTACAATAAATTTTTTTCTATGTCTCACGTACACATACATACACACACGTCTCACGTACACATACATATGCGTGTTTGTGTGACGTTTTCACTGGAATTTAACACTTTATTGAGACATCTTAATGGAGGAGACGGGACATTTTTTATAGTACTTCTATATTTTCCCAAACAAGCCGGCTGGGTGGCGTGGTTGGTTTGTCGCTAGTCTTCTGCACCTAAAGTTGAGGTTTCGACCCCGGCCCAAGTCGGTGGATTTTCATGATGCAGTAAATCAACAGCGGCCATGTCGTATAGTTATACAGCATGTAAAAGCTTCCTAGAGAGCCTGTTTGGCTTGGATGCTCTCGGCAAAATTAAATCCTGGTACAGGTTCGTATCGTCAGAGCCCAGGTGCCTCCCTCTAGGGAGAATACGAGGTTAAAATTACTTACGGCGATTGGTATCCGCCTATGCTGCGCCGTACTAAAAAGAGCTTCCGTGCTTCCGTGAATGTACTTAGTCTGTGCAATGGTAAAATACCAATCCGCAGCCCATTAGAAATAAAAAAAATATTTCCCCAAGCAGCACATATATAAGAGAGCAAAGTGAATAGCAGCTAAAAAACCCACATAGACAGTATTTTTATTTACATTCCAAAGACCCAGCTTTTATATCTAGCCCAATCAGAATGTTAGAGAATTATATGATTTCCTTTAGATAATGCACTGATTGGTTAAAAGGATAGTTCCATTTCGGCGGAAAACTTAAAGGAATTAATTATCACGCTATGTCCTGAAGTTTTTAAGACCATCATAATTTAAATAATAGTCCTTGAAATAAAATTTAAAGGGATAATTATTACACATGGATAAAGTTCTCTTCATATAGAATGTCTAGAAGTATTTCAATACACAACATGGATGGTTTGGGGTTTATCAACATATATATAATACTGTATTAATTAAAATAGCTGTAGCTATTTACAGCGTGCGAATTTATCCTTTGCTTTACGTTAGTAGTAAATGAATTGTGGGGTTAGTCGTAAACGAGTGGTAGTGCCACATTTCTCTCTCCCTCCTGCTCTAAAAAATTATATATATATATATATATATATATATATACATATATATATATATATATATATGTATATGTATATGTATATTTATGCATATAATATATTTTTAAAATATTTAATATTTTTTGACTTTGGTAAGTTGATTTATTTTACCTTTTTATATTTTACTTGATATTTAGAATCATTAACTTAGTTTTGATATATTTAGTATTCTTCTTCTAATGTTATGATTGTTATTCTTAATATAAACAGAAGCTTACTCTCTTAAGTCTAAGAGTTTGTTATTATAATACTGAGAATATTTTATTTTTGACTTATTCTTTCCTGTTATGCAGCTACTTTTGCTTTCCTTTATTAGATTTAAAGCAATTTATTATATGATTATTGATTATACACATATATATTTAAGCATATGTATGTGTGTTTAAATTCTATTAAACATAAATGAAAGTTATAATTCTTGATATGAAGGCATGTATTGCTTTCAAGGTAATTTAACAAACCACTTGAAAAATAATATTAAATACCTTATTTCTTTTAAATACAAAAATCAACAGTTCAATTTAAACAATCAACAGCAAAAAGATAGTCAAAACAAATTTATCATTTTTAGAGACTTCTTGAATACCTCTCTTTGCTTTACGATTTTTTAAAATTTAGTGTGTTGCACCTGACTTTTTATTTTTGATACTTTAATTTCCTTATACATATAGATGAATGTACTAAAATATATGTACATTTTAATTCATATATAAAAATGTATGGAAAATATGTTATACAATTCTCAGCCATTGAAATCAAGTTATTTGCACATTTATATGGAAATCGGTTTTTCTTTTTAAACGCAATCGATTAACAATATATGATCCCCTTATGAACGTGAAAGTGCTTGAGATTGACCTTAATATTTTCTTTGGAAATCTATCTAACCTGAAAATGGTTTCACTGAAATATTGATGTGTTGACTATATAAATATTAGAAACAATCTAAATACCCCCTAACAAGCATCATAGCATAATTCTTCTGTCGAAAGTTCATTTGTTCCTCGAGCCCTTATTGATTATCTTCGAATTCAACTGGACCATGTGGAATACATTTCAAAATGGCTGATCTACTACTTGAAATGTATCGATCTATCGAACTTTACACAGTTCATCCATATCAGGCATGGATGATGGCACTACTCAGGATTTGCCACCATAATTATTTAAAACCTGGTCAATGGATTAGTGAATATATACATCGAGCTATGCAAATTCGGGGGATTTCTGTTGCCAATATATTCACGGTCTCCCGGAAATTGTAACCATGACACCATTCACCGAAATGATGTAATTTAAATATTTTATTGAACTTCGCTTCCTGCAAATGGAGGTAGAAATTTGTAGGATTTGTTATGAAATGAGAAGTCAATAGGGTTGGAGGTTGTAAGATCTTCATTTACTTCGGTACAAACGCCTAAATATAGTTGTTAAAAGTTTAAAAAAGGGGTACGGAATTTATATTTGGAAGTCGCATTAGATCATATTTCGTAGTGATTTAAGAGAATTTTGAATATTTTATGTAAAACTTTCTTCAAGTAATAAACAAGGGATTTTTGGCAACACGCACAATTTTAGAATAATATTTAATTTGTATTCAATTTATTTATGGAGACAAATTTTCTGGGTTCATTTTAACAGTTTGATTCATAACTTTACACAAGAATTGCATTTATAATAGGCTTTATGAATAAATTTAAATTGTTAATGGTAAATTCGTGATTATGTTTGTATTTATTTTTAATATTGATAAACCCGATACTCCAAAAGCTGCGGATGTGTTTTAGAGAATATTTTATAACATGAATGATGAGGTTTTCTTTTCAGTCATAAGTACATTTATTCCCAAAACTTGTGTATTTAATTTATTCAAAATATCGCAGATACATCTAATCTTTACTCTTATGAATTTCAAATTAAATATCATCATTTAAATGATTATCAAAACATCTATTTGACAATAATCAATATTTCCCCTTGATGTTTTTAACTCTAATACAGATCTTAGCATGCTATGTGGAGTATGCAGACTTGATTCATTCGATTATACTCTAAGTAGTCCAGTTGATTTGAGAGTATCTAGTTCAATTATTACGCATCTGTGTTAAAATTGAACTGTGGATGGAATCACAAAGTGATGCTTTCTATGTGTGATTCGGTTCTCAAGGATATGTCATTGAGAGAAATGTGTAATATGACGAAACACGAAGCAACAAAACATGAAAGCCTGATTAAATCAGAAAATGAGTCACGTTCTTGGAATAGAAAAATAGTCACGTTAAAAATATGCTATAACTTTTCTAAAAAAGCAGGAAATGTGTCTGTGTGTGACGCCCCCACTCATTTACCACTAATTTTGTATCAAGAGTAAATTTGCCTATTTAAATAACTACCACAATTTTAATTAATACAGTATTGTATATACGTTGATAATCTACGGCTGTGGTTGAATTTAATTTACTCAGCATGTGATGCATGCATGTTGCGGGATGATTGGGGACGTCTCCGTTCGGTGGTTATTGGCATTCAAGTTTTTGTGCCAATCATGGAAGAAAATGTGTTTGATACCATGGCCTGGCGAATTAAGTGCCTCGCCCTCTCTATGCCTATTACATGTTTTCACTAATTGTGTCGCAAATTAATAAACATCTGGTGGTCTGTAATTATATTTAGCGATACTATTTTTCTACTACTTATTCATTTCCTTCTGCAACCCATAAACCAGGTGTATATATGTCAGCTTGGTATTTTTAACACAGTTCCATACTCACCTGGGGACAAGGACAGCTTAAAAGACTGCGGTAATGCAGGTCTGTTTTCTAAAATGCTCTTGCGAACAACGCCACCTAGCGAGGAACGAAGACATTTCCAACCATGGGTTGATTTACAAATCTGAACCCTTGCTATGTCTTCTACTCCCTTTAAAGTTTATCCCAATGATCGTGCTATATCATGTATTTATATAAAGGCTTGTTAGAAGTCAAAAGAAATTACTTAAGGTGTGCTGTAATACAGGTCCCATCGTTTCGGCAGCAGGTCTATGCCTTAACTCTAGGAAGAACGTATTTGATTCTTGAGGAAGTCGTCCCCAGCTTCCTTCAATTCATCATGCAGAGAAATTTTGTATATTATATAGAAGTTACAGGGTGACGAATCTCCGGAATGCATGGTATATGTTCTAACATTTCCCAACGGATTTTTAAAGTTGTCTTGGTTTCAATTTCAAGGGAGATATGTGAGTGGGCTTTATCGCATTCTCGAAAACTTTTGCACCAAATGTTCAGATACATTCGATCTTATCAGTGTTCACCATAGACTGCATAATCGTCGATAGAGGTCCGCATCAAACTCACCTCCGTCAGTCAGGAACCATACTACTACACGTAGTTCAAATCTGGATGCATCTATATGTACTGCATGACTTTACTTTCGATGCATTTCCTCTACCTCTACCAAGATCAGGTGTCATCGTTGAATGCCAAATGCGATATAAACTTCCTACCGTCCTCTGTGTCCTTGTTTGAGGGGCTCTGCTATAGGTGCACTCATTCTGACACAATCTTATGTGTCCACTTTTCACTTGGGCAACACACACACACATATATATATATATAATTATTCATTTATATATATATACATATATATATATAAATATAAATGAATAATTTTCTTTTTAAATATAAATTTATTTTAAAAAATGAAATTTTTTTAGTTTAATTATTTTCAATGCATTTCAGTCGTGAAAGGTGAAACAACATATCATCATACCTTACTACTATTTAGTACGAACGTATTTATCAATTACATTTATATTCTTAAATATATTTAATTTCTCTTGTGCTGTTATATATAAAAGCTCTATATATAAAGGAAAAAGTTGAGATTCTGTAAAGCAAGTTTGACAATATTTCATGTAGCTAAGAATATGACAGTTTTAGAAAATCTAGCCCTTTTCCATTTTGGTCAATTGACTTTTCTTTATATATTGGTCCCTTTTGTTCTTGGTTCTAAATTTTACAATTTAAACTTGTTTTGAATTGTAGGATGTTTAGTTTATCCACATATTACTACTATTTTTCCCTATTGTACATGCACACATGCATGCATATATACATATGCATATGTATAAAATTGATTAATATTTATCAAACTTAAAATAATAAAAGTTTAAAAAGGAGAAATAATTTATCATAAAAGTTAAAATGTGATTTATTTTCCACGAAATAAACAATTTTGTAACTAAATGCATTTAGAAGTTTAATTTGATTTTTTTTTACTCTTTATTTCAGTTCTCTACTGATGTTCATTTAAGAACATAAAAGAAGAAATATACTTTTAGATTACGTAAGTAAACACTTTAAAAACAGATTCCATTATAATTTCTTCTTAAGCCCACTTTAAAAGTGGGATTCCGAATTACTTTTTGGAATACATGTTTTCTTACTGTTTTAAAACTCTGAACTGTCACACAAAAGTAATTGGATGACTTTTTCTACCCTGTGGAACCGCAGAATTCCCATTTTAATTCACTTCAAAGCATCCTCATGATATGACATAGTTTTTAAAAAAATTCCCTATCTGCTTGTACCCTTGCCCTTTAAAATTTTATGCATGTATTTTTGGTTGAATAAAAGTATCTGCATAAAAAATATCTTTATTAAGATTTATGACACTTAAATTTGTTTTTTATCGCTAAGGAAATGCAAGAGCATTATTTGTGACACGTGTCATTTGTGTAGGGTATATTAAAATATGACTCAAGAGGGAGTTATATTAAAATGATATGTCGTTTCTATGTGATTGCTTGGGGCATAAATTTAATTTGATGTTATTTTTAAAAATATTTTATACATTTATTTTAAAGCTCTAAAATGAATTTATAAGGAAATTATTTTAATTACTGAGGTCTTAAAGAAAATCGTTTTTCTTAATTTGGTTTTGAGAGTTGCCCTACTTATACTTATAAATACTTTTAAATTAAAATTTATAAATAAAAGCCATAGATGTTGAAAAAAATAGTGATGGTAATGTGTGTGGCTTTATTAATGTATTTCCGAGGAGGTCATATGTTATTGATACATGAGGCTTCATGGATAGGAAAAAAGGGAAGTTATGAATTTAAATGCTTTTAAGTAAAATTCTGTACATTTCCCCAAAAAAGTAATGATTGTAATCAAGTTAAATATATAGATTTTAAGCCCCAAAGCATTTAGTGCCGTAACCTTTAATAACGTTTTATGTTACTAAATATATATGGGTGGCTACAGTACAGTGCTGTAAAAAATATAAGACCCCTAATGAATTAGAAAATTTACATATTGTGTGTTTTTTGATTGATCATGAAATACTTTCTTTAATAATTGCAACAGTAAAATACCTTAAGAAATTTGATTTAAATATTTTGTTTTGTTTTATAAAAGCAATTAAGTAAGGTTAAGATATTATAAGAGCTCCGTAGAAGCGTATTATAAAACGTATTCCTTAGTATTTCTTGAAAGCATAACCACAAAAGCAAATATTCTGGTTTGATTTCTGTTTACGATATATTCGAGTTTATCACACGAGAAGGTTATTTGTGAGTGTAAAGTGAGAATATCATTCTTTTAAGATTACTAATTGATTTAGATGGGAAACATTAATTTAATGAGACGTTGTAAAACTGCCATACGCAGTGTTATACATCTAAAAGATTATTCAGCCATAGTAAAATTATGTGAAATAAAACAATTTAACAACACGTAGGAATGAATAAATTTTTCTTTTCACACAAACAAGATATTCTGACAAGGGAAATTTCAAAGCATTTCATTAAAACCACGCCACACGTCAAAGTGTGTGAGTTTTCAATCTAATACTAATACACAGTCTATGAAAATAAAGAAAATACCAAAGTTATTAATACGTCAACGAGAAGAAGAGAAAATGATTAAAAATGTCATATCATGGAAATGAGAGGAAAACCGAATTATAATATGTTCTGTTGAGAACAATTTTAATATGGACGTGAAGGTATTTTTGGAATAATTTTAACCCTATCGTGGGTCAATCCTTTCTCCTTTAAATTTCTCGCAGCTTTTAATATTTTATCAACAAATAAACAATAGTATTTAAGGGAATATATTTATTTTGCCAAATTTTATGTTTACAATTAATTTTTAGGGGAGAAAATAATACTTCCAAAGAGATCATTCACCGTCATAAAGAAAATTAAATTTAACGTTGATTATTTACCTTAAAACACGAGAAGCCTGTTGCAATGCTCAATAGGACATCACACTCTGCACACATGTAACGGGTCCTCTTTTCTAGTCCCTTTCTGCGACATTTCTTATATCGTCTATAGTTAAAAACCATCTTTGACTTATGATTTCCCACACTGGCTAAGTGTGAATCATTAGGAACTACCCACTTCTTTGCTTGGAAGTTAGCAGAATGTCCGCTCCTTTTTCTTGTAGAATATCTATCTACTAGCCAACGAGCTAATGCTATACGGTCTAAACATCTTTTTCTTTTCCTCACTTGCCACATTATGAAACTATTTACGATGGCAATGCCAATAAGACACTAACATACACGATGCTAACATTTTAAAGATCTCATTTGGCATATTTCTTTATTTGATCGAAGCGATCAATCCCTCCCATGGCATCGTTAAATACAGTGACTACTTTTGGACAAGGTATTTTTTTTAGTGCATTCTATTTTTGTTGGATTTACAGATGTTATTATCGCTGGATTATGTGCAGTAGCACAAAACTGAAGCGGGAATTAGTCTTCCCATCGTTATAACAGCAAGACCTACATAATATACTGTGTTTTATGCCTTTCACAGATGTATTTTGTAAGATCATGTAGACGGGAAGTAATCTTCCCAAGGCCCATGAAAGGGTTGAGTAGAATGCGAAAGCTTCGATTGACGGTTGGGAGGATGATCAGTAACGTTTACGGAAAACTATTCAGAATCAGTTATGTGAATGCTGTGAATTTCAAAACATGTAAATTGGCCGTATTGTACAATTCTACATGATCATCTCATTCTCTATGAACTTTTACTAGGTTAATTCTAAATGAATGTTTCATCAGAAGGACCTCTTGCCATGCATGTGGATCAACTTAGGAAGAATTTCAAAATGAAACAGTTCATGGTTTGCAGGGAACTATTCGAAATCGTGTTTTTTGGACCATGTAAAACCTTTGGTATATGTTATAATGTACAATGTCATTTATAGATGTGCGTTTAAATCTGCCAATTGACTCAAAATAACCATTCTAAAAGAATGGTACAGTATTTCCAAAATCAAACTTAGCCAGCGTTATTTAAATTAAAAACAGTATGCATGAAATTAAAAGGAAAATGACTGGTGAATATTTTCTTGTACATAGGCAAATTATGCCATAAATTGAAACTGCTCTTATTATAATTATTTTTTAATATTTTATTTAACTTAATTATTCATTTCATTCTTAAAACTTATTGAAGCCTTATTATAATTCAGATATTATAACTCAATTTTATGCATTTAAAATAAAATTTTATTTCATAATTACCAAAGTTAAAATAGAGTTCTAATCTCTTAACAGGGTATAATTAATCGTAATTATTTTTTTTCTACAAAAGAGTTTTTGTATTTAAGTAAAAAAAAATATTCGTAGTCTGTATTTTTGAAATTAAAATATTTGTAAAAAGAAAAAATTTTATACTTGGTGTATGATTATGCCTAGCCAGTTTACAATAACCTGAAAAAACTTAAGACATTGTTTTTCTTTTAGTATAACTGTGCCTATAATACAGAATATCTTAAAGAAAAATGTATATTATTGATAATTAATTTAAAAAATTTTCATTCAGGTACTTCAAATGAATTTATAATTTTAAAATGACTGCTTATATAATAGTATAACATTTGTATGTGATAATAATAAAACTTAATACTGAATTATTCTGATTTTATTACAATTTTTATGAACTTTATTTCAGTAATCTGTTTTTTTTAATATTTTTTTTCGCAAGAACAACTAATTATAAAAGGGGTTAAAAGTTTACCAAGTAAGTTTTGATTGTATATAAATAATATTATTTTGTAAATATACTTATTACCTTGTATGAAGAATATTTTTAAAATAAAGATAAATTAACATACCAGATGCTTTTGTAACAAATTTCTTTCTTATTTAATAAGTAATTTTTTTCTGGATACGGTTTTTCAATTTATCTTTTTTTTTTCCTTTTTTTAAGCAACCACAACTTGTATTATTTTCACTAGAATGATTTTTTAATATTTTTTTTGTTATATGTTGTTCTTTATTTAACCATTTAATGAGAAGATCATATTTAAAAAAAAACAGTTGTAACATAATAACTTTTAAAAAGTTATTTTGTTAGCCTTCTTCATAAATATTTGATAATATGTATAAATATGAGAAGATACGAATACAAATTAGTTTTTTTCAGAACAATCGATTTTAGAAATACTATTTTATATGTAAGGAGTTAGTTTTATTTTTCTTTCTCTGAATGATGTTATTCTTGAATGAATAATTCATAAATTTCTTTAAGTGAGAAGTAAAAGTAGTATGATGAAATTTATAATTAAGCTCTCTTGGCAATGAAAAGCAATTTCTGATTATGCGATAAATTTTATAGCTTTCGGCAATGAGCAGTTGCTTAATATATCATTATGCTTGTCAAATCTAATGAAGTATTACGTATAATATGAATGAATAATTATATATTTCAAAATAAGTGATGGGAAAACATACGGAAGCCTGTTGTTAGTGTTTTAAACTTTGTTGGAAATGTAAAAGAAAATAAAAGAAATTTTTAATTAAGAACTTTCCAATACCAAAACTGATGTAGGAATTTAGATTATATGCAACATTTTTTGCTCTAAAGAAATTAATATTTATGTGTTTGCATTTAAATGTTATACAACAATTTATTGCATTAACTTGTACGCATATTTAAAGCAAAACATTATTAGGTAGAAAAAATGCTGAATTTTTTTTCTAAGCAACTAAATAATCAAGATTCAAGATTATAAAGTAAGAGGATTAGGAGTAAATGGAATTTTAGGAGTAAATGGGATTATTTATTTTACGTTTAAATTTTAAAAAAAATATTTAACTATAAATTTATTTAATGGATAACAACTTACGTAAATTTAAAGGAGATTTATATCTTACAAGTAAAGTGAATTTATCATGAGTAAATTCTACTCAAGGGGAGAAATTGTGCTTAACATTTTATTTAATAATATTTCCTTTTTTAAACATAATATTACTTTACTATATATTTACTTCCATTCTATTTTTATTTTGTTAACTTATTAATTGGATTATGCTGTTTACTAATCCAAATATTTATATCTGCACAGGAAAAAATCTTAACTCAAATATATAGTCATATATATATATTAAAATTGGTTCTTATAGATATATTTCTTAATAATTTTTTTCCGCTGAACCTATATTGAAAGAGTTGGCTAATAAACATTATCTTTAATTAGGTTCAGAAAAAGAAAGACATTTCTTATTTCTTTTGAAATTTTATTTAACTTTCTTTATGATCTTAAATAATCACCAATGCTATTAAAAATAATAAGTCTATGTATTTATTTTATTTTATACGATACAGGTTTTTGAAAAACTTGTTGCTTTTTTAATAAGTATCTTACATACAATCAGCAATATTTAGGGAAATTTACACTGTTCTTTATTTAATTAAAATGAAACGACAGTATTTTAAAACTTTGTAAACTGCAAATAGCATATATTTAACATTTAAACTTGATATGCTACAAATAATGCATATTATTTCAAAATTTAACGTATATCAAATAATAGATTATGCCTATTATCAAAATTATTTCACAATTTGTAATGTAGAAATCAGAATCAATTGTTTTCGGCAAATATACTTTCTGTGAAAGCGTTTTAACTAATGATGCAGAATCAAATGACTTTCCGGTTTAATGACAGTTCATATTAAATGAAGCCATTATTTTGATAATATCGATATATTTAGCTTACAACAATGTTTAATAAATAGAACTTAGAAATTCTGTTTTGATTTTCTTGCTACAAAATTTTCACATGAGTAAAATGATTAACAAATCATTATATCCATAAATTACTTATATTCATTCTAATTCAAAAGATATATCATAATTATTAAATAAATTTTACTTCTGTTCAAATACTTTTGAAATATTATAAGCAGATAATTTTTAACGTACGTTCCAAAAGAATGCACAATAAATTTTTCTTAACGTAAATACAATGTGCGCATTAACGTACCCACACATTTAAACGCAAATTAACGAATATTTTTAACGTAGCATCTTATTAATGCATTGCAACATAATGATAGGATTATATCAATACAAAACAACGCATAATAAAAAGTAAAACCTCTAAGAGCCTAATAAAAATATTTTTATTAAGATTTGAAATAAAATTTTCAACTCTTTTTAACCTTTTAAAAATAATAAAATAAAAAATATAGAAATAAAATAAATAATCCTTTACCTTAAGGAAATTTTCTCACTTATAGGAGAGTTACTGTGTGTGAAGCCATACATTATCACAGAAATACCATTGCACAATAAGGAATATAGTATGAACAGCACATAACTTACCTATAAAATAAGAAGAAAAAATTGTTACACATTTTTTATATCAGAAAAAAAACATTCAGTTAATATTGCTGTTTATGAAAGATTATCGAAATTATTACTATACTCTTATATATTATGTGTGTGTGATGATAAACATTAATTGTTAATGTAAATCTCGTGAACATTTCGATAAACCATCATTTGAATTACTACTTTAAGTTATAGTTTTCGAATGAATGTATTATAAAGATTTTGTGTTTAATGTTAAACTTCTCAAAATCTCTCAAAATAAAATATTAAGGATGATTGTACAAACAAACATGTACACTATAAATTCAGATATTCATAGATCTTTTAAAACTCTCTACTTTAAGAATTACATTAAGGAACTTGCTACTAAATTTTTTGATTTCCTTACCACTTACAAAAAATTATTAATATCATTAATTTTGATAAATATATACCCACTTTATAATACTAAGAGACTAAGGAGAATTCACCTTGACTCATACTCCTCTCCCCTCCCCCCGTAATGCTAAATTTCTACATTTGCCAGGGGCAAATGATTTTCTAAATTACTAATTTTTTTCCTTTTAACCAAATATTAAAACTTGTACCCATAATTTTAAAATCTAAACTAAACCTCCGCACGCAGGCAAGATTTTCAAACTTAATTTTTATAACAACTTCGGGGCAGCCAAACCAGAGCCATCTCACTTCACCCTTTTGACCAATAGCAAAGCAGGCACTCATCTCAACTTCAGGACTCATTTTCCCCGCTTAGACTCTATCTGCAAGCACCACTTAGCCACTCCTCCTTTCCACATTCGTTCCACCAATCAGGTAAATTCCTGTCGACACAGGACTTCCACTTTCGTCAGGCAACAAAAGACACTCTGATATGGGAGGGAGGCTCGCTTCGTGAGCCAATAGCCCAGTGACGTCAAGCGTATCTTCATCAGGAGTTTTCATTTATTTTTCAAAAAATTTTGTATCACCATTAAACATAGACATACAGATTTAAACTTTATAATAATACTCTGGTAACATTTTCACTTTTTTTGTATTCTTTCGAACGCACAAATTAATGTTAAAAAAATTATAAAGAATAGATGCAGCTTTATTTCCTCTGAATGTACTTGTTTATATTTTTTAAGGCTTTAAGACCGGTAAGAATTTAAAAGTAAACTTTTACAGATGTGGATGTAATATTATATATAATCATCTAATTCCCCCCAAGACCATGTTTACTTACCCTAAGTAACTTATAATGAATTTACTTTAACAGAACATTTTTTTACGTTATATAATTATTTTATTGAAAAACTGTGAATTTAAAATATTATGTTATTAATGACTGACGTATTTTAAAAAGTTTATGTAAATAAAATCGTAAGTATTTACTAAATTAAATGTAGTATTTTCGGGTTTTTCTAACAATTCAAAAATTTTAATTAAATGAAGAAATGGAGACCCGATTAACTTAAATTTCAAAGTTAGGTAAAAAAAAAAAAAACGTTTTGAATATTTGGCTTACATTTCGATTATTTTTATATATTTCTATCTTACAAATAATAACTTTTAAAGTACAAACCAAGCCAATGCCATACTTCTTAAATATTTTCATCTCAATGAACTTTTACTAATATAAAATTAAAATTATTTTCATATTAAAATTAATTATAACAATTATGCTTTATTTAATGTTTTTCGTTTTCGGATATATAAAAAGAGTTTCGAAATTAAGCAGCATGAAACAAAATTTATACAGCCCACGTATCTGCTTTAAATATTGTAATATGGCATAACGAGATCATGTAAAATATATCTAATACAAACTGTTTGAAAAAAGTTAATATCAGCAGAATTTTCTGAGTTTTTACATTATTTCCATTTTAATTAGAGCAACTAACTGAATGATATCTCAGGAATTCAGAATCAGGTTTTTATGGATCTTTTATCTTGTAATGTATACAATATCTTATATGATTAATTCTACATAATTGGGAATCTATTGAAAAAGTATGTTCTCTGGCTTTATATTCAGGCTTTATTTTCTCTATATTCTCAAAATTTTATTAATGCACCCCTTTTTCAAGCATATTTTGTGACGTACCACTCGAAAAGATAATCTAAAATCTTAATGATTTTCGAAAATACAGTTAGATTATTTTTTTTGTGCGACTTTCTGAACTTTTTATTCTTTTATAGTATAGAGGGTCTTTTCTTGCGTAGTTTAACCCCTGTCGTAATTTATCGTGGGCATTTAAATTTCAACAAAACGCAGATGAAATTCTACAGTGCTCTGTGCTGTAACTTCTTTCCTAACATGCCGTACTTCCTTTTTATGTTATTAATTTCCCTCTTCTCAAGGAACATTACTATTTACGTATTACTATACATTCAACCAATTACGTAAAATCAAAAAGTGTCGCCAAATACTGTAAAAATGCAGCCAATCCCACTGAGAAATAGTACCCGCTAACGCATAAACCCAGTAATAATGATGACAGCATTTGTAGACAATTTTTGAATGGGCGATGTCTTTTCGTTTGGCAAAAATTGGCGTAAGGACCGATACATCTTACTGTGAATTGTGTATTTTGTAAATGCTATGATTCTTCAAACTTGCCGAACCTTTTTTTTATTATTATTACCAACTAGGTCACTTGAATTCTTCATACTGGAGCATATTTGGGACATAACGAGGAACGCAGCAACCATCAAAGAATGTGGATGAGTTAGTCCGATAATTGGAAACCATTTTGGTTGAAATAACAACAGGTCACCATCTATAAACCTCATCAGCCTATAGTATTATACCAAGTTATAATATGAAATGCTCAGAAGAAAATCAAAGGCTAATTGAATATTCCAATTTGTAGCAATGGATTTTTTTAAGAAATTATCGAATAGTTTTGAATTTTAATAGTTTATTTTTCTTTGCATATGAATTAAATCAACCTATTTTTGATAAGTATGAAAATTCCTTCATTATTTGTCAAATTTTTTATGTTAACACATGTATAAATTTTTTATTAGCATTTTAACACCTTAAGTGCCAGGGTTGTATATACACGCCCTGCTGAGCTGGTGGCTTTAGTGCCCTGAGCATGTATACTCGTCCTTTCAAAGGAGGACTTTTTATATTATGCTGCTCTGTTTAAAATTAGTCCCACGACTTTGGAATGCAATAACGTGGCATTGGCAGTGCTTCTAAAGGATTTACTTATTACGGAAAAGAGGTGGGGAAGGAATTTGAAAGGGTATATTCCAGGAACGGTGGAATTCAATAGCTAAGCCGTTTTTCTTATTTTTTCGTTTGAGTGTGCTTTTTTTATACTTTATTTGCAGTCACTTTCACTTACTGCGTGTAATAGGATAATTTTTTGTACAAATGCACTAAATTTGATACTAGTTTACGTGCTCAACTATTTTTCAAGATATATCACAAAGCAGATAAGTTTTAATTTATTTATTATTATATATATATTGTAACTCTAGAGATTTAATTTTTGAAATTTTATTTTATAGTTTAATCCTTTTTTATTTTTTCCTTTCTTTTATAAAGGGAAAGTAGACAAATTTTAGGTGGAAAAACACTCCTCCCTCCCTCAATAAACCGCTTAAGAACGGGAGCCTGTGGGTGAAAAACGGTGGCAATGAAGGCGGGGTAAATTTTCAACTTTTCCTCGGCAGTTAAGGGGTTAACACACAATTTATATATGATTTCAAAACAAAAATAAAACAAATAAATAAATAATTCACATGTTACAACCAGCTGTTTCTTAAATTTCATTTGCTGAAAAATAAGTTTTATGGTATTCAAAATGGTATCCCAGTCCAGTTATAAAAAACTTATCTTAATTTCAATACTTGAATTTTAATTAAATGTCATTATCCTAAAAAACATGTAATACTGAAGAAACCCCTTCATTTATTCAAGCAATACTGTTCCTAAGCATTAAGAACGGTGGAAAATATAAATGACTGCTACTTAAAAGAAAAACTCTCGGAGAAAAGAATTTAATAATACATGATTTTCTCTCTCTCTCTCTCTCTGTCGCAGATGTTGCCATTTGCATTTAATTTATTTTATTGGGGATTTAAAAAGTCAACTGTGTGTGTGTGTGTGTGTGAATACAAAACAAAATAACGTGAGGTATATATTATATTTCACAGGAAACTAAAAATAAGCAAGAGGTTTTTTGAAATCATCATGGAGAAAAAAATATTTGAAATATCCATGGCGTAAATTTGCCTTTAGTTAACTAGATTTATAAAAAAAATGTACTTTAGAATATCATCCGCGAGATAAAATATGCCTTTTTTTTCTATAACTTAAAAAATGCAAGATTACACAAAGAAACTAGCAAGAAAAAAAAAAGGCTAGAACTATTTTTTCCCGGAAACTTTAGTCTCCTTTTGTCCTAGGATAATGCCCTGCTCTTTTTGTTACTTGAAACAAGGGGAAAAAACGAACATCTTCAAAGGCTTTGTGCATCTAATAATAAGATTAGAGTGAAGGGTATTTTCTTCCACGGCTTTGACTAATAAGATTTGATGAAGTCGAAAACTTACCAATGGAGGGTGATTTTGTGAATCTCTTTATAAAAGATCAGCTTTACGAGTTTTCTGTATTTTTTAGCTTGATTCTAGATTGTATTCTATTATCTCAAGAAGTTGAAAAAAAAGTTTCAAATCTCGCTACATTTCCGTTTTGGTTATACACGTAATTGGAGACTGGTAATTTAGTTAAGTAATTTGTTATGGATATTTGAAGAATATGGAGAAGCTAATTGCTAAATCTAAGCTGGGAAGTATATTGTTGATATTGTGTTAAATCGATATTGATTAAAATTAATTCTTTTTTAAATTAAATCTTATGAACTCAATAAATATTTATTTTGCATCATCGTAAAGTCTAACATTGACGTTTTAACACCCGTTGACCAATTTAGTAATAGAATTATCATAGAAATTCGATGTATGATAAAAGAAATTATGTTGATAATTTTAACCGGTACTGTAAGTTCTTCAGTTAGGAATTTTACTGGAATTAACTAATTTTCTTTGTATTACTGAATTATAAATTATTTACTATTGCTATAAGACAAAAAGTTATTGTAATTCTAGTATTTCATTTAATATCTCTGAGGAAACAAAAAAAAAGTAATTTGAGAGTTAAGCCTATATATTGCGGTTTATCTCTTAATAGTTTTTAAACATTAATTAATTTTTTACTTATTATCTAGTTATAATTTGTATATATAAGTAAATTTCGTTAAGAAGAAAAATGTATAATTAATTTTTCAAACAATATATTGTAGTTAGTTTTTATTCTTTATAATATCCTGTCTGTCCCATAGTCGTATAAAGAACTAGCTGCATGACTCGGAGTTGCACGGGCTTTCTCGAGTTAAAAAAATTTCCCAAGGAAATTTCCTATTCCCCTCTCAAGATGAACTAGTGGTGAAGATCTCTTGATTTTGAAGTACTATCAAATGATGAGGATGACACTTAAGTTGGTAAGACAATATTCCCACATCTGCACCACGTCGTCATGGACGTCCATTGGTCCTACCATACAACAGGTCTGCAGTGGAACCAGTATTTGAACACACGACATGACATAAGCAAAGCAGTCTATCAGTTCGCAAGGCTATTTGGTTAACACGGCATTAGAGGAGGCATTGAAGTAACCTATATTTTATAAACATTTTTTAAGTTAATTTTTTAGCTACCTGTATCTAGAATAATAAATCTTGAATTATTAAATTTTTGAAAGGTAATGTCATTCTCTTTATGAATATTTCTCCATTTTATCTTTATTCAGTAACTTATCAATAATTAGCAAAAATATAATGCATTATATTAAATGCATGTTTCAATGAAATACATAACACGTTTTTTCTTTATTTATCAATCTTCACATTCCCCCCCCTATAATTTTATATTAGACACATTTCCAAGTGATTGAAACCGCGTGATTTATTTTGTCTAAAAATTTCTTTTATTTTTCTTTCATTAAGAATAAAGAAAATTATCAAACACGTATTTAATAAAAAATGGAATACTTTTTGTTGTACATTCAATACATTTTAAGACTTAACAATGAGCTTAAAAACTGAATATTTTTCTTCCTGTACGAGAAAAAAAATCTACATCACTCAAACCCCTTGAAAGTGCATGTTTTTAGTCAAATAAAATTCTCTTACATTTGTTTCACAAGATAAATTAAGTCTAAATATTTAAAACATTCTCACTAAATTCTATACTTTCAGCTTACTTTATGTAAAATTTATCATTTTACTAAAAAGAGGGCATGATGCATTCATGTAGTCACAACTGTGTCGCATATTTTTCCTACTGTTAAAAAAACACCAAATCCTCTCTTCCTCTTTATATAAAATGTGTATACTCACATATGCACTCACTTATACGCATATGTATTTTTATATGTGTGTGTATGTGAAAAGATATATATATATATATATATTAACATATACCCACACTGCAATCTCTGATTTTTTCCTCTTATAAATAGATACTGAATCATGGTCATAAGATTTTATAAATATTCTTTATAAAGTTTGAATGCCAAAGTTAATCAATCGTTTGAAATAAAAAATTATAAAAATATTTTGTCTGCCCATTATTTACTGTTTCAAAAATCAAGCAAATATCTATAAAGTGTAGGTGAAGCTTGCTTTTCAAAATAATTTATTTGAAAAGCCGTATTACAAATATGTTTCTCAAATATTTCATCATTTTCGTCTTATAAGTATTGTGCCTAGGGATTTAAAAGTACGATTTACGTACGTTTTCCAAACTGCGAATTGTAAATTTTATTTAGGAAATAACGAAGACCATTTATGCAGAAATGTAATGAGTTGTTTCTTTATGCAAGAATTTTTTTTTGTCGTAAAATATGTAAGCATTTAAAATCCTGACGAGTATATTATTTTGATTTGTTTATTCAAGGCTTAAATAACTGACGTAAATTGAATTTTTATAAAACTTTGGGAGAAAAGCATTTTTAATTTTTGAGAACTGTTCAAATACATTTGCATGATTATTACATACTGCTTGAAATATTTTTTTAAACGATATTTAAATCAGGACACTGAATAAATATAAAGTAAACGCTACTTGTAAGATAAACAGAACAATTTATTTTCAGGTAAGTTCCACTATTTTCTTTACTTGTTTTTAATTCGTGTTAGTTTTATTTTAATAGAACAAACCAAAGAGCTCAAGATGAATATCGTTTTATTATTATTTTTTACTTTGCATATAAAATAAATAGTTTTAAATTTACTGGAAAAGAAATACATATGAAACATATTAACTATTCATTGGCATTTACTTGCACCATTCTTCGTGAAAAAATGTAGCTAATTGAGTCTCAAGATCTGATTTCCAAGTGAATTTATTCAGAAATGAGGAATAATTTTATGTAAAAAATATTCTCAATGTAAAATTTTTTTTTTCAAAATTAAGTGAATTTTCATGCAAAATATTGTCTTTGCAAGTTGTTTTGTTTTAAAAATTCTATGTAGTTAATACTTTTTTTTTCTGATTCAGCCTAAATATATCAATGTTATTTTTCATGTATGAATGAATCATCTGGACATTTTAAATTGCCAAAAAAGAAGTTAGAGAAGACTGTGAATATTTTATATACATTAAGAAGAAATAAAAAAAGATCCATATCATTTATTCAAGTAGACACGCACATATAATTATTTATTTGATCATGCATTACATGTATATATTATATTTTTAAACTCATAAAGTTTTGAAAAAGTTTATAATTGAATAATGTTCAATAGCTTAGGAAACTGAATAAATATAAAGTAAGCGCTATTGTGTGTAAGGAAAACAGAACAATTTATTATCAGGTAAGTTCCACTGAATTCTGAAGCACTTCATGAATTTCATGAAATTTATATTTGGCAAAGGCTACATGATTTTGACATATGCGTATATGGATAATGTTTATTTTCTAAGCACGCACTAACAAAAATGATGAGTTTAATCTCTTATGATTATTTAAGTTAATTTGTCCTTTCCTATATCTATTAACTAATTAAGCTAAGAAAAATATTAATATTAATTAAAGTGCCATCTTAGTCATCTTAACTGTAGATCAAAGTTGTTAGATTTCGTTCAAAATTTTTTATACATAAATCGGAATAAACCTAAAATATGTTTATATTAAAATATTTATTAACTGCAATTTCAAATATATTTCATCCCAATGAAGTGAGTAAGAAGATATAAATGGGCAAAAATTCATAAACAATTTAAAACCACTTTGATTAGTGTATGAACTAATGCTGAAAATATTGGTAAAAATAAATTACGACAAATAACTGTACCGTAATAAGAAATATATTTTGTTTTAGAATAGAACAATTTTCTCACATCTAATTTTCATCATTATCTGTAGTTAAAAGAAGATCTTCTTGTACTTAATCATTTGAAGAATTTATATTTTTAAATTCTTATAGGAACGGTAACTATTAAATAAAATTCATTTACAGTACATACTTTATTTATTCGTGATAAGTTTACGTATTTTAAACATACTGCATGATATTACACAAACGCAAGCAATTAATACTGTAGTATTCTGAATTTTCCATGAGAGTCGGATTACGCGAAACACGCGGGAGCTCATACCTCATTCACTAAATTTACATACCACACTTAGCGAGGACTTTGAAGGTCAAACGGATTTAATGGTCAGCTCTACCCCCTTTATACCATATTAAAGTCTTTGGTATAATAAGGGTTAGAATCATGGTACAGGAATTAATACTCCAGCATCGAAAATTATTACATAGCTGCCATATCTCACAGCATTTGGGCTAGTTTAGGTACAATGGATATTTACCTAAGGTTACTTCGAACAGAAACGCACGAAATAAATTCATTTCATTGAAAATATCTGACATCGTCGTTATTCGTAGGTATCGAAATCAGATTTCCTTCATGTACAATAATGCTTTCAAACACTACTCTCTGATGGTATTAGAAATGCTCCCGTGGTTTCGTGTTACACATTAAATGACTCATTTTATTCAAATATTTATTAGCATCAAATACTATTTATTAGTGAAAAATAATTTTTTAAATTCTTAAGAACATATTCTAAATGATACGCAGGGGCGAAGGGGTCACGATGGCTTAGTGTCCTATCAGGAGCTCGAGTTTGGCGTGTCGTGAGTTAGAACCTTTGAGACACTGAAGAAACACAGCGTAGACGGACTAATGCACGTCAAATGTGCCATGGCTCAAAGTTCTTCTGTTGGTGTGGTATTTTAACCCTTTCCAGGCCCATACTTTATTTTTCGATTATGGATTAAAAATGTCCAAGTTTTATGTTTATTTTCAACCATACATATCTTTTTAAACGTAATAGCACCATTTGCCCAAAATTTCGTAAAAATTAATGTAAAAAAAATCTATTTCAATAAAGAAATAATTTACCTGTAAAGTTGGCTTTCTGTACGGCAGAAATCATTCAAATTTGAAGTCTATTCCCACTAATTATAAATATAAAGCTTAACACACATTGTTTTTATTTTGAATTCCAAATTTTATTTGAATCTTTTACATTTACGTGAATGATAGAGAAATTATTAATCAAAATTTTATGGTGTATGATAAATTTGAAAACACGGTATTGCACATAACAAAACATCGCAAAACATCGTATTGCACATAGCAAATATCTCTTCCTACCTTCTTCTCTTTACTCTTTATTTTAGAGTAATAAATAATAAAATATACTGTTTGATTAGTTTTCTTCTGTGTGGAAAAGTATCTTTCAGAAAAGGGTGGATGGGGTTGCTCAGAAGAAAGATTTCCTCTTTTTGCAGAAAATTCCACCGAGTGGTACTTTTCAATCATCTAAAACCATAAAATCACACGTGAAATATTTCGAGGGAGACTTACTTTACATTGTAAATTTTCAGTGTCCGTGCTAAACTCGGGATGGGACAAGATATGGTGGTGGTGGTGCGGGGGGGGGCTGTACAGTTTTCTCCCTCGGCACTTGACCATGGTTCAAAATTTCAGTCCTCACCAATAACCCTCGTGCTGTTTTATAGTGCGACGTGTTAATCAACAAATCACTCACTTATTCAACCATAATCTATACAGTTAATTAAATTATTATGTTTTTGTCTCGCCATTCAATGATGTACTTTTGAAATTAATCCAAACAACTTAAAGTAAATCATTTAAAAATGATTGAATATTTGATTCTTAGTTATGTTTCAAACTCATTTAAATCCTCATAAGTGATTAAAGATAAACTATATTTCTGAAAGCTTGATATACTGTGTAACGGACAAGTTTACCATTGATGTACTATATGAAAAAATATCACAAGTTTCGAAAAGCATATGCTGATTCAAATACGTCTTAAAAATATATCTGTTCTTTTTTATATTATAGTACGTTTTTTGCTCATTAGTTACCTGAAGTTTATTAAATTTAGAGAATTTCGGAAGGTATACGTATAGCTTTCTTATTTGTTCTTTTTCTTTATATATAGCTTTTTAACTTCTGTATTTAATATAACTTAAATTGAAATCATTGTAATCATTCGTTTGTAAGTTTTGGTACATTTATTCCACACATATCGTTCCTGAAGACACACATTTTAGCAAGTTGCATAATGTAGTTTGTTTATGTATTTGCATAGTATTGTGTAATTTATGTGTTTAAGTACCCTCATTCAGGATTTCAACCATGTAAATTATAAATTTCAAAAATTTGCAAACTTGCTTTAGTCATGAAAGAATATATATATTCTACTTAAAAAAAAAATTATAATTCGCTTAAGAAGGAAAACAATAAATAAACAGTTTTAATTAAGTTGCCAAAATTATGGAAGTTGCAAATACAAAATTCACGAGTTAAGAAATGTTCGTTTTTTCCATATACACATAAACCATCGAATTTTTCATTAAATAATGTTATCAATCAAAGTAAAATTTAAAATAAGAATTCGTTACATACAAAGTGGTGCAATTGAAAGTGTCAAAAATTTTTTCGCTTCCAGAGATATCTAGCTCTGGGGACATAAGAAAATGTAGTTCACTTCGGTTTTTTCATAATAAACTAAAATATATGAAGTAATCAAATAAATTAATAATAAATTAAATAATGAACAAGGTTTCACAGAAGATGTACAATTGATAAAAGAGAATAAATTCGTGTTTCTCAACTGGAAAATAAATTTCAAAATCAAAAAAAAAAAAAAATACTAGTGCATAAATGAATTTAAATAAAACTAATTTATATTGAAATGCAGTCATTTTAGGTTATCGGTAAGCAGATTTTTATTAGATTCTAAACAATTCGAAACAGTACATAGTACCGTAATATTTTGGTATTTAATTTTAGTGCTACTAAAATTAATTGTAATACTTATTTTCTTTTTCTCTCTTTTTTTGGTTCTTTGTATGTTTTTCGAGCCTAAAATATGCACATCCAATATCTTTTAAAAATTGGCATTATGCTATAGTTTTATTAATTATATTCCATCTTGAATTACAACTTCTCTTTTTCTTACCCAATCTGAGCGTTACAATAAATGGTATCCTTACCCATGTAAATTTATTGCTAGTTTTATGAAGCATACTAAATCACACTCCATTTGCAATGTCGAAATCTCTTCCATCACCTGAACGCTTTATCGCAGCAATGGGGCGAAATTAAACGAGACACATTTTCCCACTTGATTGATTGGAATTTCAACAACGCGTCAGAACACTTTGTCAGTGCGCGAGGGTTCCACAACATTGCATCGTTATGCACCGAACTTTACCCACCGTTTAAAGAGTCCAATCCTCTTGTAAAAGTAATGAATAACACCGCTATCTACAAACTCGGCCCTCCGAAATCAGAGGAGGCTTTTCCCAAAGTCCGTTTATGGTAGATTGATTGGATCCAGGAAACGGAAGTTGCTGAAAGACTAATGGTTCGCAATAGATTTCCCTTCAAATCGATTCACTGAAAGTTCCGCAAGAGAGGATTAGGGTCAACTTCAAAGGATGTCCGAATCACCAAGCAAGTCTTAGTGACTATCCTAGTCCTTTTATGGAACGCAATATTCTTTCGTAATGTTGTTTAAAAGTTCTTTGAGAAGACGCATTCAATAATTTAGTGATCAGTGAGGTATCGATTTTCTTAGACACAATTTATGTGAAGTTCCATAGACGTGCAATAACCTTGCGATTGGGCTTGGAGTTTAAATATAATATGTTTATATATACTATTTTGAACGTTATATATATATATATAGTTTAAAATAGCTGAAATCAATTACGATACTCTGAGCTGAAAGTTGAAATAATTTGGAAAGAGATGATATATTGTTAAGAGGATTCCTTCTTGACATTTTCACATTGGTTCAGAAGTTAAAAAAGTGGAACATGAATTTTTTTTTCTTATGATAGTACTATTTCCTATTTTAAATCATATAGGGTTATTTAAGCAAATACTTATTTTGGTATGTAAATAGACAGATTCTTACATTCTGCACTAGCTGCTTACTATTATTATTTTTTTGGTTTAATAATTATATTATTATTTAATAATATTCAGGATATATAAATAGTATCTATCTTTGTTCCTTATGTTAAGACTATGATGTTCTTTTAATGAGGCTATCTTATTTTTGACCTATACTCTCTTTTTATGTTTCTACTATTTATTGCAATTCTTATTTTAAATTTAGGGCAATTTAATACATGATTATATATATATATATATATATATATATATATAGTATAATAAAACGAACAAAATAACACAAAATATATATATATATATGAATGTGCGCTTATATACTTATAGTAAAAGCATGTGTGCTGCAATGTGGATTAAAATCTGATACTTTCTAATTAAAGAGGAAGATGATTTTAACAACACAGGAACGTGTCTTACTTCTGAATTTATTTCTTCAAAACGGCATTTATTGTCAAAGCGTTGCGAAAAAGTATTTACGAATAGGTCCTCAGCACAATTCCTTAAACAGGTATTGAGCAAAAAATGCACAAATGTAAAGGAAATAAAAAATATTTTGTTTTGAATTTGTTTGCATCATGGGGTGCATCTGATGTTTAATTTCTGTAAGAAATATGCAGTATCTATATATGTATTCTAACCTTCAATAAGCAATGAGGCATACTTTCCAGGTTTTTCTATTGATTAATTGATTACTATTTTCCCAATCGGATGGGAATGAGTGATATTGGGCGGAGTGATATTGTAATTTTGATCTAAGATCAACTGAAAAAGACGGCTCCCCATTCTTCAAACTTTCACATCATCGCATTATAAAGATTTTAAGCATCGGCGGATTTAATGTGCCTGTTTCTGTACATTACGGTCTTTAGTGATATTAGGGTTATAACAAAATAACGTTGGCTACCGGTTTGTGACCATGATGCACCTACCTTAACTGCAACTTTTTAACAAAGGCATTTATTGACAATTAACACCAACGAATAAACAACGATTTTTCTGTGAAAAAACGTCTGGATAAAGTTTGTAAAGAAACTGTATGCAACACACATTAAATAAATAAATAAAAGATTTTTCTATTTTATATTAAATAATATCACAAGAATTAACATGAAAACACAGCAGAGTTGAACGCTACAATTCCAATAAAAAACACAGAGTATTCACAATTTAAAATTTTTCTACTTTTCTTTCTGACAGAATTGGAGCAATATTACCATAAAAAATACTTTTTCTTCAATTCAAACCAAGACTACAACAAAAAATAAAGTTATATAAAAAATGCAACAAAATCTCTTAGAATTCTTCGCTATCCCTTATGCACCACACCTACACTTTTCCTCGCATATTTGACGTTCTAACAGGAGCAACCAATTTTCCCAAAATAAATAGAGCCTCAGCCAGAAACTGATTATCTAAGATCCAGCTCAAGTCGAAATCTCGAACACAGCGATGACCGATGAAAGAAAATATCGATTGAAGACAATTCCGCACTGTCTATCGATACGCTTTCTTCTAATAATGCCGCTGCTGAGGTTGATCAGATTTCGTAGCTGACAAAACATAGGCAGACTGCGGTGCCTCATCATCAATAACACAAAGAATATAAGGGATGAAGCTCAGTGGTTGAAGAAAAAAAGGGAAAAAGGTTTGCTAAACAAAGGAAGATATTGGTGCAAAAGCAGATAGATAAAATAAAACGTTTCTTTCCTGTAATAGCTCTAGTCATAGGTGTTGTTATGATAACAGAGTATTGTTCGACTAAATAATCATATATACGATATAGATAGATAGGCAAAATTTAATGTTATGTGTCTAGAATATAGTCTATTTTATCTAATAAAAAGTATACAGTAATTAAGAATGTGATAAAACTAGAAATAAAATTTTGTGCTCCTTAAATAACACTTTCTCAGAACATCTTTTTTTAAAATTATTTTTTATTGAAAGGTGCATTGTGTGTCTACATTATTTAACCCTTTAATTGTCACTGGCATATATATACGTCTCTCTCAGCCAGTACGTTAAATGTTCCAGACGTATATATACGTCTATCCAAAATTCAATCCTTTTCTTTGCCCTGCCATCAATAATATTGTTCTGAAAGCTTTGTAATGCAATGAAATGACCTTGACAGTATTTGCAAAGGATTAACATTTCATAGAAAAATTTGCTTGTTTATCCTTTTTCTTTTCCCCTTAATACACCGAAAATGCACGTCTACGTGAAAAACGGTGACACTGGAGAACGAACTGCATAACTTTTAATCGGCAATTAAGGAGTTAACTAAAGACCTTTATTTTGGGTTGACTTTCTATTCTGTTAATGATATTTAAGACACTATACACTTAAAGGACTTGTATACAAACCCAATTATATATACATATTTTTTGTAAACTAATTATACTAATTCAATGTACTTGTATGAAGTGTAATCTGTTTTTATATGCAATTTAATTTAAATGAAGATTAATGGAATATTACAAAACAAATTGACATTATATATTTTATAGTTACTTTAAAAAAATATTTATATAAGCTTTCTATCACACTTTCAATTGAAGATTATTTAAGATAATATTAACTATATTTTTAACATACATTTTAATTTTAAGATTTTACATTTACTTAAATAGATATCTTTTCACAAATACTAGGGTTTAAATACAGTTTTTATTATTTCTTTATGTAATTTAAGTAAAATGTATAATCACATAATTTAATAAAAGCGCATCTAAAATATTTTCACAAATTTACGCACTTTAAATTAAAAATATCGCTTTGAGGCAATATTATGTCAGCAAGATAATTATTTATATTGACACTTAGTGAAAAAGAAATGAAGAATCGTAAATTTTTGAATCTCACAAAGGAACTCATTTCTTTTTATTTTAACATTTTAACAATTAACATTCAATATGGTAATCAGAAAAAACTTTTGTGGGATTTCATATTTAAAAAAGGATAATTATAACAATTATACAAGTGTCAGCCTATTTTATTTCCGTGTAAGATGTAACATATTTATTAATTTCATACTCGAAAAGCTGAATTGTTTATTTAATGATATTACTTTTATTTTAATTGAAAATTAATAGTTTAAAAATCTTTGGATTGATTGATCGTTATTAACAGTGCAGTTAAAGACCATTCGAGGGTTATTCAGATATACTTCGTAAATTTAAGTGTGGTTGAGTGCCGAGGACAATGCTTGAACTAGAGTTCCCTTTTCAAACTTCGGCATAATATAGGTAGGCATTAAGAATTTGAGCTTCGTGATTTAACGTGTCTTAATTTGATTGGTTTTGGTTTTGATTTTTCTTTACACTGTGAAGCAAAACTGACAACGCACATCATAATTTTAAACCTCCTGGCAAGAGACAGGAATGACCATGAACTGGCACTTTACTCCCCAAACTTACACACCACGCGAAATTGAGGACTTTGTGTAAGGACTAGTGTTGTTGATTATATAAAAAAAGGTGCTCTTAACGCCGCTGTTAATAATTAAAGTTCCGAACTTGTAGCTACTCTCTTAGAAAAAAAAATTCTATAACATTTTGGACAAAAATTGATTCTAAACGACCCTTGAATTCTCCAATTTTATTACAAAATGTCATCTACGAGACGTTGCAAGAAGTCAGGGGTGGAAAGGCTAGGTTCGAATGTGTTAGAAGCAGTAAATGACGAATCAAAAGTGTTAAAAGAAAAGGTATGGATAGGAGGAAAAGACAAAAACGTATTAGGCAGACACCTAATATTACCAAACGCCAATTCCGCCGCCCAAAAAAACAAATGTGCCGTAAGTAAAGATACATTTTGAGTGTGGGACTTATTTGCAACCGACCCTTATCGTAGACCCACATCTAACAAAGCTAAGAGTCCTTATTTTTTTTTCTTATGCGTTTCACCACGATGGTGTTGTTATGGCAAAAACATTTTTAAGGTGCATCAGCCTTCATGAGTGGCGGGTCTTCAGCGGTACGAGAGCTCAAATCATGATTAAAATGCAACAGGGTTGACCTCAAAATGATGAAATATTTGGAAAAATTCACAATTGCCTTAATAATAGAATTTGATGCATAATTTTAAGACTCTGTAATATTTGTTGAAATATTTTCGCCCTCAAACTAATATTACGAATACGTTTACCTTAAAGAAGACAACACATTATAATTTAAATTAAATATATATACTTTAAAAAGTTATTTTAAAAATGTACAAAAGTAGTACAATTTAAAGTATTGCTAGCAATTCATTAACGATTTCCGGAGTTAAAGCAAAACAATGGCTTAGAAAATCTAAAACAATATATTTCCTTAAATCAAAATTATTTTCTTCAACAACACAAAATTAAAAAAATTAAATTCTGGTAGTTTCTGTTGATTATGAGTATTTTTTAACTATTCATATAATAATTAACTAAGCGAAAAATTCAATATTCCTTTAAAAATGTATTCAGCCAATTGAACCATTTTTATTAAAACGAAATTTTGAAGCTCAAGAGTTACCAACTGAAATACGTTTATGAATACAAGATATTTATTTTGCTTGCGGGTTTGTTACTGGCCTTCTACACCCAAGGTTGCGGGTTCGACCGCAGCCTAAGTCGGTGGATATTCATGATGAAGAAAATCGACAACAGCCATGTAATCTGATTATACGGATTGTAAAAGATCCCTAGAATGCCTGTTTGGCTTAGTGCTCTCGGCAAAATTAAATCGTAGAGCAGGTTCACATCGTCAAGATCTCAGGTGCCTCCCTCTGTAGAGGAAACTGAGCATCAAAATTGCTTGCTGTAATTGGTATCGCCTATATGGTGCAGCGCTAAAAAGTGATACCAGCTCCTGGAGAATGTACTAGGTCTGCAAAGGTTTAAAATACCAATACGCAGCCCCATTGAAAAAAAGTTTTTGAACATTCCAATTCAATATAAATTCATTAAACAAAAATGCTCATGTCCAATTAATAAAGGAAGAATGCAAGAATTATGTAAGGCAGCTATTCTTAAACTTTCGATCACCGTAGGACCTCTTTATGTATCAGAGTGATTAGATGTGTATCAGAGCCAGTCCCCCAAAGGTTTTGAGAGAGAACATCCCTTCCCGACTTAATATTCTTGATCAAAATACAAGTTCTAGTAGAGTTCTTCATTGGGGACCATTTAGTAATCTAGTCTAATATAGGGGCATCTTTTATTTTTCCACGAGGTCAAAATTGCTTGCTGTAATTGGTATCGCCTATATGGTGCAGCACTAGAAAGTGATACCAGCTATACTAGGTCTGTAAAGGTTTAAAATACCAATGCGCAGCCCCATTAGCAAAAAAATTTTTTTGTTTTTTATAAATTCCTTTCTTTTATACATAGTTATTCTCAATTATTTATTAACGATTGAAAATATACACACATCAAAAACACCTTACAGCACCTGCTGCATTTAAAAATCTACCGTTATTTGCTAATAACATTTTTTATGACGAAAATGCAGTAAGCATAGTACAGAAAATCATTCAGAAAAAAGCGAGCCGGTGAGACCATACGATATGAATCTAAAGCCCATAAAGCCACTGCCCTCAACAGTTAAAACTTATCACTCTATTTTCGTTCAAAATAGAGAAGGGTGGAATAAAAAATGACCAGCCTTTAATCTCATCCAACCATGATAAAAACGACTCTGGTAACTGGAACATTAACTGTGCTATACATCAGGTTTATGTGCAACATGTTAGGCTTAACGATAATGTAACCGTAAAGAGGTATGTGGTAATGCCTTCATTTGATGTTTATGACGCATTTGTTGCGATACAAAAAAAAGTTTTTCATTTAACTTGAATGAATTCCAGCTTCTGGTGGATAGCAGCGTGTCAGAGAAATGTGTTCGTTGTTTTAAATGAATTACGAAGACTCATTTTTTACGGGTCAAGTGCAAAGAATTGGAAATCAATGGACCGTTCAGCTGCTTGAAATGTGATCGCATCTGCTTGTGTAATTTTAAAGGAATAAAAATATTCATAGGAGTTTTGTTTGAAAAGGAATTATGTGAAAGGGTGGTAATATTTCTTGTTTTTATGTAGAACTAAGAATAATTGAGAAATTTCTTTATTGTACAAAATTAAGTACGTTTTGTGGAAATGTTTCGTCATTAAAAAGACACTTCATAGAGAAACTAAATTAAAAATTAATTTGTCCGCTTAATCATTAATCGCAAAGATTTCTTTCTTTTTAAGAAGATATAATACTTCTGAATTCTCTCGTGAAGAGGAGTGGTTCTTAAACTGTGGTAATCAGACCCCAGATAATTTAATTTCCCGTGCCTTTCTAGGGAGTTCGCGATGGTCTTTCATTTACTTATAAGTTTTCTTTCTTTTACAGACTCTGAAGAAACTAGTGGAAAAATTGAAAGATGTACCATCCTAGACTATATCACTAAATTGCCCCAATGAAGAAAAAAAAGTTCTTTAAAAACTATGTATAAGTATGTAGAGGTTAGGCTAATTACTGAGGACTGTGAAGGAGATTTGTACTCGGTACCTTCCGCTCCGTAAGGACATGACTTACCCCTAGACCAAAATGATCACTTCAGTCTGGAGGCAGTTAGGGCGGTTAGATACCACCGCCGCACACTCCCTACCAATATAGGCGAACGAATAATATCGTTGTTATGACGAGCGTGTGAGTTGTTGAATCATTAGGTTGTGACGACTTGAAGGTTGCATCATTAGGTTATGACGGCTTAAATGTTGCGTCATTAGGTTGTGACGATTTGTAGGTTGCGTCATTAGGTTGTGACGGCTTGTAGGTTGCGTCATTAGGTTGTGATGGCTTGTAGGTTGCGTCATTAGGTTGTGACGGCTTGTAGGCTGCGTTATTTGAATGAGATGTTTGCGTGAGATGGCTTGTGGGTTGCATTATTTGTGTGGTGCATCATTTGTGTGAGACGGCTTGTGGGGTACATCATTTTTGAGACGGTTTGTGGGTTTCGTCATTTGTTCTGTGTCTGACGGCTTTGGTTGCAATTGCGATGGATAGAGAGCGTCACGACTGCTGCGCGAAGGTTGCGTTTGTTCCAAGTTCCCAGAGTCACCAATGAAGGAGATTCGTTCTTGGTACTTTCCGTTCCTTAAGAACATGATTTACCCTCAGACCAAAATGATCACTTCAGTCTGGAGGCAGTTCGTGGCTAATATAGAAACCACCTCCACAAACCTTTAAATCACTTAGCCATTAGTTGAAAATCAGGGAGTGTTGTACAATAGCGATGTAAGGCTGATACATAAAGGAGGGAGAGGGATGATTGAAAATTTAAGAACCGCTATGTTAAAGCATAGGTTCCATACGAGAGTTGGTACCTCCCCCTTCTCTCACCCAGTGAGTGCAAGGACTTTTCAGGGTCAGCAGTGGGTCCAAAGATAAATGGGGGCGTTAAAAGATAAGGAAGAGGGGTAAACTAGGCTTACTTACATGTTTAAGAATTTAACATAATAAAATACTTTGATAATACCGATGGTTTTCACGAATAAATATTTATGTAGCTATCTAAAAAAATGTTTTTTGGAGAGGAGGGATGTAAGCTCATGTGCCGTCTTCGTCACTTTGTCAAAGTTTAAAATTATGAGGTCCGTCAGCAATAGCGTTTGTGTTGCTTTTTGCTTGTTCGTTATTGCAGACCGATTTTTTTCACGTGTCCGCACAATCCGAGATGATTTCCCCCTCATTTTTACTTGTGTGAATTATCCCATATTTTGCACAATTATTTTTACAAAAAAAATCTAAAAAAAAGGTATGTCTTACAATTTATTCAAAACAATTTGCTTACACCATGAGCAATAACAATTTACTCATTTGTGGATTACTCATTTATTTATTAAGCAAAGTTTAAATATATTGTATATGCGTGTGTTTCAAAATTTTATATGTACAATAATTTCTAAACGTATTCGTTTGTTTTATAATAAAAATTAAGTTCCGTACTCTTTTTTTTTATTTATCAATAACGTTTCACGTAAACATTTCAATAATTTCTCAATGAGGTTTACTTTCAAATGTGACCTGAATTATTAATAAGCAATGACCTGAATTATTAGAAAGTTATTAATCATTTTCACTTAACATTCTAAAGCCAATAAGAAAGAAAAAATAGGGAAACCAATTTTACTTGTACATTCTATGCATCAAATTCAATGCCTATAATTTTCAAAAATCATATGCTTCTAAACAGATAGTTTATGAGTTTTTCCACTTAGGTGTTTAAGCAAAAAATCAATTTAAGTCGAATCTAATAATTTACCTGCACTCTTCGCATTTAATACAGTCTTCTTTTTTCTGTATTTCTCCTTAGTTTTCTTTTTTTAATCTAATGATAAAAATAAGGACACAAACAAAATAGTTCTCTCAATTTAGTTACTGTAATTGTAGTACGCAAAATTTATTACACGTACAACAATTCATTTTCAATTCCCTTATCCTATTCTTAATTACAAAGCACTGAAAACAATCCTTTATCAGAATACGACAACTAAATAATACATTTTATTCTTTCATTCCCCTAGTTTGCTAACAAAAAAAGAACGCCCCACTCATTGTTCTCCGAATGTTATTTTTATTCATTCTAATTATGCAGGGAAATGGAATGTATTGAAAACAATTTGCAACCCCGCCATGAGGCAAGTATCTGCATATAGTATAAATAACATAACGATAGAACTGAAGGTAAAGAAGGGAAAAAAAACTCCAAGTGAACCAACGCAGTTATCCACAAATTGAAGCATCATTTGTTATCAATTTAGAGGAATCATTTTAGTATATTTTTTATGGCATTTCGCCATAAACGATAATACATCTGATATGCAATCGAGTTGAAATAACAAAGCAGGGTGCAGCATTTGTTTGTGTTCCGAAGTTATTTTTTTAAAAAAACTTCTCTTAGCATCGTTAAATCAAATTCGTATAAAAAGAGAATCCTAAATATGTATGCACTGTTATCATTTTTCTGACAAAAAGCTTCGATTTTACCTCGCCATTTTTTTTCTTCCTTCCAGTGTAACTAAAGTCAAATGCAGACGATATGTAAAGAATCGTTATCGAAGTTGAAGTACTTTTTACTCCGTTTTTTATTTTTTATTTCGCTAGAGCGTTTTATGTTTCTTTGTTTAAATAACGATTGTAAGTTAATGCTGCAGAAAATTGTTCTCGCAGTCTGCATTTGGGATAGAATTTTATTTCTTTGAGCTGCATTTAGAGCTTCTGACATGTGTATGTTTTTTCACGCCAAAAACTTGAAATATTTTGTGCTTTTACATGAAACTAGCGATATAGTTTTACCGATACTTGTTTTTTATGGTTTTAACTATCTGCAACTCTTAGTAGCATATGGTTATCAATATTACTAGTTCCAATGTTTGTTTTCTTGAAAGTAATAATTATTAAATTATACTATTTCCTTCATAACGTAAGTTGTTTGTACATTATTGAATTGCATCAAATAATCAATTTCAATTTAAATATCTGTTTAATTTACGATGATATATTTAATAAGTATTAATTTGTTTTAGGATAACTTTAATAAATCTTTAAAGTATTGAATTGTTAACAGATTCCTTATATTGCAGTTGATGTATTACTTTACATTTCAGAAAAGATAGAAAATTAATATTGCAAATTATAGGTGAAAATCAAATTATTGATTCATGGCGCTTCTGAAAGTAAAATGGTAATATATATTTTGAAAATAAACATACTTTCAAAATAACCTGATTGAAAGAATTTAGTAACATGTCTTTTAACTCACAAATGATTTCGTATAGCAAAATTTATCTGAAAGCAAGATTCTTCAGAGAAAAAAATTCATTCGGCGTATGGTATTAAAGTACGGACTCTTTTCTTAGTAAGCATATGAGTGTATGAATTCATTAACATTCCTTATAAAAAAAATCTTTATTTGTATTGCTTAAATTAGTCTATATAGTAAGAGTACTTTTTACTGAAAAAGCGATTGGATGACTGCAAATTTGTCTCGAGGTAATTTGAAGAAAATTAACAGTAACTATATCTTAATAACTGCAAGATCTCATTTAAAGTTTAGTGAGTAGTAAAAAGAAAATTGTTAATTTGAGCTTTGAATGAATCAGAATACTAACGTACTAACGTAGACATTGTAAAGTGTTAATAAAATATTTCATCAGGTATTTAGGCCTCATAATTACAAGATTAAACAAGGTTATAGCTTCCTTCAATTTTATTTACGGTTCAGTCTTAGTTGGAGAGTATATAGATGAACTAGAACTGAAATTCATGGTTCAAAAATTAAAATGTCATGGACAATAAAAACTGAGAAACTCGTAAAATTATCAAGTGAGGTTCAATAGCGTTTTTAGAATCTGATATTTTAAAATTAAGGGATTAAAAATGCAATAACTTTTTATTATTCTATAGAAGTGGTCTTCAAACCTTTTTGACTCACGGAACACTCAGAAGTAGAAAGTGTTTTCAGGGAATCCTATTCCACAGTTATGAAAATATATCTTAAAATTATATTTAATGTAGATCAACATTTAATAGGTACTTAATGTAAAGGCACTTAAGAAATTATTGCATTTTTTATCAAAAAATAAAAATGTAATATTTTAATATATTATTTACTCATTAACATAATATTTTGTGATCCAAATGTCACCTACCCATACATTTTTTTATTAACTGAGATATGTGATTGCAATTTTTTTTACGCACAAAATATCGAAGTCTAAGGTTTTTGGAATTATGTGCAGTCTTATTTTATATTTTGCGTTTAGTTTGTTCTTATATTTCGTTTTTGTATCAATTCACGTTGAGATATATTTTTCACTTAAATACGTTGCTCTGAGTGACATTTAAATGTTTGCAGCTGTGCTAGAAACTGCGTATTTTGCATAAATTTGCAACCTAAAATTTGGGAACTGTTCTTGTCAAAATTTAGATTTTAGAGTCGAATCTATCTATAAGTTGTTCCCTCTCCTTCGTTATAGGTGTTGTTTTTCCCATGAATGAAAAGATGCACCCACTTACCATTAGAATACTACTTAATTTTGGAAAACTTTGTTCTAGCGAGTATAAAATTATGTTTTTACAAACTTCATAGAAAACGTGAATCCATTTTGCGTAGATACTTATAATTTTCTTTTCGATTTTTAATGTGACGCGTAGAACTGCTGAGTATGCCTTTTTGAGACACAGTGTTCCGAGGAACACAGTTTGAAGACCACTGAGAACAGTGATTTGGTATTATACATATATATATATAGTACAAAAAACAATTAAATCTATTTCAAATTCACTTTATCCTCTCTACATTCAAGGACATTTTAAGGCCTGGGACAACTGGTCCCGAACCTATTGGTCAGCTTTGAGGGGGCTTCACCTCTCTCTTTACTCATTACTATAGTATTGAAAAAAAGTTTAATCATCAAATGATATTCCTGGAGATTTTCTGCAAAAAACTTTAAATTTCAAACAATATGCAGACTAAAAATAATGAGAAATATACATGGTTGTGTTTTAAGATCGTCTTTTAAGTTTAGACCTAAGTGGAGTTGGTTTGTGATTAGATTTTTGAGATTGTGATCCACACACATTTATTCGTGTTGGGTTATTGTTTGTATAAACATTTGACAACATATGTTATACAGAAAGATCCTATTTTTGCATTGAGGCCCAGGTCCTAAAAAGTCATAAGATGTGACTGGCTGCATTTCCCTGTACAATTTTCCTTACTTTTAAAAGAGAGAACCTTACTTTTAAGAAAGTTTATCTAAATCCAAACACTAAAAAACTTTTTAAAACACAATTTTTAGCAACTGGAATTCGAAATACAAACTCCTTTTAAAGTTTAAAAAGGAAATTTTAGTTTTTTTTCCTTAAATCTAATACAATTAAGAGTAGCGAAATCCGTAAGTGTAATATTCAGAGTTTTCACGATTTCTTCTGTGAACAAAAGTATAAACCAGTTTCCTACTGAAGATTCACAAAATTCTTGCATTATACCAACATAGAAAAGCAAAACTTCAGAAAGGATGTTACTAAGAAAATTTTGACTCTGCATTTTTATTCAACAATGAGAAAATATGTCTTTCATTTTTTTCTGGAAATTCTACCTTAGTTTTTTTCACTCAGAATTAACGAATTTAATAGATGATAAAATGTTTAAAGTTTGTATTTAAAAGGAAAAATGAAGTTTTTTTTTACGTCAAATATGCAGGAAATAAATTTCGTTATAATTTTTGTGTCATTTGTTTAAAATTTGAGAAAATAAGTTATTTAATTTTTCTTCCAAAAAGTATTAGACCTCATCTCTAGCCATTTTATTTATTGCTTTAATAAAAATGTAAGTCACTTGTTTTTCATGTTCAAAAAATGAACTAAGTTGATGATTCTTCAATAAAAACGAATTGGAGTCAACGTTTGACTAGATATTTTTCTATCATTCTTCCTTCAGGCTCCTTTGAATGAATGAGACAGCCAGAAGTAAATACTCCGTCCACATAAGAAACGAAATGTGGAGTATGAGTCAGTTTACCTTCGTTTTGTGAAAGTAACGCAAGGTAAAGTCTCGAAAAAATGTACAAATTCAATGTTTGCTTCCCTTGTAGAAAGTAGAGCAAGTATTTGTGCAAGTATTTTTCATCATAATATGAAAATATAGCTACTTCTTCAGAAAAATTTAAAAAACATGCTTTAAATTTTATCAAATACAATCTAATATTCGAATAAATGATGCATTATGTGCTTTTAAAAGGAATTTTCATGGTTATTTATTAAAAAAAATATTGTTCAATCCTTTAGAACAGGGTACCTCTTCCTGTAGCAAGTAAGATATGTGTATGTGCAACAGCTCTTATCATATTAACTGTAACTGACTGTACCAAACAGCGAGAGCGCCCTCTAGAGACCACTTACTTCAAAAAAGGCCATACGAGGAGAAAATGTGATCGCTATGAAAAATCATCCATTTTCTTTGTCCATTATTTTTGTTATCCATATAAGTTGTCCATGTGTAAATTAACTGTAATATGTAATTGCTACACGTAAGGATATTTAATTGAACCCAATTCCGAATTTACTACTTTAACTTTTAACTTACAACTCTCTTCATAAGAAGTTATTCAGAAAGGTTTACTTTTTTAATAATAATTTTGTTATCAAAATCGATATGAGATTGATAATTGTTAAGCAGAAAAGCATTCTTATTTCAAAAGTTCGATAATATGTAATGCTATATTGTTATTGTAAGATTCCTAACAATTTACACAATTCCATGATTCACAATTAATTATACTCTCACTCCTCTTAAGGAGTTAAAGCTAAAATAATTCTTCCTTTTTCATTTAATCATTTCAAAAACCTTCGGTTAAGAGGTGAATTAAAAACCTATTTTCGCCTTAGGCAAAAAGAATTATTTTCCATAAAAATGATAGAATATTTGCATTTAAAGCTTAATAAAAACTTATGAAGTTAGAAAGTTAGCTTAAGTTGCATTAGTTGTTGTGATCTAAAATAAAAATAGTAGATTCATTATTGCTGTCTGGGAATATTTAGAAATAATAAATTCGAACATATCGATCTCTTCTTGATCTTGTTCAAGTTCCTAATTACACATCAATTTAAAAATTGTAACTTAGTTTTTCTTATGTCTTTATAAGTCCATCAAAAAATATTCAGAAAATTAACGTAGACATTATGGAAGAAATAAAAGTAACATAATACAATAACATAATATTTATAGAGTGAAATTATAAACCAAAATAGCTATTAAATTACTGGTGGTAATCCAGCTGATTTCAAATTTCGTACATAATATCATCAGAAACATAACCTTAATAAAGATGGTAAACTTAGAAGTAAAGCTGAAAGTACGTAGTTTCATTGTAGTAGCAAAAAGACATTGCTTATACCCTTAATAAAATTTTAACAGTTGTGTTATATTTAATTCTTTAGCAACCAAAACTAAACAAAAAGGAACAAAATGTGTTCTGTAGACGATAGATGATAGAAGTAGAGGATAGATAGTAGAAGTAGATGATAGATAGTAGAAGTAGATGATAGATAGTATAAGTAGATGATATTTATCGTTTATATAATGTTATTTTAAATGTATAGTATTTCAGAAGGTTACCAGATACTTTTCAATAACTGCATGTAAAACGCTTTTTGTAAATACCATTAAGAATTTAAAGTTTATCAGGACTTGAAAGACATTACATTTGGATATATTTAATTCAAGTACATGCTCTAATATCTATAATATATGTCTGGAGATTAAAGCTGTGTTGGTATGCATATTATACATCAAATTAAGGTCACGCGGATTCCAAATTCATCGTTATGTTCAGTTGATGTTTACTCAGAAATTTGGATAGTTGGTGTTCCCATTTATATTTGAGTTACGAGCAGTACGTTGCACATAAGTCAAATGTTAACTCTTGAATTATAGCAAAGGTAAATTCAGAACTAAGTAATTATATTTGATATGTGTGATAACAGATGATAATCATAAGTGTTCCTTTTCTTTTTCAATTATGAAAATAAAATGCCACAAAAAGAAATTGCCCTCGAAAGCCCCTGATCATGAATAGTTTTAAGAATAATTTAAAATTCATTACATGTCCTGAAGAAATTAAAAATTTATATTGTGAGCTCTACAAAATGTATTTTCATTAATAGAATTTCTGACATGGTAACAATGTATTTACTTAATGGTCTAACAAATTTAGCGTGTATCAGCCTTTCTACAAGATGGTCTATAGTGGTATTGCAACTTCAAATGCTTTGAAAGAAACAACGATGGTCAGGGTTTCGACTTCCATGGGCCCATAAAGTACATTATGAACAATTTAATTGTTTTAAATTGTGCCAACGTGTTTTAATCGAATGTTTCTGTTTACGCGTCAGTGAACCTATACACAGGAATTCCGAATTGAAAGGGGAAAAAAAACGTATTCTATATTTTCAACTTCAGAAAAAGAAGAAAAGCTGTATGTGAATCACACACAAGAGCTTAAGAGCAATTATGTCAAATTTAATAGATAGAAACTTTTAGAAACTGTATGTTAAAGAAGTATGAAGTACAGTTTGGAGATATCTGTTTTTAAGTTTAAATCCCCATAGACTATCTACCCTGACAAAAAGTAAAAATTATATAAAAATTTCATGAAAATTTTGTGTTTCCTAAAAATTAAGAAATGTAATGGGAAATAAGTTTGTTGTAAAAATCAGCCGTAACTTATCAAATAAAAAATTCATTAACAACAGTAAAACCTGTAAAGCAAATACAAACAGTTCCATCCTTCCGTTCAGTTTGAAACTACCCTTGCATATCTTTATAAATGTCGTAATCGGTTTCTTTGGAGTATTTGGAAGTACAGTGTTCTGAAAAAATGTAAGGAAATCATTCTTTTTAGTTTCATGGTTGAATGTTCGGGTTATATATATATATATATAATATATATATATATATATATATATGTCTTCGAAGACCACTATTAACTCCTTAATTGGTTAATCCATACACTGTACGAATTATCAAAGCTGCCCACACCACTATCGGTTTGTGATTATTTGTGCTAGTGTTTTTAAGAGATGCAGTATATGTCCATGCTAGGGAAATACTTCACATTCTGTATTTTCTTTGTGGTGAAGGCGGGAATTTTTCATTTAAGCCAGGAATTTAGCGTCTTGAAAATATTTGATAATGA
Source organism: Trichonephila clavata (assembly GCA_019973975.1). Lineage (NCBI taxonomy): Eukaryota > Metazoa > Arthropoda > Arachnida > Araneae > Nephilidae > Trichonephila > Trichonephila clavata. The sequence goes on from BMAO01037854.1 coordinate 228,875, forward strand.
CAGGGACTTTCAAGGCAATATGCAATTTGTTGCTTGAGAAGAAATGACATTGGAAAAGTAAACCAAAAAGGTCGATATTATCTCAGACCACATTACAATGTAAGACTTAGTACGGCACCATGCTCCAAATTGTGTGGGAACATAAATATGCACACACATATGAAATCTTCAACCGTTTGAAAAATAGGTAAAAACAGGAATTTTTTTGGTAGGTATGTGAGAAATACTTTCGAGATATACGAAACTTTCTTCAGAACATGCAGTGTACTATAAAAAGTAAACATTTAAGGGGTTTTGTGTTCCACAATTACAAAATAAAAAATAGTGTGAAAACTTTAAAATTGAAAATTAAAATAGAATTCTTCTATTTTCGCATTCTGTTAAGCATTATGCTTAGTTTTTCGCAATAAAAAATGTGCCTTTTTTGGAACATTTTGAAGCGAAAAATGACAAGGAGTTACAAACTATGTTTAATTCCTGAAATTAATTAATCATACTAACTACATACTTTGCAACAGCTCTAGCTTTGACTTTTATCAAGTCTTACATAGCTTGTTTGAACAGCTTCTAACGAACAATAATACCGAGAAAAGAAAAAGTATCATCCTCTCTTAACATATTTATATAATTATTTTCAAATGTGCTTTCTCCTAAACATACTTTGTTGCATTGTGTGTACACAAAAACAAATTTATACAAGCACCCCTCTCCTTTGCAACGTAAAGCGTAGCGACTCAAAGGAAAAGGATATCAACTCAAACATGAAGGAATAACAGTCCAATTCTTCGTGTGCATGCAGAGTCTTTAGTTCCATTAAAGTCAACAAACAGATCTTTGCGTGCTTCTTCGGAAAACTTTAAAAGTTGAAGTTGATGTTGTTATTATACACCAGACTATCTTCCTAATTGGTTCAGAAATGTGAGAAACCTACATACTCTTTTACCTTAGAGCTTAGATTCCGCGCCAACTCATGCGAAGTGCAAACAAGACTTATTGAAGCACGTTCTTTGGAAGTCACGCTAGTTTCTTGAATATAGAGAAGGTGGTAATACATTTTACTAACGGGGAAGTGACTGGGGAGTTATAAAACGTCTCGTTTCATTATCTGTTGGTCTGGGATTTTCTTCAATGGGGGCAAAATTTCTTTTTACGCTTGCGTCTGAACAGAATTTAGAGTGTTTGGGAGTGGAAAAGGGAGAATTTTTTTAGGTGTTTAAATGTTTGTGGAAATGGTGAAAATGAATAAAGTAATGCATTGTGAAAAGAAATGGGCAGCTTATTTCGTTAAAGGATTTTATGAAGTAAAATTTAAAGCAAGGTTTTGAAAATTTCTCAAACTTTTCGTGCATAAATGATTACTTGTTTTTCATTTTCAGATTAGTATAATGTTATTAAAGCAACTATATTATTTTGTTAATAGTGCATTTAAAGTAAAATAATTACATATGATCAAATTTAATTATTATAGTACAAATTGAAAGGTCTATATCTAAAGGGAGAAGCTGAATTTTAACTCCAAAAGAAAAAAATTGAATAAAATTTGGTGCAAATTTTTACGGTATGAAAGTTATTACGCGATCATAATTTGGGTAAAAGTATGTAATATATTATAAAATATTTTTTTTATTTCTAATTGGCTGCGGTTTGTTGTTTTACCATTGCAGACCTAGTACGTTCTCCGGGAGCTGGTACCTCTTTTTAGTGCGCCACACTATAGGGCAGGGGTGGCGAACCTTTATGCATCAACGTACCATTATTTTCTAAAGAAGTATTTAATGAGGTATTGACGTGCCGTCAAATACTTTTTACTTGATATTATTAGGAAAATAATAAAACTAAATACTGACAACATAAAATCCTATTTACTACAAAAAATACCTTCAACACTGTATAGTTACAAATGTTTTAGTTATACGTGGAATTCAAATTAAAGTAACAATAGCGTGACTTCCGCTGTTGCAGTTTGGATGACAAATAACTTATATTAGAATTGTAAGATGTTACTTTTTGTAGAATTACATGCTGAATTTGAGTCATCTGCCAAAGCAAATAATTATTTTTGCTATGACTCACTTTTTTGACAAGTGAATTTGTAATTTGTTCCTAGATTCCTTTTTACAGACGATATTCTGCATATCACTATTCTAGAACATAAAGCAAACACCGCTTTCTCTCCTTTACTAATAATGCCATAATTCCAAATTCACCAAGTTTGAAATTCTTTGTTACACTTACTATCTTGCACTTTTTGTTCTTTTGCTGAACTAGCCATGCCAATAACTGTAAAAAATCCTAAATATAATACAGATAAACTTTAAAATACTGTTGTGTCATTGAAATTGACTATGGCATGCGTAGACAAAATTTACATCATAAGCAATTGAAGTCTACTACGTAACTAAGGCAAGACAATAACAAACGAGTGTGCTCCCTGCCGCCCCGCGACCAATCACTGATGTTTGTTCATAATACTCCATAGTGAACTTTGAAATTTTGAAATAAAATGTAAACCATTTTTATCACAGACGTGCCAAAAATATTGTCTCCTGTGCTATCAATGGCATGTGTGCCGCCACTGGTTCACCATCCCTGCTATACGTGGATACCAATCGCCACAGGTAATTTTGATGCCAAGTTTCCTGCACATATGGAGGGACCTGAGCTCTAACGATGCGAGCCTTGACTAGAATTTAATTTTGACGAGAATATATTGTATGAAGCATAAAACTTTATATTAAAAATGTAGACATGTTGTTTAATTAAAACCTTTGAAATATACTACATAACACGAGATTTAACTATTCCACAGTTTTCTCATCACCAGGTATGCCACGTCAAAGAAGATTTCCATACACTATTATATCTGGTATCGAGAAGGTTCGGATAACAGTATGTCTGAAATGATAGTGATATACTGTGAAATATTTAAAATTAATATACATGCCCTGCTGAGCTGGTGCGTTTAGTGCCCCGGACGTCCTTCCAGACTTTTGCATTGTGTTGATCTGATTGAAACTAGTCTCACGGCTTTAAATCACAACAAAATGACATTGACAGTGCTTCTAACGAATTTACTTATTTCGGAGAAGAAATGGGGAAAGGGAATTTGAAAGGATATATTACAGGAAAGAGGAAATTCATAGCTAAACATTTTTTCACAACTGTTCACCATCTTCTAAGAAAAGTACAATGCTACAATGTATTGTTTGTGCAAGGAAAAATATTCACCGTGAATCTCGCTATCAAAGCACTAAATGTGATGCTGATTTAGGTGTTCAGCCACGTTTCAGGATATATCACACAGCATATAAGTTCTAATTATTTTATTATTATATTGTAACTCTAAAAATTAAATTTTCATTCTATTATTCTATCCTTTCCTTTTCTTTTTTTAAATTGAATGTAAACATTTTTTTAGTAAAAAAAAACACGCTTCTTCTTTTCCCAGCAATAAACCGTGTATTAACGAGCGCTTTGCGGGAAAGACGGTGACACTGGGAAGTGAATTTCGTAGCTTTTCCTCGGCAATTAAGGGGTTAATAATGGAATCGAAAAATTTCTAAGACTTCCAGTTCTAGAATTGGTCCACAAAAAAAGAAAGAAAAGACATCCCTACAATAAAACTGCCATGCATGCTACAAATAGTTTATAATAGATGATAAAGTGTAGAACAGATCCGGACAACATTCATGAACGATGATACTTCTCGAATTCTCGAATAGTTACGCTCAGTTTGGTGGACATTTACCGGAATTCTCGGATCCCCCCTGTGGTGCATGCCGTTGAGCCAAATTCCCTGTCAACAAAGGCTAACTAGATGTAATGCTAGACAGTATTGGAGAGATGATTGACGCATAACTGTGTTCACTGATGAATGTTGATTCTGTTCAGGCACAGTTCTAATCGTCACTATCTATGTTACCGGAAATGGGAAGAATTACTGGTGATAATTTTGCAGTGATATTGGCACACTACATGAATACAGGTTTGGGGAGAATAATTAGTTTTCGGCATCAAGACTGTTTTCAGTTGTAAATGGCGATGTTCACCAGTAAGTGAATAGGCAGGTACAACCTGCTGTCATCCAGAATGTTTCTTCCAACAGATTAATACCCGTCTTCACAATGCAGTCACGATAATAAGGCTTTGCGAAATTTTTAACATTTAAATAGTTTAAAAAGTTCTCTAGAATTATCTCCAAAAAATTCAGTTTAATATTTAATCATTAGGTGTTTAAGTTCACACATCCACTCAGTACAAACATAAATCAAATCGCCTACATAAGCTGCATAAGCTTGAAGATCACTTCTTCAGATGACCCTATACATATTTGTAATGTTTCATGAAATTTCATTACATCCATGAGGGAAAAAGACTAAATTATTAATTATGGATGTATTCATGTACAGGGTTCTTGGAAAAATGGGCATTACAATTAACACCAGCGGAAAAAGTTATACATAATCTCTTTTTTCAGATTGCGTTGGCAATATTATGCTTTTTTTTATCACGAATACATTTTGTGAATTTAGTTACAGCATATGAAAATATTTTAAAAAATAGATATATTGTGTATCAAATAGGTATATATTCTTATAAATAAAAAAAAATATTTTTCTTACTTTTTTTAATAACTTTTAAATCAAAGCTGTTCTTATAGCTTTGCACCTTTCGAATATGAATAAAACAAAAAAAAAAATTGCTGCAGACATTACCACTGTTAAAACATATTTTAGTACTTTAACACACTGAGGCACTTTTTAAACTTGTTTTTAAAATCGGATATCAATATCCATTATTTGTCATCTGAATACTTTTGTTCAGAAAATTAAATTTTCAATATTTTTTTTTATAAAATACAACTTACATTTTCCATTTTGCTTCTTAAATATCTTCAAAATATGCATATATTTCCGTATTAAATTTCATACCAAACATCTTTCAAAATAATTGCACTGTTATGCTTATTATGTAGCCCTCTACATCTAAAAATAAAACATCAATGCAGAAAAGAATACTGAAAAATTGTTCCATATAGAATATCTTACTTTAAAGGAATGAAAATGTATTCTTGTATATTTAAATAATACCATTTTTAAGCTTAGAAGGAGATCCAATAAATTATTAATTTTTCTACGGCATACGTTATCTATAGCGTAAAATTAGATATTTAAAGCAGGAAGCGACGAATAGTTAAATCAGTGGGAGCAACGGATTTGGTATTATGACGTCAAGCGTGACGTAAATTGATGATTTAAAGGTCAAAAGTCAAACAAAATACTAAAGAAAACATCGCATATTTAAATTCTTATAAATTCGAGATATGTGTATCCGCCAAAAATAATTATTATAATTGAGAAAAGGAAAGGATAATTTGATTTATTAATTTATGATTTGAGAAATAATTCTGTGGTTTCACTGTTCTTCAGTACAAATTTATGAATAAGGTAAATGAACCACAGCAACCATTTTCAATGAGTAATATTTTTGAATATTTTTGCAGTAAAACGGAAATAATCTTTTCAATGGATTGTACATCTTGAATTTCATAATTTTTGAGCCCTTGATTAATGATATAAAAATAGCTCAATTCCCCAGTACGAATTTATAAGTATATATAAAGAAAAGTTAGATCCATATAAGGCAACTACGCTCGAAACCCTGATTTTTGAAAAAGCGTATAAATGAATAATTTATTTAATATATATAGGTTCACTTGAATCAGAATATAAATATAAAACTGTTCTAAGAAAAGTATTACAACTCAAAATTAAATGCAATTTATTTTTGGCAAAAAAGGGATGAAAAAATGAAATGTTTTCATAAAAAATTCCTGTTAGAAAAATATTTATCTCTAATAATAATACTATTTTACCTATATGTAAAATATAAACTCCTGTACAGAACCTGAACTTGGATGTTATGAATTATATTATGTAGAAGAGGATTTTTTATTCATATTTTAATGTATCAGATTAGATAACGTTTAGCGAAAAAAACCAGTTTTTATTTTAATTAATCGCAACTCTAAAAATAATTAGAGTTTTTCAAGATCTGTATAGGGCTCCTAACGTCATATGGGCTAGATATTATTATTATAGAAGCATTTTTTCCAAAAAGGAGAAGTTTTGAGATTAAGTCATTCTTTTTTCATTTATTGACAAAAAGCTTCATTTTACTAATTTTTTTTGTAATAATATTTTAAAACAAATTTATATCTATATTCACAAATTCAACTGACACTAAATGTAAAAAAATTATTTATAAGCTTTTTCAATATTCTGTTTTGAATCATAATAATTCACTTTAACTCATCAACTCCAAATTATTAAATTCATTCAAGAACTGAACTTATATGATGGATTCGTGCTTTGGGTTAATTCATACACTTTCTTTTCATTTATCTCTGACTTTTCAGGTTCTTTTTAAGAGATTTTTTGTAATTTGAATTTTCAGCTGCTTATACATTTTTTAAAGCCCATTGTCATACGATATTTTAATACATTTTTAATACTTGTACAGTGGTTACATTTATTTTGACGTTCATTAATGAAAATATATCCTACATGTTAAATTGTTCTTGTATGGAAATAAGGAACATTTGTAAATGACTTTTATCGATGATATGAATAGAGATTACATTATTCCGGAGAGAATTAATGTTGTAACACTGCCAAAATAACAATGTTGCAAAAAACAGGTTTTTTTAATTCCAAATTCATAAAAGAGACAAATTCACTTCCTTATGTAAAAAAGTGTATGTACTTCATTAAATACATATTTCAATAAGTGGTAAGAGCTTTTTTATATCTATTTGAGAAATGTATCTAATATATATATATATATATGTGTGTGTGTGTGTTTGATTGATATATATTTGTCTCGTGAAATAAAGAAAATATAATGCATTTCATTCCTTTGTGATTCTTTAATGATACATTTATAATAAATAGATGTAATTTTTTAAAAAATATATAATTTAAATATTCTCTGAGGCCATTGAAAATCATAATTTAATGCAGTAAACTGTTTACGCATGCTTTCCTCGCCATTCATATTTGATTTAACTAATAGTAATAGTAAATTTTGCAACAATATTTTAAGAACGAGGAATTCATCTTAATGACCGTATTGGATTAATACAGTATTTTCATAGAAATAGAGGATTTGGGATTTTTGATATGTTATTGAGGATTACAAATGTTGAGAATATTTAGAATTAAGACTATTCAGAATTAGACTTGACCTCACAATTCCGTAAATTAGAAGTTTACGGAATTGTGATGTTTAAGATATGGGTACCATTTATTTATTTTCATTACTCTGTATTTTTTTTTTTACTTATTGATTCTTATATCACTACATTTGAAGGTTCTGTGCACCATTACATAAAAGAAATGAATTCAGGTAATATTTGTTAATATTTCAGTCACTGAACTTAGGTAGTTTTTGAAAATAAATACAGTATAAATTGGAAATATTAAAAATAATTAATAGTTTAATTCGAGTTAATGTATTAACATCTAAATCGCCACAAAAAGATTTTGAAAAAATAACATATTTTAACGACAAAATCTCTCTCTCTCTCTCTCATCATATGTTTATAAAAATAACTAAAATTTCTAATTATGTATTTTCTTGATTCTTTTTCTTATCTTTCTTATTTCTTCTTATCGTGTCTTTGAAAATAATAAAGAAAACTTATTAAATTTGGGTTTTCATTGTGTGAAAAAAGCCCCAAAAATTCTAACTTTATTTTATGGAACAATGCAGCCTTCAAATAATGACTTCATCGCTCGTAGTAAAATTTCTTATCAATTTTTCATTTAATGAGACCACCAGCATTTGTTGACTGCAATTTCAAACCGGAATGAATAATTTATGTGATTTGCATAAACAAGTAATAAAATTCTCATTTACACTAAGAACTTAATTCAAATTTTTAAAATATGATCATAGAAGGACTTAAACTGTCCAGAATTACGTAATTAACATGCATTTCTAATGTACTTTAATCGAGTTGAATGCTTTGGCCGAATGATATCATCATTCCAAAATTCAAATTTTGACAGGGGCTATGAAAACACTTCATTTCCTTTTTGAGAATTTTGTATGGTTTTATTATTTTGATATATATATATATATATATATATATATATATATATACATGGTTAACTATATTGGGAAATTTTATGGGGGAGGTGTTTTTATAAAGGTATTTATCATGTAATGTATTTGAATTTCTTGAATTTAATATTTTTCGCTCTTTAAGAAATTATAATTTTTTAAGTAATAATATTTATATTTCCTTATAAATATATATTCAGAATATAATTCATCTTTTGACAAAAATTGAAATTAAAGTGCTAATTAGGATTCACTTAATAATATTTATTAATAAGAACACTGGATGTATGATTATTGTATGAAACATTCTTGGAAGGCAATTTTTTTATTAGTTTTAATTTTATCTTTAAACATTTTTTTTTCAAAAAGAAAATCAAATATGTGAAGACTTTAGTGTAACTTTTTAACAAGTATTGCTCAACCACCTGTCCAAAAACCATTGTCAGGATGCAATACCATTTGCTAGATTTTCAAATTGAGAGTAAATCTACGGTGTAGGTTATGTGTAAATGATCAAAAGAAAATAGAAGAAACATTGTTTGAGCTATAAACTTTATATTTATTAAGACTATACCACTAATCTAATGTAATAAATAATCTTACAGGGAGGGGGGGGCGAGACTCGCTATAAAGCACAAAAATAGTTTACTGGTCCTTAACAGTTAATTGATTAAAACTTTTTAATTTATTGTTTTCTCTATTACCTGCTGCAGAACTTTTTGATGAATGTACGTAGTAAATATAAATTAATATTTTCACTTTTTACATTAAATTTAGAAGAGGTTAATATTCATTAAATTTCCTAACTGCCTTCTTACATAAACTTGACTGTGTAAATATTTTATTAGTAATGTATAAATTTTCGATGCTAATAGGTATCGTTAAATTTATAAAAATAATCTCATCATATTATGAAAAAATCTCAGAGTTTGATGGTAAACAGAATAATACTACAATCAGTAATGCCTGAAAACATAATAAATTTGTTGAAGAACAAACTAAAAGTTAAGCTTTACAATATAATATGATGATGATGGTTTTATGATAAATTTGCAAGTTTCACTTCAAATGATTTATGTGTTGCTTCAAGGATAGTGATTATAACAATAGATTCAGAAAAACTATATATTTCTCCAAGTGATGTGAAAAATCCATTAATTCTGGTTTTACCCATGTGACTCTTTATTTCTTCAAAGTTTCTTGTAATATTTGTATTTAAAATTTCAAGATTTACAATATTTTATCAGAATATATGAATATAATGAAATACTTTCGAAGTATTGTACATTATAGTCGATTTACAATGCTCAAAATTTTCATACAAAAGGAAAATACCTCAAAAATACTGTATTCTAAATTCTACTTTGTCCCAATTTCAACTAGTTATCAACAACGACATGCGCTAATTATGATGGAAAAATATCCACGACAGATTCTAGTTAACCTACTCCCCTAAGCTCATTATCATCATCACGGAAATTTTCTAAAAATATTTTTCTTAAAAGTGCTGATTAATCGGAAGGCCGCCTTGTTTGACTTTTAGTACTTCTACTTTCGGGAATAGAAATTAATAAGATTTTCATTATGCGTAACGCTTACGGCGCCGCTCAGGAGGCTCTCAGGATAATGTAGGCTGTTTTTTTTTTATTAACTTGAGTAAATATGGATTTCCAGTGATGCATTAAATTGACAGTCTAAAATCGACATCGTTTTAGAATGAAGTGGGGAATAATGATCAGTATATGCTCTAGAAACACATGCTTGTAGGATCATATATTGTAAACAGTTCATTAAGGATGATGGAGTTGTGATATGAAAAGAGTGGGGTTAAGAGACTATATTTTTTTTAATAGATACATAAAAGTGTTAGTGATGATATTGATATAATAGATTAGCACCTAAAGATAGGAGATGGAGATAGTTTTAAATTTTGCTCAGTTGTTCCTGCACATTATGTAAATTCTTGATTATAAGTTTTATAAAAATTGATCTTTCGTGTTTTGAAGGAGAAAAATCTCTAAAAGGAATCATTAAAGTTCTTTAAATTTACAAATTCTTTTATGTGTAATAATTATTCGCTATTTTGTTGCAATTATCAAGTAGCATCTTGATTAAAAATATAAAATAATAGCGGTGTTGTTTAATTTATTGAATAAAAAGTGTTAATATAAGAATTATTGAAGCAACGCCCTTAGAGTTAATCAGACTTATTTCGGCAATTAATATTTTCTTTATTCTAGCCACTAGACTGTATAAAGTAATTTTTTACAGGATGTCAAGAAATAATAAATAAAATTGTAAACGGAATTAAAATAATAATTTAAAAATTTCTATGGATTATATTTCTCGAAAGAAATCTTTTAAGAAATAGTGTTGTATAAGTTCTTGCTGTGATCTTTTTACCCGTTGCACCTTTTCGACAGAGTACACAAATGAAAATGAAGTTTACACATATCTATATCTGGTACATACAGGGATACAAAAAAAATGATTTTCTCACGATGTATTCTGTGAAGTATTTTCAAAACTAAAGAGTCTCTGTGTAGGAAATATAACATGTTTAAAAATTCTTGAAAATTCTTCATCGATGTAGTGAATCCTATTATTATATGCAACACATGCTCTCAATTTTTAATATTGGGGGGGGGGATATTAAAGATAATTTAAGCCTTTCATTTAGACTTACTTTTTTCATATATTTTTTATCCGTAGCTATGCAAATGTTTTTAAAAAAAAAACATTTGTCATACATTATAGTTTAAGCGGAATGAATGAATGGACATTTACGTCTCACTATTCAGCTACTAGAGCACTTTTATTGACGGACCTCGCAACTTAGAACCATGGTTGTGATGAGGATGAAACCTCGGTGACACTACCGTATCCTAACTTCTTCACCACACCAATGGGGGGACGCTTAAGACTCGACAGTTTTAATGCGCATCGTCCACCCCTGCATGGTGGGTCTTCAGTGGTACAAAGGCTAAACTCATGACACCAAACACGAGTCTGTTACCTTGACCACTAGTCAAAAGGCGTCCACATTTTTCTCGTGGAAGTTAAGAAACATATGTTCTTGAATTCGTGGTTTATTTTTGTCGAGTTATGCAATTGAATCGTGGTACCATTAAAGGTGCACAAACTCTAGTGGCAAATTTATGTAAATCTTACATGTTTCTAAGTCCTCACGTTGGTTCAAAGCTTAGTGCAGTTCTTTTTTCTTTTTTTTATCTTGGTCAAACATTACGAGGTATACTATTACCCAAAAATTATACGATGGATGGGACAGAGTGATAACTGCAAAGTTAAATTAGCGTAAGTTGGAGTATTTTTTCTCGAATAAATGCATATAAATTTAATTATTTGCGGCTGGAGACGAAACATTTTATATAACACAAATACAAAAACACAGACCGAAGTTATGTTGTTGTGAAGGGTTTCATAGAATCTAACTAAGTAGCCAGCGAAATCAAGATTTTTTTTCTGCCGCAAAATTTTCTGTTAACGTAATGTTTTTTTATTCCTTAATTTGTTGGGGAAAATAAGCCTATTGTTGTTGAAGTCTATATTTTCTGAAATTTTCAAACCTTTTTCAATTAAACTGAGGTCTTGTGTCGAATTTCCAACAGTCCTTTGATCTTCTGATTGAACTGGGTCTAAAAACTAAAGTTCTTTAATGCCTTGCATGATATTATGCATTTCTATGAGCTCATCAATTGTCAACTCCTGATTGTACGAATCCCGCAATTCTTGAATGTCATCCCAATTAACTTCTGAGTTTATTCTCCAGGAAAAATCAACAATTTCTTCAATCACGTTACCAATTTCACCATTTTCCCCCTGAAACAAAAGACGAATAGGCGAGATTTGAAAAAAATCGCTTACATCCGAGTTTGAGTAAGTCGGAGTAAAGTAAGTCAACATATTACTTTATTCGTCTTTAACTCTTGTGCTGCTTTATAATACGAAGTTAATGAGCAATCAATAATTACCCATATTTCTTTATTGGGTCAAGCATTTGATTAACATAAATATTGTAATAAGTACAGCATTTATTTGCCCTTTCATATATTCCGCTTTACAAATAAATTATTATTCCATATTAAGAAGGAAATGATATGTCGCCAATACCGTACTGACGGGCATTGTTGCTCAATTAGCACTAGCCAGGAGGCATGTGCAGCTTAAAGATTTCTACGAAAGCGAGTAACCTTACCCCCTTTAAATTCATATACTCAGCAATCCTGATTGGTCTATTTTCTTGCAATGAATCCCTAGCTATTGCGACATTCCAGGCAACGAAAAGGCGGACTCTCCGGCAAAATATTGTTGCAATGCCCCACAGCCTTCTTTTGGCTGAAAAAGCCCACATCCTTCTGCTGGCTGCAATGTCCCACACCCTTCTATTGGCTTACCTGCAAACAGATATTTTATAAATATTTCAAGATCTGTGGGAAAATAAATTCGCCGAATTCAAGAAGATGATGCTAGGGGAAAGATTTGGGAGAACATGCTCCATAGTCCAGTCCCAATGGGGCTTTCTAAACAGGTTTACTCTGCTGTTTTCAAAACTTTGATGGGTCATGACTTTCTTCAGCAACACCTACATCGAGTTGGCGTGAAATACACTCCAGACTTTCTCTGTGTCTTGGGAGAAATGCTATGAATTGTGTTCATATGACAACTTGTGCCTCCCTGGCCAACATAGGTTTTAATTTTTCTTCAGACAACTCTAATGCAAAGGTTTGTTTATATTGGGCAGCGCGAAGGCAAATGACCAATACGGCCTATTCGTCAACGTAATAAAAAATTATTCCGTATTAATAAAAGACATATAATATAAAAATAAAAATAAAATTCATAACAAATACTAAAAAAAGAGGAAAGGAACATTATCGCATACTTTAAAGGCAAACAAAAGGTAACTTGAAAGGAAGTAAAAAATTTAAGAACTGAACTATGATTTATGTCAGGATATTTGATTATCTGTATTCTGAAGCAGGAGTAGTTTTACTCATTCTGCATTCCATTATGTGTCGTTAATGGACAAATCAATGGCTACGAAACCATAAATTTCCTTTATCTTTTGATAACTGAAAGGAGGGATGACAACAATAGTTAGTGTCTCTCAGCCATATATCGATTGGAGTATTTATATCCCTGGCGCTTGAGAGTAAAGCGATATGGTATAATAGTTACGAAATTCCTGTTTCAGGGACTATATCAATACTTGTAAAACTTTTCAGAAACAAATAGTGTTACTGTAATACAATCATTAATTAAAATAATTATCCATGCTTTCAATTCACGGTGTGCGTCGGACAGTCTAATCACGACATTTATGGCAAATATGGTATAGATAAGTATGTATCGTTGAGAATTCGTTTTTATTATTTCTTCGTATGCATTTTACTGTATCGGTTTGGAACAATACAATATTTAAATTTCAGTTTGCAACTGCTAAAATTATTTGCAAGCTAGGAAAAAGCTTTTGGAATTATTACTATTATTTACTATTTGAATTTTTCGAGATAATTTGCAGCGGAATTCGGTCTCGAAATCATGATTTCATTTCAGTGTTTAATAACACACATTAAAATGATAAAATGATCACTAAACAACTGGGAGAGGTACATTTATTATTTTATTGTTTATATATATATATATATATATAATTTCCCTTATCTGTTTTATTCTTTAGTATTCAAATTTTTCTTTACTACAGCAGGTAAGCCTCCTACAACGCGGTACTTGTGCAACGCGATTTCGCTGCAACGCCTTTCAGATATTGAGTTTTTTTTTTCCATAACTTTTTTCTGTTAATATCTACACGTCACTTGTGACGTGTAGATATTAACTCCTACAACGCGATTTCTTATAACGCGGCTTTTTTGAGGAACGTATCTACCGCGTTGTAGGAGGCTTACCTGTATTAAAAATTATATATAATTATGTACGCATATGTATGTATGTGTACGTATTATATGCATTATGCATATGTATACTATAAAACTTGTCCTTTTTTCCAATGTCAGGATATTATTTCGGCATTTAAAATGTAAATAACATTCCCATTTAACTTTTATAATTGCAATTTTAAAAACCAAAAAGAAGGTTAAATAATACAGAACATTCCTTGATAGAAAAACATGACCAAAGCATTGCATTTTATTCATCTTATGCGTATAATAGCAGGTAGTATTATTATTCATATTTTTCCGATGCAACATAAACGTAGAAACTTTTTGAGAATAATACATCTAAAAGGTCCATTTTTACAGCGGTTTTTTATGAGAACATTATACAAAAATTATATGACACTACTAATCAGTAAATTTGAAATAAAAGTATTTTTGAATTGACGATTTAAATATATTTTATTGCTTGAATATTAGAAATTTGTGAGCATATATGATTGAATTACAAATAATGTATTATGGAAGTAAAAATTTCAGTTAAGACAACTTAAAAAGTAGTGTAATAATGAATCGAAGAGTATAGTGTAATAATTAATAATAAATTTTTAAAAAAACGAGTAAATGATGTATAAAAATAATAATGGACAAATATGAATAGTAAATAATGGACAAATATGAATACTCTAGAAAATTAAATTATTCGTTGTGATGTGCTTACACAAATTAGTCCCACTATGCTTATATGGGGAGAAAAATTAGATTCATGAATGAACTTCTCAGCTTAGAAAATGAGTAACTGAGTCTAACACTATATTAGATAGATAGAATGTTTTTATGAAACTTTTATTAATCTTACTCTTGTTGTAAAATTATTTGTTTTCTCCTTGAAAAATACATGGCAAATTAGTTTGATCATAACATGTTTAATACATTTTTTGTTATGCTTCTCATTATTTGAAGGTAAATATCGTAAAGCCCGGAATATAACGGCACTTGCACTTTGAAGCGGCAATTTTTAGTTTTTACGTATACCTAATCCTTTCTCGTCTAAATATGTTATTCATCAGAAAACTCTATATGTTTCGGACAAAACAGAATGAAAAAAAAATGACCACCCATCCAGTATAGGGGTTATGGATGCTGACTGCGGTGCCGTAAGGCCTGGTTTCGAATCCGAGAGAAGGCATGGATATTTGTATTGTAATCTTTCATGACTAAAAACTCCTTCTTACTTTGTGATCTGTACTTCATGTTCACTTCTGTAAACCCATATGTGATACTTTGTAGTGAATGAGGATTTATATATGTTCTCCATAGAAATATGAATAATCCATTTTTTTTTCTTATCTGAATTTTAAAAAAAAATCCGGCTATTGAAAAGTTCTGTTAATTCATGGTTAATATTCATTAAAAAGAGTTTTTCTGCTCATATTTTAATTGAGGGAAGATACAAATTCGTTAAATCATGAAATTCATTAAGGTATTCGAACACGTTCGTACTTTTTAACAAAATAACATACTAAAACATTATAAATTCTCTTTTAGGACTCAATACCAATAAATATTACTATTTAACTATCAAAATTTAAAATAAATTACATGAATTTTACAAAAATCATAATTATAAGTGAAGTTTTAGCAATATATTTGAAAAACTTCAAAGCAGTTAGAGAAAAAAGTAATAAACATATATTAGTAAAAGTATTACGAAGACAAATTAGATGCATTTATTTAAAAAATGTACTAAAATTTTAATTTTTTATTAAAATTTGAAAATTTTAGAGCTGATTGAGTAAACATTATAAGAAATGTTGCATTTTTTTATGAGACTATTATTTAAATAACAAGCCATAACTCAAAAAGTATTCATACAATAATAAATAATTTAGTACATTCTCTAGAAAAACGTAAATATCAGGTTTAAAAAGTTTTATAGAAATACATTCGTAATATTTTGAGTTATCAGACTCGCCATGATAGATTTTGAGTAATTTAAATGACCAGTTCTGGTATATCAAAAACCCACTTCTGGTTTTTCTAACTTTACAAAATAGATTGTAACTTGGCATCTTGGTAGTGTAGAAACAAAATAAAGTATGTTTCGTAAAGTAAAAAAATAGCTCTATTCAATAAAATAAAAAAACAAAAATATGTGTCTTGACTGAATTTGGTCATTTTCAACGTGTTCGGATACCTTAAATAGGAGCTCATTGAATTTGCGTCAGAATGTATATGCATATATATACACACAAACATATACCTACATGTATATACACACAGACAAATACTTACATATACATGAACACAGGCACAAACACGCACATATATACACACTTTTACAGACATGCGTACGCACGCACACACACATACACATACACATCGCATACACTTACACTTACACACACACATACACACACATACACACATACACACATCACATATACTAACACTTACACACACGCACGCACGCGCACTCACACACGC
This sequence comes from Trichonephila clavata, assembly GCA_019973975.1. Classification (NCBI taxonomy): domain Eukaryota; kingdom Metazoa; phylum Arthropoda; class Arachnida; order Araneae; family Nephilidae; genus Trichonephila; species Trichonephila clavata. Next base: position 245,404 of record BMAO01037854.1, read on the forward strand.
ACGCACGCACACACACATACATATATATACATATATTGATGGTTTATCGCGAAAAACAATAATGCAAGCAAATGGTTACAAAAAAAGGCTTAGAATTCATATACATACAGTGGATTTTTCACACGTACCTACCTTTTTAATATTAAAAATGTGAAAGTCGTTACATAGTTGCTCCTTTCGTATCATTTTTATCCTTCCTTGGGCATACGCCAACCTCGATTAGTCAAAGAAATGAAAAATTCTTTCATGCCTCCCTGTTTTCAGCCGTTCAGATGAATTACTCATAGTAAGTAATCAGTTTTGGCACCTTATCCATCACTTTCAAATTTTTCGGCACTTCCAATGTTTTGGTGTTCGTTTTTTTGACAAGTCCACTTCATTTAAGCGGACTGCATCCGTGAGAGAGACAAATTATAATTTTTAATTTTTTCTGATTTATGGAGTTATCTCTATTCTAGAACTTGATTCATTTTGAAGTATGCAATAAATCTAAACTAATATCAATATTTCTTACATCTACAACCGTGTACATATCCACGGTTGTCATTACTTCAGATGAGGAGATGAATTAATGGCAAGAAAATAATTAATCATGTATTGGTTTATTGAAAATATGTAGCGAATAAATTTTTCTATTTGCAAACACATTTTGTATTGGTGAATTTTTATTATTTCTATATCGGGAATAATTGATGATTTACAGATATTTGGCTATTTATCGCATATATTTTATTTAAAAGGGGATTTGTACAAGAAATTTTATTTGTATTTTGAATCAATAAGTTTGATTTGATCTAGCTCTTTCAGTTGCCTGCTCCTTTTTAATTATACGTGATTCAAACACTGTCTCTGTTCAAAGTCAATACATCTTATTTTTTTAAAGATGTGGGTAGGTGGATTAGAGGTAACGTGCCCTCTACGTAAGCTTCCCGGGTTCAATCCCGGCTAGAATCGGTAGATTTCTTGTTGCAAAAATCGAAGGCACGCTTGTGATATGATTATGTGGCATGAAAAAGATCCCTTCGGTATCTATTTGTTTCTGCTATTCTCTGCAAAATTAAATCACGGCAATATTTACAACCAGTAAAAGCCAAATTTATTCTTAATGCTGTTGGGTGAGCCGCCACTACATGGTGAAACCATGAAATGGATCTCATATTTGTGGACTTGCCATATCTGCAAACGTTTCATTGTCAATATGCAGCCCATTAGAAAAAAAAATGTTTTGTAAAGGTAAAATTCACCTAGAACAAGCAAACTATTCTCTGCATCCAACCTATCACGTGACTTGACATACATCGTTGGCCACGAGCTAATGAACTACTTGGCTATAATGGGATTTGCTGTTCCAAGTACAAACAATTTGATTTACAAAGGCAGATTTACACAGAGAAATACGTTTAACGCGAAAACGCTTAAGACGAAACATCGGTTAAGACAAAATAATACAGTAGTCCCGACTAACTACTATGCAGTTTCATGTATTATGTCTTCATAACACGAAACGAAAGTCGTTTAACACGAAAAGAATTCCCTTCTGTGAATGTACAAAATACGAAAAACACCAGCTAGATTGGAGTGTCCTATTTTATCAACAGAAAAATTCGTTGCAGTATATAATGATAATGTGGATACACCCCCAATTATAACAGATCAAGACATTTTGGAGTTTGATAAAAGCTCAAAAAACATCATTGACACTGATTCTGACGATGGAAATGAAACGAATAACTAGCACTAATAATCTCACTATAAGAATTAAAAATATGTGCAAATTAAAGATGGAAAGAAGAAACTATCCGTGCCCATACAGCGTACACTCAAACGGGTTGGATTCAGCTTTCAGTAGCCCTTTCAGAGTATGGGCAAACCAATCAAGGGGGTAAGCTACACATTGATTTCTAGGGGGAAAAATTTTATTTTTAAAAGAGGGCTTTTGCTAGAAAAATTAACGCCTGAAACTTGATGTGTGGAAATCCTGCAATGCATTTCCCCTCTTTCTAACTAAGGACAATCTACAAAGTAAACAACAATATTATGCAAAAAATGTAGAATTTTAAAGCATGAGGTATGTAGTATAAATCATAAAACTTTTAGATGTGCATGTTTATACACATTGACTTTCAAATTTTCTTTACTTTATAAAGTATTTAACAAAATATGCATTTATTCGTATGTTCTAAACCAGGGGTGGCCAAACCGTGGCACGCGTGCACATCGTGGCACGCGGGGGTCGTAACTGTGGTACGCGAAGGCTTTTTGAAAAATTACAAAAATATTACTGAATTAATTGAATTATACAATAAAAAAAATTGTCACGAAGAGAATATGTAAGAAACAGAAATTTTCAGCGTGAGATTTTAAGGGCGCTAAGCAAGATTTTTCTTTTCTTCAGAAAAACGCCAAAAATGAGATCATTTGCTCCAAAACTTACAATTCTACTGCTTTGTAACATTCCGAGAAAAGTGTTGAGTAACGTGAGACTAAAAACAAATAAATTCTCTCTCTCTCTCGGACGGTCGAAACTGCCCAAAAAGTCACCCTCTCTCGGGGGCGGTTAATTTTTAACATCTCTGATTTCCATTCAAATTTCAGCTTCCCCGTGCAGGGCTGAAGTTTATAGCTAATGGCTGTCAGCGTGATGTCAGATAAAAAGGTTTTTCCGGAGATATTGGCTATTTACGATTTCTGAAATGTCAAGAAGTAATTCTGCAATATATTAGGAGCGCAGTTGTTGATACGGTAGAAGTAATCTATCTGCACAAAGTAGCCGCTTTGTAAACCAGAGGGAGTGTGAACTTGCATCCATGACTAATCAGAATGCTGGATTCGGAGCCTAGAAAATTTGTAGCGTAACATTGGCAAATTGTTTCTAGCTGTCAGACTCAGTTGATTTTAAACTCTGTTTATCAAGACGTTTAGCTTTTCTCCTCTTCTACAATTGTTTTTAGATTTTAGTGTTAAACGTAGTTGTTTAATTTTTTTTTTAATTTTCAATATGTTTATGAGTAAACCTTCGACATCGAAAAGAAATTATAAAGAGGATATTGCAGCACGTGATTTTGAAATTGTCTGGGAAGAACAATACTTGTTTACACATCAAAATGCTTCCAAGCATGTTTGTTTGATATGTGGAATTTGTATAGCAGTTCCAAAAAATTTAACTTGGACCATCATTTCAAACAACACACACTGCATAGTGATGTCACTAACAAATATCCTGTTGGATCAAATTTAAGAACGGAATTCATCAATAAAAAAAAGAAATCTTTAGCCGGCTAACAATCTTTGTTCCAGAAGAGAAATGACGAAATGGAAACCATGGTGAAGGCTTCTTATGAACTTTCTTTGTTGTTAGCCCGCAAAAAACCATATTCTGACGGAGAGGAGATAATAAAAAGCAGCCTTTTAATTTTCGCCCAAAATGTCGGTGATCTTAATGTCAAAAATATGGTTGATAAAATAGCTTTGTCCAGAAATACCGTCATGCGTCGTATAGATGACATGGGCCAGGATGTTGGAACGCAAATTGTCTCTGGACTTCAAAATTGCAAATATTTTTCATTAACTTTGGATGAAAGTTGTGATATCACTGACAATGCGCGGTTAAGCATCTTTGTGCGTTACACGAACGAAAATTTTGATACTGTGGAAGAACTTCTTGATTTGCGCCAACTAGTTTTAACTACAGGTGAAGACATTTTTAAGTTCCTTAAAAATGTAATTGAAATTAATAAAGTAGAATCGACAAAATTAGACAGTGTTTCTACAGATGGAGCCTCTTGCATGGTTGGCGGAATAAAAGGTTTTGTTGCATTGCTTGAAAATTATTTGGGAAGAAAAGTTTTCAAGTATCATTGTATTATTCGTCAAGAAGCTCTTTGTGCCAAGGACTTAAACTTGTCTTTCGTTGTTGACCCCGTGGTGCGCTGTATCAACAAAGTACGAGCTCGTGCTCTGAATCGACGAAGATTTCGTACGCTTTTCCCCGAAGAAGCGGAAGAAAATGGTAAGTAACTCCTTCATTGTAGTGTGCGCTGGCTTTCCAAAGGAAAATTCACTTGCGAGATTTTGGAGTTTGAGGGAATGTGTTTTAGAATATCTGGAAGAAAACGATGAACTGCCCAGTGAATGCTCGCTCCTCAGGAGGGAAAATTGGCTGTGGGATTTAGCTTTTATTACCAATATAATGGAACATTTAAACAATTTAAATTTAAGATTAAAGGGAAAAAATTGTATTTTTCCTACCCTAGTTGGTCATATATCTTCTTTAGTGAACAAACCTTTGCTTTTTTTTGTCTGGATTTTGAAGAGAAAAAATTAACTCATTTCCCAGTCATACAGGAATTATCTGCCAAAGTTAGCAATGTTCCGAACTATGATAGATTTAAAAATTTAATATCCATTTTGCAGGATTCTTTCAGTGCCAGGTTTGAGGATTTTAAAGATGATAAAAAAAATACTGAACTTTTCACTAATCCTTTTTCGATTTCTCTTCAGTACATTAATTTTTACCCACCTCAGGTACAAATTGAAATTATTGACCATATTACTCTAAAAAGCAATGATCCGAATTACATCGAATTTTGGAAATTTGTGCCACCAAGTAATTTTCCAAATTTACATGATTTAGCGGTCAGATATTGTTGTAGGTTTGGATTAACATATGTTTGTGAAGAAATATTTTCTGTTATGAACGTAATTAAATCAAAATATCGCTCAAAATTAACTGATATGCACCTAAAACACCTAATTTTGTTAGCATCTTCACGAGCTAATCCAAATATAGACGATTTAGTAAAAAAACTACAGATTCAAAAACCACATTAAGAGACTGCTTTAAAATTAAATGTTTCAAGTTGCTTATTTTTATTTTGTACCTTAGCTAACTGACTGATCCTATAAAAATTTATCAACAATAAAATATAAGTCTCCACTTTTGTTTTATTTGTCATGCCATTTTCTTTTTACATTTTCACTGCATAGAACTTGCATTTAAAAGTATGTTTTTGGTGTAAATAACCCATAACAAGCCTATAAGTAACACTTTTTTACTTTTGTATATTTTTTGGTTTGGTGGAAAAGTTGAAAGTGACACGCGTAATTTTTTTTATCAGATTGTGGCACGCTTCCCAAAAAGATTGGCCACCCCTGTTCTAAACCATTAAAAATATAAGAATTTTACAACTCTCCCCTTATATATAAAATACCTTTCTATAAGTAAGAAATTGCTGTTTGTAGTAGATAGATTCAGATTTTAATGCAGAAATATTTATTTTATCAAAACACTTTTAAAATTGTATAATACATGTTAATTTAAAATTATATAATCATTTTAAAATGTTCAATATAGTTAATTAAGTTTTGTATTACTTCTGAATAATTACGGCGCATACATATTTGGATGCTTTTTACATTAAAGATTTATATATTTTTTTTAAATTCACTTTTTCATTTTAAGATAAATCCACCACCAAAATTACTCAACTCTTAATTAATTCCGTTTTTTCTCCCTTAATCCTGAGTGGAGCAGAAAAACCAGTCTCTCCTTAAATGTTTCGTTAAAGACGAATCTGAAATTCTAATTTCAAGAATTTGAATCCTCCACTTTAAATTGGATCAGTGGATAAAGTCCAAAGAAAAATGTAGCACCCCATGACAGTACTTTGCAGTTGCAGTCCTTAAACACGAGCAATTTACTTTGGACTTTTCTGTCGCGTCAAGTTTGTGATTCTTTCCTAAGAAAAACTCTAGACTTTAAGAATTTCTAAGGCTAGAGACTAGTATTTTCGCTCTTTTGATTGCAAGGCAATTGTCTGAAGAGCAGATGAGCAACGTAGCATCGAAATTACATTTGACTTCAAGTGTTCCAAGTTTTTCTTTACTTTTTTTGCTGTTAAATTTCCAATAGCTGATGGTAAAGCCAAGGAAATCTTGGATGTTAGACCTTTTTAACTTGCAAATGGATGCACTTGTTTTGTTTCTTTAATCGCTGACATTCGTTCTTTAATTTAAAAAAATCTCTAAGTGCTACGGATTTTACACAAAAGAACCATTTAAAGTTAAAACTAAGTCATCGGTTTTAATTTATTTGTTCTACAGGGCACACACACAATAATATTTTTTTATATATAAAAATAAAAAACCAAATATCAGATATAAACTTCAGTTATTTATATATATATTGGTAACTAACGTCTCGAATATAACTAATTACATTTCTATGATCGAATATTTTATTTTTTGGAGTAACAATTTATTTTTTAAGAATTTTTACTATGTCATATAAATATGTCACATTATATTTATTATATTTATTTGTACAACACACAAATAAAAACAAATAATACAAAATTATAAAAATAAAGTCAATTCGTACTTAAGTCATTAAAGAAGCATTTCATTTTAGTTACTTTTTTAATAAATAGTTACAACGAATGTAAAAATATATATACATATGGCAGAATCGCAATATTAAGTGGCAAAATAGAAAGTGATTTTTCTTGCACAATTTTCCATGTTCCTTTCTATATATGGTGTTAGACAATTATTTTTGTTTGTTACTATTTTTTCGTTAATTAAATTTAAATATTTCAATAAAATGGTATATTAACAGGAAATCACATTCTCAGAAATGAGGTCATCCCAGTGGGATTCGAACCCATGACCTTCAATTAGAAATCCAACGCACTATCCATTGTACTACAGGGACGCGGCCAGCGAGTTTAATTTTAACTTATGGTATTGGACTATTTTTTTTGTTTGTTATTATTTATTTATTAATTGGAATGAATTAATATTTGAAAAAACTGTATTACCGTCAAGTGTCATCCACTACAAGTTTTAAAAAATGTATTCGAACTTGAGTGGTATTATATTAAGATTGAAAGTTTGAGCAAGATATATATATACATATATATAGGGAGAGTGTGAAAAGTATAGTAGGAATTTAATAATATATTACTTAAATGAATGATCATAACATATAATAAACTACTACAATATTAATCTGCTATATTTTTTCTTTTTTACTACTAATATTATTTAATTTTTAATACTTGCCTTAAAATTCATAATAAAATAAAAAAGATAGAGAACTATATAATTGTATTATTTATTGTAGAGGAGAGAAACCATCTTGTATTCATTTTGAGCAATTATGTGATACGAACATTTCATCATATTGAAACAAGGTAATTAGTTGAATCAATATTTTCGGTTTTTATTCTTCGGTAATTTTATTTTAAGGAAAATAGGATATATTAAAGGAGAGGATTAGTATTATATTGTCATTTCAACTCGCCAAATCAATATACATCGCCAAATACTATCAATGTGTGCGAGAACAAAATTATGTTATTACATTTGTAGGAAGAACTTTCTGCTATTGCCGGTATTTGGAGATGTATTTTCACTTGATGAAATGCTTGATGGTATAACATATAAATATCTAGAATTTTTATCAGATTAATATTTCAACAATCTGGAATTTAAAATTCGAACTTAGTGAATTCTATGTATTCAGTTCAGATTCCGCAAAAAGTTATTTTAAGATTGTGTGATTTCCCTTTCGCATAAATCCATTAAATGTGACTTTGAATTATTTTTAAACAATTTTCTTTCTATAAGAGATGGTTACTTCAAAAAAAGCATTGTTGAAAAAAATAAATGTTGACTTTATGTTGGATCTTTCTACCCCATTTTTATAAATTTTCAATATTTAATTTTAATGTATTAGAAATAAATAATGCTCAAAACTAAATTATTGGAGGTATCCTTTAGTTAAATTAGTACTTACGTTTTATCGCAACAATCGCTAACTTTATTAACACCTCGCCAAGATGGCAACCCTAATTTTTTATGTTTTGTATGCACTTAATTGGCAACCAGGTGCTTCATTTCATGTAATGCCGTCAATAGGTTTGCAATAATATATAAGTACCGCTAAATTGTACATGCTTTATTATTTTAATTAAATTAATCATTATTTCAATACATATATTTATTGCGAAATTATTTGTTGAACTATATAACTATAAGCTTTTGTGCAATTAAAATTCTAATAATATTTTACGCTAAATAATGTGACTTCCTTAAACCATCCATTTTTGTGGCAAATTACTCAGAATATTACGAAACAGACCTCTCACTTTTCGCGTGATATTCTCACTTAGAATGTTCCCCATAACGACATGATTTAAAAACTAATTAAAATTATCCCTCGCTAAGCACTAATGTATGAAGCCAAAATTTACCGAAACTATAGCCGCATTCTTCTTAAATTATTCAGATTATTTAACCAAAGGATTTTAGCTCCAGGAAATTTATCACAATAAACGCTTCTTTGAAATTGTGCTCATTATTAAAATCTAAGACTTATTATGCTATAATGACCGTTGAGGAGCGATAAATAAGTGGATAATACTGAGGCATGTTCCCCCAATTCCTCCCGAGATTAATTCATATAAATTACCGATGAGAGTAGCAAATATTAAGCAAGACTCGGTTCTGTTGTATTTGCATTCACACAGCTTTTTTGCACCGATAATTGAAATTTATGGGAACGAGGAATAGTTGCATTTTTAAAATATGGTTATTTGTTTTGTAATGGTTTTATTTTTGCTTATTTTTGTTGGAAATAATGATTGGAAATTAGATTAACTTTTCATTTTCTTTTATTTATGTATGAAATTTATCAAAATAAAAGTCCATTAAAATTTCTTAATATAATGCATTTTCATACAAAAAAGAAAAAAAGATAATCTTCATTTGCTGAATGATAAGAATTTATAAATGGTTAAACTCTGGTATAAATGTAAATTAAAGTATATTTGATGTTATAAGTAAATTTGAATAATTTTTTCTAGCATATCTCTTTTAATTTTTGAATAGTTTTTGAACAAGTGTTTATTTATTTAGATAACGTAAACACAAACCAAAAGAAGATAATCTCTTCTCTCCATCAAGAAAACATTTAAATTAGATGGTTACGCTTTTGCATATCATGTGTTCTTTTATTTTTCTTTATTATATCATCTTAAACCGTAAATTAAAAATTAAAAAATTAAATTTTGGAAAAGGCGATTTAAAGTGTCGATCTAATATGTTAAATATATATATATATACAATTAGTTTTTTTTTCAAATGGGCTGCATTTTGGTAGCTAATCCTTTGCTGACACGGTAAGTCCCCAAGAGCCATTTTATTGGTTGCAATATGTAGTGGTGGCTCCCGCTACCAAAATTTTGATGATTCAACCTATTGTCAGATCTTAAATACGACTGTGATGGAATTTTGGCGAGAGTGCCAGAGTCGAACTAGCATTCAAGGAATCTTTTACATGCTAGATAATCATATATGACACGCTTGTCAACACTTTTCACATCCAAAAAAAATCATTCGATTCCAGTCGAGATCGAACCCGCTACCTTGTGTTTAAGAAACCGGCACGCTAGCTCTAAGTCACCGAGCCAACTTAGCTCTGAGTTCATTCTGTTTTATACATTTAAGTGAAATATTATCAACACTTAATCTCTGATTGATAATAAGACCTTTAAAAAATAAGAGATTAAATTTTCAGCTTAATTTTAATATTTTAAGAGATTCTTAAACAATAAGAATACGGAGCTTCATACATAGTAATAATAACATTTGACTTCTTCACTATTATAGTTTTTTTCCCTTTTTGTTTTATTGTAAATCATACAAAAATACTTGACACAGCTATAATATATTAAAAAACCATGTTATGGAGTATCGCTGTGAGAAGTACTTTTACAATGATACTAGTATTTTGAAATTTTTATAATTTTTTCAATTTTTCCAATTTTTTTAATAATTTTTTTAATTTTTTTGTATTGCATTTTAAGTTATAATAATACAAACATATCATTTTATGTTAAATTCCCGTATTTCCACAAAGTTGCGAAATTTTTTTTAAGAAATAATTCAGACAATAATACTTATTCCATTAAGGGAAATTGCTGCACAATTTCAAATTTTCTTACATTTCTATGAAGTGAAAAAATGTATTTGAAATAAATATATATATATTTATGCATATAGATGTTTTTAATGTATTGTAGAATACAAATTATGTGAATATTTCCAGATAATCATTTAAAAATAATTCGAAAATTTGCACTGTTTAAATGGAATAGAACATAAAAGTACTTTAAGAGACAATCATACGAAAATTCACTAGTTGATACTAATATGAAAAGTAGCAAATAAGTTAATATTACTCAATACAAATACACAAAGTTATATTTTTTTAGATATTACCCCTAAAAATAGCTTCTCTGTAAATAAAATCATGTTATTAGTTACAATAACTGAAGAAGATATTACAATCCCAATAAGTGTATTTTATTACGTTATACATTCAAATATTAAAAAAAGAAAATACAAATAAAATCTTGAACAACTTAATGATTATTATCTGAAACAAAAAGAAAGGCTATAAAACCTCATCGTAACCAAATAATGGAATACAATTTTCAACTCCGTGCAATCTTTTATGGAAAAGACAGATTAAACCGATCCTCCTGGGGATCACTACGATTCTGAATTCCACTTCTTTGCCATAACTTTTCCCTTTTTTTCGACATTATCAGGTAATTGATGCTAATGGACTCACACCCGGGTGGCTGCAGTAAATTTCGAATTCTGCTGGAATAAAGCCTTCTCGACTAATTGACCGGGCAGCATTTATTATCTAGAACAAGTATTTATTACTTTACTGCATTGTCTCCCCATTTGCTCTTGCGAAATTCCAAATGTTTTCTATGGTAACCGCTTATTGAATAAAATGATTGTCCAGGATAAGACTAAAATGTTTCAAGAAACTATATTTCAAAGCATTCGATTTAAATATAAAATGCCCTTTTATCCAAGCAAACGATAAATTATTTACTGAATATGTAAATTTATGCACAATAAGCTTTTTTTAAAAGTACTTGATTTGAATTAAATTTAAATTTGAATCTATTTTAACAAATTAATGCAGTAAAGTGCATTTCACGCGAAAACGCTTAAGACGAAATATCGGTTAACACGAAATACCACAACGACTCTACGTATTTTTATGCATTTTTTAGGACCTCTTAACACGAAACGAACATCACTGAACAGGAAAAGATTTCCCTTCAAGAGAATTAAATTTTCTATATGTTTGGACTGTCCGACTGTATTATCGGAAGAATTCATTGCAGTATGTGATGATAATGCATGTATAGCCCAACTGTGTGGTAGGCAAAGACATTTTGGAATTTGCTAAAAGTTAAAAAAATATCATTGATTCCGACGACGGAAATGAAATGAATAATGCAGCACCTGTTTCCACGTCATACGAAATAAGGAACATCATGCAAATATGCGCAGTTACTTAATCCCACATTCCAACGATGAAATGAAAAACAAAAATTCAATGCAAACAAAAGTATCAGATTACTTTCTAAAACCTCAATAAATGTTTTTCAAAAAACTTGAACATTTTGTATTAAATTTCATTAAGTTCACGTGAATGTTTATATTTCATTGATCTTTATTAAATACATCTATATATACATATCTGTTTAAATAAAATGTACTGTAGTATAATTTTCTTTTTGAATAAATGTTTTTTCTTGCAATATTTTTTAGCATGAAAAAAATATTTCAGTCCTCTCAATTTCTTGTTAAACGATTTTCACTATATATTATTATAAATGTTATTTATCCCTTTACTTTTGTTATAAGGAATATATGCAAGAAGTATTATGATACTGTGTGTATTATAAATATTGTGATACGTAAAAGATTCCAAAGAGCTATGGTTTAAATCAGTGATTATCAAACTGCGGAAGGCGTCCCTAGGGGGCATGATAAACCTATGTAAGGGGTACAAGCATATTGAAAATTTGCGAATAAGAAATTATTTTAAAATATTTAATAGTTTAATTAAGGGCAGTAAAACAAAATATATATTCTGAAACAATAAAATATAAAATACATATTTACATTGATATAATATACAGATAAATTTATCAAAATTTAAGATTATGTATATGTATTTCTTATGGTAGAGTTAGTTTAATAATACTAAATTAAAACACATTTAATAATTACTGGTGACTTCCATGATCTTCTCTTCCAGAGCAAAGTTTTTCAAAGGTATTTTTAATATTAGAAATTGACCCTCTATGTTATTTTTTAATATTTATACTTTAATTGTGTGTGTGCTCCAATTTTAAAATTAGAAAAAGTTAAAGTATAAACATAGAAAAAGAATTTAGAGTGCCAATTTCTACCATTAAACTTTTCCTTGAAAAATGGTGCTCTACTTAACTTATTACTTAAAATACCTTAAAACTTATAAAAGTAACATACACAAAATTTAATACTTATCTTGATAATTTGCATGGTTTATAATTGAGGTCGTATTGTAGCTTCAGCGCCTTACATTATTGTTGCATCCAATACATTGTTATTCTATGAGCGGGGGTAAAGAGGCGATGCAAATTATGACTGAAAATTGGGTCGCAAATATTTAAAGTTTTAGAAGCACTGTTTTAAATAATCACTTAGGAATATTAAGTCACTGTTATTCACAACTTATTCTTTAGTAAATGTGTATATACATTGTCATATAAATTGGTATATTTATTTCAGTTTAATTTAAATTCCTTGCAGTTTTTTTCATTTGATCGTAATATGATTTTGTTATTCCTTTTGATTATTCTTAGCATTGTTCTTTTTCGATAGTAAGTGAATCTTTGCTTATGTAGTAAATATTTATAATTCATACAAATATCTATAAAGTAATCTGTAGAGCAATATGAAATGAACCTTCAGGATTTATAAAACACCTTTATTTTCATATGTAAGCAAAAATTACATACTATATTACATATTCCACATGTAAGTGAACGCTAATACAATGATTAGTTGTACATGTGTTAAATAATATGTAACTTATAAATGAATTAATAACATTAATTATAAATGTCTTAAAATATTAATTATAAATGTCTTAAAATATAATTTATAAATGTATTAAAATATGATAATTACAAATGATTGTAAAATAATGCTGAAGATTATTTTTTGTATAAAAAACGCGATGTTATAAAACAAGATTAAAATGTTTTATTACAGCCATTTCGAGCAATCTAATATCAGACTAAGCCAGTTAAATTTTTTATTGTAAAAATTGCAAACTATGTAAGTATTCATAATATTTAACAAAATGTTTGTCTTTGAAAACTTACTTTTTGCTATTTCATATTTCTTATATCATCCTTTATATTCCACAATCTATTAAAGCGAAGAATTATTCATTTTTATCTACTGATACATTTATGGGCAAATGACCCACAAACCTCATTTATTTAATACATTTTAGTTTCCCTTGTAAATTTAATAATTTACGCTTATTTGGTTTGTCACAATTAATATCAGATTTACTTTTCCCTTTTATTTTAAATTGGTTAAAAATTATTATTAATAATAATTCTTTCAAAAAAAGAGAACTGAGAATAAATTGAATGGAATAACAACCTATGCGTATGAATGAAGCTATCATAAACATTGAAGGTAAGTTATGTGTGCGAACTGTATCTACCACAAGCCTCTCAGCGATCAATAGGTTGTATATGTACGCATTAATCATTTCACCTAACTGTAACCAATCAGCACTATTCATTTTGACAATGTCATTTTAGTTCAAGAATTTTGATGGAATCCTTTAGTAAGAATAATATAATCTTTCGAAACCATTTGATAAGGGAATATTCAATTCCATCTGAATTTTTTTACTCAGATCACTAATCTCTCTAATTTGGGACTACATTGAGAAAATCCACGCTAAGTGAAAAGGAGGGGTACTTCTTCCTCTTCTCTCTCTCTCTCTCTCTCTCTATATATATATATATATTTCATTCTTTGGGTTACGTACATAAACCTAAATATTTTGATAAAGGCAAAAATAGACCCATAAATAATTAGTTTGTATTTGCATTGAATCAAGTACAACACTAAGCTCAGCATTTTTATTTTAAAACAAATTGTTATTCATATTTTTTAAAGATTTTTTTAAAATTTTTATATGCATTAAACTTGTTTTAAGATGCTTAGTTGTGGACGTGATGAGGTGACATGCGAATTTTTGAATCAAACTGTATTACTTTGTAATAAGCAATAACTGGTGACATCAGCTATACAACAGTATATAAAATCAATTACAATATAGCTATTATATATTATTACGGAATAGCTATTGCATCAATTTATTATAATGATTTCGAATATGAGTTAAATAAATGTAAAAAAAAACATGTTCTAATCGTGTAACAGAAATTTTTTATTAATACTTTTAATTTCAGAGTGTGCGAGAATATTTAATAACAAAAAGAAGTATTTTGTTCCTATATAGCACTTATTTCTCTCTTAAAAGCATCTTTATTTTTTCATATTGTAAAAAAAATGAGTTTATGTTTGCAAATGAATACTTTGTGAAAATGAAAGGAAGTATGAGAAAAATATGAGTTTGTTTAGTGTGAAATTTCAATCATTTCGAAATATTAGGATTCTCAATTAATGATATATATCATTACTAACAGCTAAAACAGTATATAATAAGGAATGCATAACCTCAAAATTCAATTTAAAACATCAATTAATTAATTATAAGTTAATGTTATATTTCACAGGCAATGTTAAAATTTTAATCATATGAACAATTTTTATTAATGAAATCCAGAAAAGAATTACAAACTGAAGATACTTCAAATTTTTCATAGAACAAAATATAAAATATTATTTTAAATACAAAATATTTTTCAAGAACATAGTCATTCAGAAAATGATTTACACAGTCAAAAATTGGTAATTTTTTAGAATAATTATAAACTACGTATCATACAGCATGGTAGTTTCTACTAGAAGCTTAAAATTTATTTGTTTCAACGGTAAAATAAAAGAAAAAAATATAAATATATATTAATTTTTAAAATTTGTTATAATAAATGTCTATGTATGAATATATGACTAGATACTGATCAAAACAGAAGCTATATTAATAATAGAGAATATTTTCTTTGATATTTGTACATGAATAAGCTTGCAAATTCAATATAGTTTTATTTTTATTTTTTCTCAACCATTTTTCTTCGCAATAGTTATCATGAATAATAGATGCAAAATAAAGAAATGGTGTCTGACACGTGTCTTCAAGTATTAATCATGTACTGCCCCATGAGATTGAAGTACATTTTAAATTTTTCAGATTTTTATACATTTTTGATATCCATCTTTTATTTGGAATTTTACACAGTGACACTTTGTCATGAGAAGAAATATACAAATGTTCTATAATTATAAAATGTTACTATAAATAAAATATTCTTTCGGTTAAAAAACATATTTTTGCTTTAGTATTATTTAAAATTTATTTCCTTTGATTTCTTATAAAATATGTACAAGCATCTTCAAACTCACAGTCAATTCCTGAAAAGTGCATTTAATACAAAAAATTAAGTTTTATAAAAGAAATAAATTTATACAAATCAGACGGCCCAAAACATTATTTACAACACAATTAATTATAGTAGTCAAGAATTGAATTCTTTAAGGTAGGTCATAATTTTTTATTAAAATTTACTCTTGCAAAATTCTTACAGGTCTTTTAAAATATAAATTATTAAAATTGAAAATCTTTTGAGTACAGTTTTATTAATTGATAGTATTATCACAAATTTACATATCTGCATATATACATTTAGTTTAAACAAATATTCATAAACAAAAAAAGTAACTTTGATTTATAGTAGTGATTTGTTTTGTACATTTTGAAGAGTCCTTAAGTACACTGGCACATTGACAGCACAACGACACGTTTATGACATCCTACAATTATTGTTTTACTGTTCATTTTGCAACACTCAGGACTTACATTTCAGCACAATAATGCCCGGTGCTCACGACACGTGTTTCTAGGCATTGTCTTCAACCTTTCCTTACACTTACTTTGCCAGCTAAATAACCCGATCTCTCTCCCTTAGAGTAAATTTGTCAAGTTATACGAGATCGATTACAACTATCCCGAAATGTTGACGATTTAGCCCAACAGTTGGAGATCATTTGGTATGAAATTCTGCAGATCACCACCCAAGAACTTTAACAGTCTATGCAACGTCGGGTGACAGCTTGCATCTAGGTAAGAGGTGGTTTTTTTTTTTTTTTTCTTGCCTTTGTATCTGCCAAACTCTGAAATAATCATTGAATTGCTAGGAAATTTAATCGTTTGTTTTTCCACGTATGTTCTTTACATGTAATAATTTTTATAGCAATTGGACAACTCCTCCTTGGTGCATCATTTTTGTTGTTGTTGTAGAATGTATTTGCACTTTCATTTGTTTGAGAACCGTTTTAGGCCTTATCTTAAATTAAGTATCAATTTCAATTCATGTTTGAAATAATACATCGTAAAATTTAAATTTTGTGAGACATATCTGAAAAAGATTTTACTATCGAGTTCGTTAACAAACTTATACCTTTGAATATTCCACCTGAAGGATCAAGAGTATTTTTATAATTGATAAACAAAACTGTTGAAAATTACTAAGTAGTGTTGTTATTTGTGTTATTATTTGATATGATGGCAAGATATCTTAAAGAATTCCAGCAAGGCATATAAATTAAGAAGAATGAATTCTTAATCGATTTTTAAATTATTTATTTCGCTATTCCGAATTTAAATTTTAAAATACATAGTAAATTAAAGGTATCAGACTATGTTCGGAACCATGATTGAAATGTGATAAATGGTTAAACGTATAGATGGATAATTTTTATATTCAGTGTAACTTGAACTAGAATACATGCATACATTTTTTAAAAAAATATTATTAAAATAAAAATAAGATTAAATACAATTTTTTGTCAAAAAAAGGACTTTGAATGACATATTTTCAAAACATTCTTCTTCTATGGAAAATGTTTCTATAGTAATAATATTTTACTTATATAAAGCTCAGATTTTTTCAAAAAGCCTGCACTAGAAACTTTGAAAAATTCACGTCATTTTCAGAGTTACTACCAATTGTAAATTAACTCTATCAATATCTTTTTCTTAAAATTTCTCCACTCTGTTGCATTAAAATATGGATAAATCTATTTCTAAGTTATATAATTCAGAAATCTTATTTCAGGCTCTGAAAAGAGGTTTGAGTTATATATAGATAAAATATTATTATTATGGTAATATTTCCCATAAAAGGAGAATGTTTTAAAAATAGGAAATTCAATGTTCATTTTTTACCAAAATATTGAATTTTTTTACTGTAATGATATTCTTAAGACAATTATATACATGTATTATATTCTACGTGACACTAAATATCATTAAAATTTTCCTTTTATACGCTTTTACAAAATAACATTTCCGAACGTAGTCGGATACCTTAAGGTTCTCGAAAATAGTTACAAAATAATTCTCACCGAATCTTTGATGATTAACTAAAATTCTGAACAAAGAAATCGTCTTAAAGTTTAAATATTTGTCTCGAAAATTCGAACCTCGAAGTCTTTAAATTTTGCTTCGTTAATAAGTTGATAATTAGAATTTACTAAAATTAAGCAAAGAATGAAACAAAGAGAAAAAAAGAAATTAAATACAACGCTATTATGGTGAAATATGTGCATATCTTAATGTTCAAACATGATAAATGGAACGACTTCGTGCTAAGTCTAAAATACTGACAGTGAAAGGAGTAAAAACCTCCTTTATAAAGATAATTAATGAAAGTAGGCTCATTTGCAAATGAAAGAATATTTCATTCTTTTCAGATTATGCATGAATTTCAGGTAAATTAATGCCCAAAAATTCAAACTTTCAAAATACTTCTAAAACTTTTCTGATAAATGGAGTGTTATTAAGATACATATCCATTAATTTTATGAGCTTGAATGGCTAAACATTGACTGTTTTAACACAGGAAATTTCTAAATCTGCCAGAATATTGACGAAGCCTTTTGGATCATTACAAAACATTAAAACTTTCTTCTTTTGAATAAGTGCGATATATCTCAACGAGGCTTTGCCAAAAGCCAGAAAGTTTGGTACAGTTATAGTAATGAAATATTTGGAGTAATTGAGTTTTGGTGAAAATTACTTTTTAGTTTACCTGAATATTTTCTCTTTATAAACTTTTTTTTTCAAGAAGAGTGAAAAGAGCTGTGTACATTTAATGAAAAAAGATGCTCATTTAAAAAGTTTTATTTCATTTTATATGAATTTGAAATTTTCTGTAAGAAAGTTTTAACAAAATGATATTTATATGTAAAATTAAATTCGATATAGTTTGTAATGATAACATTTGAAAAGGAAATTCATATCTTAGATTAGTATGGCCCATGGGCAAGAGTGACACGTAAAATAATGAAGCATTACACATTTTTTAGCCGGCTGGGTGGCGTGGTTAGTTTGTCACTGGCTTTCTGCACTTAAGGTTGCGGATTCGACCCCATCCTAAGTCGGTGGATATCCATGATGAAGAAAACGACAGCAGCCATGTCGTATGATTGTACGGATTATAAAAGATCCCTAGAGTGTCTGTTTGGCTTGATGCTCTAGGCAAAATTACATCCAACAACTGATTCGCATCGACAGAGTTCAGGTGCCTTTCTCTGGAGAGGAAACTGGGCGTCAAAACTACTAGCTGTAATTAGTATCGCCTATATGAGCTAAAAATGATACCAGCTCCTAGGAAATGTACTAGTCTACAAAGGTTAAAATACCAATGCGCAGTCCAATTTGAATAACAATATTTACTGAGGAAGTATTTCAAAATTAAGCATAACCCTAATTTTTTAAAAATTTTGTAGGTTTTAATTATTGGATTGCTACAGAAAACAATAAGAAAAAGGTATTTTTTTTACTTTATCCTTCTACTAAAAGAATATACATATAAAAACAATATACTAATTATTTTTTTTCAAAATTGTAAAAATATTAGAAGTATATAAAAATTTAAAAGTTAATAAAAGTGACTTAACGTTTTTTTTTCTTTCGAAATACGTGATAAAACAATAAGAATATGTTTTACTGGTCCTGTATTTTAATGGGTTTATTTCGCTATTTTGTAGATAAAGATGGGTATTTTTTTCGAATTGTGAATTTGAGGGTTTACACCACCAAATAACTGTATTAAATCGAATTACACTCTAACGTTCTAAAATGATATAATACAAAAGTTAGAAGAGTAAAGTTTGTTACCAGAATCATTCTTTTATTTAATCACTCAGAGAATCTAGGGGATTATTGCTATAAATCTTGTGTCGAAATAAAGAACTCTTAATAAAAAAAGGTTTGCAGAATTTTCCCCAGTGATAAAAATCGAATTCTTGTAGAGAATAGTATGTTATTTCACACAATACAATTATATTCAGAACACCACACACGCACACTTTCTACCCCCCACTCATATATATATATATATATATATATATACTCAATATATATGAACTGTGGAAGATATTTATTTATATTTATTCCAGTTTTTCTTTCGTAGTGTGTTTCTTATTTCACACATCTTCTCAAACATTTCACAGAAAATGCATGCTTGGACTCTGTTGTGAAATTTTGTTTCCGGCGTATTTTGTGGCATTTGCCTGAGAAAAAAACAAGTACATTCATCAGACTTAGCATTTATATATTTTCTGCAACAGCACGATAAAAACGCTGCGCAGCATTTAAATCATATAAATATTAGATTACAGAATCTCTAACTTTTATAGTTACGAGGTAGAAGTGCAAATTACATAATATGTATACAACCTAAGAATGTGAATACACACATTTACTATTTATGGCTTGTCATCTTTTTGGATGGATACGAATCTTCCGTCGATGAACCTTCTCAGAATGAAAAAATATAAGTGACAGATTTTGCACTATGAAGACCATCAAAGAAGTTTCTTCTGAAAGAGTTATTCATTGCATAGAATAGGCTCAGCCCTGACAACAAGGAAGAATTGACTGGATAATATGACCGAGCGAGATTTTTTGACGAGTTTTGAAAACAAAATGGGGCCTCGAATTATCGTTATGACTTTGTATCATTAACAGCATAATGATTGACCATACTGACTTTTAATGACCAATGCGAATCGCAGTCTGTCCTAAGAAAATAACAGAATTCCACTTTTATGACTTGGTGTCAAGACTTCTAAGTGAATTATTTCATTGCATTCCACTACCATTGAAGAAAATATTTATCAGCTGAAGTTCTGATTTCGATATCAATGTAGATGGTTCAGAATATCTGCACTAATTTCCTTGACGCTCCACCTTTCGCTGTTTACTGCCGCAATCAAGTGTAGCTCATTTTTATCCAAAAAATCGAAGGATATTTACAGATACGTATTAACAGGTCTCGATGATCTCCTATAAACTGTTATGAAATATAAAAAAAAATGACTTCATGTTGAAACCTTTACTTGCCATACTTATATGTTCATTTAATTAAGACGTCAGCTAGTTTTGGAACGATTGTATTTTGAATAGCTCTTGTGATTGAATCAAGCTTTTCTCCATTGAGTAAAGGATATCATGGGTTATCAAGAAATGTCCGAGTAGGTTTTGTCACGTTACCTCAATGTCAGAACCTGTGTTGTACGGCCTGAGTTGTTTTTAATTGCACATTTTTTAAGTATGTTCTATATTATGGTATGATGCGTCCTTTGTTGAACTAGTTCAGAAAAACAGTACCTCATATATTTTTTATCACTTGCCAAGTTACCAATCTTTCCCCTGCGGATGCGAGTGGGGGCACCGAATTAAAAGGCATTTTAATAAATTTCATCACTGTCATTACGACTATGAAATTCCTATCAAAATTCAACTTAAACAAAGGAAGCTGTCAGCGTAGTTACTAACTTAAAGATTTGTAATAATTAATTCAATACTTAAGTCCACAGTAGACTACTTGCTGTTACTTTACTCTCGTCCGGTCCTTTTCTTGAACCAAGAAAGCTCCAATGATTTCAACTCTACAAATTCAGCATAACAGAAATCGCCAATATCCTCCCGACTGCCCACATCACTTGATTTAAATAAAAACTTTTATTAACATAAGCCATCTTTCTTCAACAAAAAGCGGTTTTATAATAATACAACTGTTTAAAGGAATTTTTCTTAGAGGGTTTGTAAGAATCATGAATAAAACCCGTTACATAGATACACCGTTTCAAAACATTCATAAATCGTGTGCATAAAGAAACCAGAGGATGGTATTTATAAGGATATTGACCAACCCTTTCGATCATAGCATAATTAATTTGACTTATGGATCACCTGATATAAAATACGAAACGATTGAAAACGTATAGTAGAGAAAGATCTACGGGATTTACTCAAAACCAAATGTAATATAAGAATTATATAAATTTCCACAGGAAATATTAAATAATTAGTACATATTGTAATGAAATAGTACATCAAATAAATATCACTGAAATAACCAAACACATCATTTAATCATTAACAGCAAATTAATTGTTTTCCATTTTGATTGCGAGTTCCTTATTTAAAAGGAAAAAAAGTGGGAAGATAATGTTTTCTGCTTATTTGAGATCATTTTTTTTGCCGGAAATATACAAAAGATATCAAGTTTCTATTCAAAAGAAATCTGTAAAGGAGTCTTTTGATTTCCGCTTACTTTTGGTTTAAAAAATAAAGCAAAAGATGACAAATGTCCATATGCATAGTTTTTCGAAAGCGGTAGAATGAAGAATAAAAAAATCTCCAAAACTTTTTAACTAATTCCTATTTATAAAAGAAATAAAACTACTTAATGAGATATTTATGATTTTTTTTTCATTTAACAGTTGAAATTTTTTGTTGTTGTTGTTTAGATTTTACTTCATTAACATTCTTGAAATAGTGATTTATTTGTTAAACATTCCTTGTAATGATTTCCGACAGCATTTTTTTTTCATGATAGTTCGAAATAATTCAGATGGAAAAAATTATATCAATGGAGCAGATAATGAAAATAATATATTACTTTAGAAGTGTGATATTTGTTTTGACAAATTATTTTTCATTTATAGTAAGAATTTTTTTTATTAATATTGAAAACGAACCTATTAATATAATTAAAAGTTTTTTAATGAGTTTTTTCTTTCATTCAAAACTCACAGTTTCACGATACAAAAAGCATTATTTTTCTTTTTGTAATCGTAATTTAATGAAGGAAATACCTAAGAATAAAATATGATTATAACATTATTCAATTTTATCATTACACTTAATATGATATAACTTCATTATATATTACATACAATTCATTATATATACATTATAAATTGCATGACATTTTCCATGAAATATATATATTCATTATATATATTTAATGGAATTTTAAACATTTTCCATTAATTTATTTTATAGATTTAATGTCTTTATAATTTGAGTGTTTTAGTCCAATGCAAAAGCATGGTAAAATTAATTTGCAATTCAAATCCTCTTAATATCTTGTTTAATATAGAAGATACAATTAATATCTTGTTTAATATCTCTCTTAATATCTTGTTTAATATAGAAGATACAGTTGACTTTCAATAATTCAAACCTACGATAATACGAACCTCTCGATAATTCGAAGTATATGCTCAGTCCCTTGAAAAACTCTTGATAATTCGAACTAAAACACTCTAAAAAAACTAAACTAAAAAACTGTTTAGGTACACTCAATAATTCGAAGTAAAATCTGTGGCTGGCCAGACTACAACACGCGATAATTCGAAGTTATCTTATAAAACTCTTGACAATTCCAACATTCACTATCATGTTCAGTCCTGTAGCAAACAGGTTAGAGATAACAAGTTTTGTGTTGATTGTCTCTGCCTGTCTCCTCTGTATCGTAGCCCTTTAATGACCATCTGTCTGCTACTCTTCTTAGTGTTTTCTGGTTCATCAGTCGAAAATACACTTTTATTGCTTTCATTCTTCAAGTGAACAATAGACCAACCACACCTGTTGTCAGCCTTCCATATCTTTTGCTTAACACGTGGCCTTGCTACACATGTGTTCAAAAAGGATGTTCCACCAATGAGAAAAGATGCGTAAGATTGTGTATGAATGTATTGAATGTATTCTTTTAATGTACAGGATTTTTAACTTATGTATAATATTTATATGTACTTTTTAAAAATTACTTTAAAATAATTTTATACATATGTACAATTTTTGTTTTATTGCATAGTTTCAAATTTTAAAATGTGTTAGAAAGAAACTGTCTTCGAGTATTTCGGGATTTTTTTTCTACTCTCTTGATTATTCGAACTCTTGATAATTCGAAGTTTTTCATTGGTCCCTGCAACTTCGAATTATCGAGAGTCGATTGTACTATATTTCACAAATAATTCGAAAAAAAGTTTTTAAAAAAAATCATTCTTTTTCAAATTTTTGTGTATTATTTTTGATATACCTTTATATACAGTGATAAATAAAATCATTAGTATAAAATATGTCCTTAATTAGCAGAAACAACTATTTTTAGCATATTTTTATTTGGTTTCTGCAGATGAGTGTGCATAATGTTGATCTTATCATCTATGAATCACGTATTTATTGCATTGATGACATGCTTCATTTTGTCATATCTCAACGATTCTTAGAAATATATTCCACAAGCTCTCTATATAATATGTGTCTGGTGAGTTTCCAGGCCAATCAAGCTCATTAATTTGATTTTCCAAAATGTAAGGCATGAAAATTTCAGATTTATGACAACGGGCCACGTCCCAGAAAGAATTAGTTGGATTGAAATAATCTTACAGCGCAATTTTTTATGTACTTTGCAAAATTCACCATACCTGGAACATGAACTAAGATTTAATTGTCATTGGTGGTGAAAAATCTCTAATCATATGCTTCAGACGGTTTCTGACAGTTAGTCTAATGCTTAAGTATTCTTTCAACTCGTCTCAAAATATTTCATTTGTGACTCTGTACAAATTTGTAATAATATTGTAAATTACATTCTTCCACTCATCAACAATCTTTTATTTATATTTTCATGGCCCATGTTAACCTTTTTTTCATACACATCAGAAATTAAAAATTTTTCTTCGGTGCTCTTGATCTCCAGTTAGCTTCTAAATGCCAACAGCAGGGTTATCAAACTCGCAGCTAGTGGGCCGCATGTGGCTTGCAATGAACATTTTTGCGTCCCGTCCAATATATCAGCACACAATAACATATAATCTTTGGGAAAAGCAACTTACGTGCAACTCAACTAAATCAAGTTTAGCTGATACTGCATCATATTAAACAATCGCAGAAAAAATTTCAAATCTTAGAACTGAATTTGAAACAAGATGTAAAGATTTTATTTCTTTAAAAAACAAATTTTGATTATTTTCTTCAATTTTCTCAACATATATATATATTTTTTCAGTACCCAGCCGCGTGCAAATGGAAATGATCTGAATTCAATGCGACTCAAATTTGAAAGCAAATTTCATTGAAGTGGAAGTGCCCGGGTTTTACAAATATTTACTAATTATATTTAAAAATACTGGAAAATTCGCAGATGAAATCATTTCCATATTTAGAAAAACGTCTTGCCTCGAGCAGTTATTTTCAGTTATGAAAGGAAATAGGTCTCCTATTAGGATCTTGGCTCAGTTTTGGAGGTTATCGTTACAATCTAAATTTCTCCTGAAATAGGAAAGATATTAGCAGAGAAGAAATGTCAAGTGACGCAAACATTAAATTTTAGTTGTTCTCTAATATACGTTTATTATAATGTACATTCGAAATAAACCAACGTTTCTTTTTGTTTTGATTTTTTTGTGACCCACCTAAAGTTAAACCTTGTTTGCTTCGCCCAAATTAACCTTTGAGTTTGACACCCTTGGCGTACAGCGTATAGTTGAACTAAATAAATCAAAAATAGTAGGTAATGTATATATATTTTTTTTTTTTTTTTTTTTTATATTATATATGTAATGACTTCTTCTAACTCTCTTTAACTGTACCCCGTTAAATCATTCCCTAGTTCTTTTGCATCTTAATATAATTTCTCGCGCACCTAATCTTAATCGTAATCTAATTGCTCGCGCGCATAATCTTAACCTTAATCTAATTGCTCGCGCGCATTTACATCCAAGCACGAATCCTGTTACAAAAGAGTCGTACGACCTTCACCGGCAGTATAAACACTCGGATCACACGGTTACGCCGCCCTTTTCGCTTCTTGTCTCTTGTCATCATGTAGTCTGCTGCAGCTAGTGTTTGTGTATTGTGTGTGTGTGTGTCTATTTGTGATTACGTACATCTATGTGTCGTCTTTGTTTTGCTTAAATGTTTTTAAGATGTATAATAAACAGATTTAATTAACCTCAAGAATGTTTCTTCAATATCAGTTTAAAGAATCCATTCCAACGAATATCGTCGTATCAATATCGTAGTATTTCATAAATATATAAACTGAACTTTTTTTATTATTAATTTTACTTTTTCTTATAAGAATTTCATTAGTTTTGCAGTAGTTCCTTATTTGCGATCTCATTTTATTTTTCGATTTTTGGAGGATATAGATCCAGATTCTTTTAAAGTTGTCAGATTTCTTATACACTTGAGTTTTGCCTTCACCAAATGCATAAACAATATGTCTCTCTGGCACAAAATATTATATTCAGACTAATAATTTTTTTGCATTCTTTCTTGGTGTGGTGTTCGTTTTTCAACATACGAAAGTAACGCATGTTACACAAAACACAAAAGCTTTCATTCACGATTTACACTCAAAAGCTTACAATTGAGCTATGCTATTGAAACTACTGTGGTATTGTCAAAACTTTTAACAGTGATACTACTTTAAAAAAAGATAGAACCAGTTTACGAAAACTAGTTTAAAGCGCTTCACTAGCAATTTAAACGAAAATTTTTTAATTCATTTGCGCAGAGTATTATGTATCTTTATTTATAAATGTGCAATAATAAAAAACATAGCCACCATTTTTTCCCTTAAGCAATTTTTATGCATCAGTCATTACGAGAATTTTACAATATTTCATTCATCATTTTTCTACATGTAAGTGAAATTAAAGACGCTTAATATATTTTTTTCTTTTTATTGTATGATTAAATTAAAAGTAAGTGTTATTGAAATTTGAATCATATTTATTTATTCTGTTAATTAATGGATTGTTGATTTTAAATCTTGTATATATTGGTTATAATTCAAATTATTATATGGAAATAAAGTTTATTTTATCCAGGAGTCTGAATTACTTAAATACTTTCTAAAAAAATATTTTGAAGAATTTTTTGTTTTTTGTTTTTCAGAAGACAGAAATGAAAGTACAAGTAACATTCTTTTAGCCCATATAAAGATTAATAAATTTCAGCATTGTTTTTAATCACAAATATGAGCTTAATGTGCTACTTATTCCCCTTTGGATAAATAAACCAGCATTTATAATAAATTATTCAAGCACTTTTATTAAAGTGGTTCTTCGATGCTTGAATTTTTAGCATTTGTGCAATATTTAAACACACGTAATACCTTTCCCCGCCCTTATGAAAAGTATAAATTACAACAAAAGGAATTTTTTAATATTATTTATATATAAATCAGTGAAATATTTCCCAATATTTTATAGTTTCCTCACTCCTTAGGGATACAGCATCCTAAGATTGAAAGAATTTGCAACATTAGAAATGCATATAGAATTCGTATTATATTACTATGTTTGCTAATATAATATGTATATTAATTCCAGACAAATTTTATGAAAAAATTCCCTAATTATATTGGATTAGTAAGTTTGAATTCTGAAAATCTATTCAAAGAAGTATAAAAAATGATAATTTTAAATTTTTCCCATTTTTAAAACTGAAATTTTCTGCTCTTGGGATTCTTTTCAACAAATATTTGGAAATGATGTATCGTGTTATCATATAATTTTATAAAAAACACAGGGAACATTAGGATGTTTTTTTGTTTTATTTGTCATATCTGTTCAATTCAAACACAAGGTTGTCTGTATAGAAATAATATATAAGGCAATTTTTCGATCGACTTCTGTTTTTATGGCTGTATTGAATATACATTTGCCTCAAAAATATGTTATTTTGTTCAATGTATGTAAATTGAATTCTCAAGTATTAATGTTTCTAAGGGCAAACAAAGTTTTTAAATTATATATTTAAAACATAAGAATATATTAAATAGAGATTAAAAAAATATTTGTGGTATTACAAGAATAACTGCACTAAACTAAATTTAACCTTTTTCTATTAACCTGAAAAATAACAGACAAGCAGACTCTCCTTTAGAAAATATTAAGAGTTTAGAGATAGCTCGATTTATGATTTATTATTTTTTAACTAAAATAATGAATTTCAGTTTTTCTTAGCAGTTATGATTTAATAAAACATTATTTTACAATCCCCCCCCCCCTTATTAACAGGAATTTTCACAAAAAGATTAATCAGGTCCAAGTATTTTGTAAGAGACGAAATGCTTTACATAAACGACACAGCTGATGAAAAAAATATTTCCAAAAAAATTCTGTGCACTCACGTTAGTTTTTTGTAAGTACACTCTGCATGCTATGAAGAGTGTGTTTCATAAATCTTGAAAGAATTTTTCTCACATACTTGCAATAAAATCTCATGTCCGTACCTCTTTTTCAAACGGTTGAGGATTTTGTGTGAATATATATATATATATATATATATATAGTAACATAAAATGAAAGAAATACATGGCATAATAAAATTGATAATACAAAATAATATCACTAACAAAGCCAGAAGATCCAAACCAGATTTCAAGAAACATACTTTAAAAATGATGGAAGAGTCTATTATAGAAGAATTAACTAAGCGTATGTATAACATAGAACAGAATTAGAACTTTAAAATGTAAGAAGCCAAAAGAGTCAATAGACTAAAATGAAGATCTGTTATGATTTCTAAAGCTGTTGCTGAATTAGGATCAGCAAATTAGGGTTAAATATATTTTATGGATCCACCTTCCCCTGTTCAGCAGAAATTTTATACATAACAGGAAAACATACAAATATTGAAAAGTTAGGCCTAAAACCAACCACGTGTAATTTGCAACCAAAAGAAAAATAAAATAAAAATAATACGCACTCAATTTGAAGCATGGAGTAATATTATGTCCTACATTGCAATGGGTAATAGAGATAATATTGGCGTTTTTGGATTGCCATTTCAATTTTCATTTCTTCCCAAACAACACATTGTATATTGCCTTGCCAATTCTGTTCTTTATCCAATATTTTCAAAAATCCAATCACCAAAAGTACTATTCACTCACTCACTCCTTCACTCAATAATCTAAATTTCTTCTTTCTATGAAAATTCCCCTCCTTCAACACATATTAGAAGTATTCCTTCTAGATGAAAAGTATTTCAGTATCATGGACAAACTGCATATTTTAAAAACACTAGCACTAATAATCCCACCATAAAATTAAAATTATATGTAAATCAATGGCAGAAAGAAGAAATATTGGTGCCCGTACAGAGCACGAACAAACCGGTTGTGGCCAGCTTTCGGTAGTGCGTACGTTGTACGGACAAACTAGTTAAGCAATTACTAATTGAAAAACTCATTTGCAATGCTTAAAACAAATCTAGGTAGAAGCAGGTGACCCACATCACTAGTCCTTACTAACCAAGCTTAGTTTATGATAAATGATAAAAGCTTCCTTAAAATATTTATATCCATGAAAGTTCCTTTAACGGTAGATAGCCTGTAGCAGGACTTTGATGTACGAACATAAATTAAAGATACAAAAATTTGTCTGTCTATTCCAAATCTACCATTAGAAGGCACTAAAATCTTTTAACGAGTGGGTTAAATTCGATGAATGTATTTTATGACCACCAGTGTTGCACAAATAATCCAGGGCTAAACATTTCAGCGCATTTTGAGAATTTCAAAGACCCTGTCAAAGCAATGAAAACGAATATCAAGAAGCAATATTGAATTTTATATCATCTGTAAAACTTGATTCCTGTTGAAAGTATTTTTATGAGGTTATAAAATCTGTGGAATACTCTAAGATATAAAGCCTTTGATCTCGAGTATGCTTTCGAGTTGGAACTCATCTTTGAATCATTTCGAGATGGGATAAAAGTTAACGTGTTTAAGTTCAAAGCAAAAGGAAATTTATATTCATCATGCGTATTCCCTCATGTCGTGATGTATTCAGGAATTCAATGTTTGAAATGAATTCTTGATTTTTGTAGCTTTATTGGGAAAAACTCTGTAGAGAGTGTGGGTTGCGAAATGTTTTGACTGATTAAAATATCAAACGGTGAAAAATATTGGTCAGATGGTCTAAAACTCTTCAAAAAATTTACGCGCAATAATTATACACTAATAAATATTCTTTTTTTTATATTTATCTAATTAAATAAGTTGTGAAGTACTTATTCTAGGTTTAAAATTTGCCTTACAAATAATTAAAATCTTTTTGAATATGCCCTTTCTCTCTATTTATGCATAGGTGAAAAACGACTTACTCACTCGCTCATCACGAGAATCACTAACTCATTAATCACGAGACTCACTAACTCACTCATCACGAGATACCCCAAATTATATATATATATATATATTGATGCTACAAATATGAAATTTGGTATCATGTTTCTTTTGCTGAATACATATCCAATATGAAAGGGGTTTATGGAAATCGTCATCCAAAATGGTTTACGGGGAGGGTGGGTGGAGGTGTTATAAAACATTGAGCTATTAGATACATAGACTAGAAATTCAGTAAGCATGGTTGATTTGAAGTAGAGATCAGCTTTAAATGGGTTTTAGTGAAATCTACTGTCAAGGGGGTTTAAAAAGCGCTTATAAAAAGTTAACTATGTTTAAATAGTTATACTCCTACAGACTTGAAATTTAGTATAAGCGTGGTACTTTTATTAAGTAGAGATTCGTTCAGAACGATTTTTGTGGAAATATATCCCCAGTTGTTGTTGTGAAAAGGTTAAGGGGCTTTATACATAAAGATTCTCGTCGACGAACTATTATATTCACAGAATTTTGGCAAACATAATTATTTGTTAAATATAGATCTACGAACAGGTTTACCAAAAGTCCACTCCCTTGAGGAATTGTGGAGAAGTGTTGATAAAAAGTTCCCATCTTTTAGCTATTAGACCTACAAGTTTGAAACTTGTAAATCTCTACTTTTCCCTTCAGTAGAGATCCTCTAAGAATGGGTTTTTTGGAAATCAACTCCCAAGAGGGGTTAAAAAAGCCTAATGGTAAGACTTATATATCAATAGTTTAAAAACAGTATACATATTCATACAACATAGTGAAATACCCGTTAAAAAAGGCGGGTAACAGCTTGCACATTTGCAAGAGTTACATATTTTTAAATTCAAACAATATGTTACAAATTTAAGTTATACTTTTACACTTTATTGACAATTGCAATTTTAATATTAATACAATTTGGGTAGCATTTCTAGACCTTTTCCTCTGTAAAGTAAATATTTCTTGAATAATTATGCTGCCGTGATAGACTAGTGGTCAAGGTATTGGATTGTGCCTGACTTGTCATGAGTTTGAGCTTCGAACCATTAAAAACCCACCGTGCAGGGGAACGATTCACGTTTAATCTGTAGAGAGCCCAGACGTCCTCCCGTCGGTGAGGTTTGGTAGTTAAGAGAAGGGGGTGCCAGCTCAGGTGCAGTGGCGTAACAGGGAACATTTGGGCCTCCCCTACAAAGTCAGGCTTCGGGCCCTCAAGTTGGAATTTACAAAGTGTAGGTATTTAGCGGCAGTCAGGTTTTGAGCCTCCTAGAGCCCTGAGCCCCCACGATGTAAAGGTTACGGTGTAAGTTATGCCACTGCTCATGTGTCGTCCTTGTCACTTGACCATGGTTCAAAATTACGAGGTCCGTCGCCAAAAGCCCTCGTGTAGCTGAACAGTTCGACGTTAATATTCACATATTCCTGAATAATTATTACTGGAATGAATACAATTTCTGTTATTCTTTCTAGAAGGTTTAATAAACCAATATTTAGCTTCATGTACTACCCTTATTAATAATGCTAACTTATTTTGATACATAATAAATATTTTTGAGAGATTGCATTTAAAAAAAATCAACTCAGAATACATCGTAACTTAATTTTTTTAGGAGAAAGTTCTCTGCCATTTACATAAAATGTTTCACAATAAATTTTTAGTTGAAAACTTTGATAAAAAACACTGTAACACCAAATATAATAATAATTTAACTTTAAAGAGAGGGCTATTTAAGTGGAAGCATTCGGTATTATGATACTGACAATGAATCTGTGACTGTTTTATATCCAGTTTAGTTTATTTATTGATGAAAAGTTATTTCACTAATAATAAGCATTAATTCTTATTACACTAAATTTGAATACAGTCTCTTCAATTACCTGTATTCTTTAGACAATATATGATGAGTAATTGAATAAGTGAAAATCCTTTAACAGACATGCACGCGTCTAGACATATTCAGAGTCCTTGAACCGCGAATTATTGAAGCTTTCTTCAACTTTCTATGCTGTGATTGTCTAATAAATCTATTGAAAGAAACAAAATATTTCATTAAGGTGTGCTTGTCTCTATCAATAAATTAACGTCACTGTACAAAATTTGTTATACTGTCTCTAACTCAACTTATTAAACAAATTTATCTGTTCTTAAAAGATGTAATTTATTCTAACGTATATTTTATTTCGTATTATCTCAGTGTGAATTGAAATAAATAGTGTGTTTTCTTAACTAGATTTATTAATCTTTCACGCTGCATATGTTTTAAAATCGTCTTTGATTTCGACATTGAGGCGGTTAAAATATATCCTTAAAATAATAATAACATTATAAAAGTAACGGAAATTAATTTTTTTAAAAAAATTTCATATGAAGTAATTACTACAATGTTTACCTCACAATTAATGGACTGGATTGAAAATATCAAAACTTTTAGGTGAGGTCCTAGCATTTCTTTTGAATTTTCTATTCAAAAAATTTTAACCTATAATAGTATACGTGTCAAATTTTTTCCCAAACAAATAAAATAGGAATGTGATTTAGAAATATTAACTATTTTATGATAAAATAGAGTCCCAAAATAGAAATATTTATATCATGTATAACTATTACCGATTGTGCAAATGTTGTTGATTTTAAGTACCATACGACTATAACTGATAGTTTTCATATAGAAACTAACAATTATCCTGAACTCCAATATCTCATATTGGTTTTCTTTTAATTTCCATTTATCTTCTTACGAACTCGGTCTATATACCAGAAATCTTCTCTCCAGATTATGCATAGTATTAAGCCTTTGTAATATGCTTATTTGGTCTCAGAAATATTCCGATTTTAGTATTTTTAGCTGTGTAGCAGCTTAGAAACATTTATCGTACAGATAAATACACCCGACACTTTTTTAAAGGAACTTTTCATACACGAATTTGAAATAACACGGTACAAAAATTTAAAGAATTATTATTTATCTTATGCATTTTGGATGAAGACAATTTGATCGAATTTATCACATTTTACGATAATGAAGAATTCGAAGGTGACGTTCAGATGTTAACAGCTGATTTACTTTGTGAGGGCTTGAATTATGCTACATGTATGGAACTACATTTTCTTACTTATGATCCTGACATACAGCGAGCATTAACACTTCAACGTATTCAGAAGTTTTGTGTGAGTTGGATATCAAAAATTATGTAGGCAACTTGAGAAATCAAAAAAAAAAATAATAACTGCTGCTAATAACAGACATTAAAACAAAACGAAATTCTTCACTTGAATCAAAACCGATAGTTGCACTAGACATACCTAATATATGTACTGTTGATATAGTTTTTGATCCAGTTTAGAATCAACGTGCACCTTGTTGTGAAGTGCAAGTGGAAGTAAATTACGAATAGTAGTTCTATTCGTAATTTAACTTCCACTTGTATATGTTGTACGTACTTATGGACTAAACTTTCACTGAGCACTAATTTTATTTTTTTTTTAAAAAATGGAAAAAAATATTGTGTGTTTTTGTTTTATAAATATGTAACATGAATTTTTTTATTACTTTTTTGCTTGGTTTTTTTGTGAAAATATCAAGAGAATTCCATCTTACACGTTTTTTAATGATGTGGAATATATCCCCAAATTTACCATAGCATCGCATGTATTCTTTTACACGATTTTCTTCGGTTTTCTAAGGACCGTATCTATAGTGTAAAAAAGAGTTGACTGTACGCAATGTGTAGATGAGTATTCTTCTGCCAAATCCCTCTGTTGTAAATTAGAATCCGGGTGGTCTGAGTAGGTGGAGCTTAGTTGACACCCCGCTCAGAACCCACGTGGCCTATATCGATATAAACTAACTGTAACCGTTTCTGTCTCAGTTGGAATCTTAACTTGGCTTCAGCATAACGATGTGCTGTTGTTTACTTGTAGTTCTTGGCTTCGGCGTACTGATTTGTCTATGTTTACTAGCTTTTTTGTCTTGATAGTTTCAGTCTAATTGATGTAATGCTTTAATTTGTTAAGGATTTTACCAATAAATCTAGGAAAGACATTCTAGGACTCCAGGATATTATTATGATTATTACTTGATAACACCACACACACTCGAACCCGGTATTCATCACCCTCTACTGAAGCAACTGCACTGAACATCAAATATGAATAATATGATTGATATTGCAGGGCACGGATAGTATTATGTGATAGTGCTTCACACCATTGTATTACCATTTGAAAAGGATGTAGCGATTGACTTAAAGTCAGAATTAAAATTTTAACTTATAATCAGAATATTCTAATGTTATTAATAATGTTTCCTGCTATTGGATTGGAGGCACAGATAAAAGTTGATGTCATTAAAAAAACGCATTGCTATTCCTTAAAAAAATGCAAATGCGATCGTAGATAGCTGATTATTATAGAACGTACGCAAAATGCAGTGACATAGCATATCTTAAATACTTTGGGAATGTCCATAAGAAGATTATTCTTCATAAAAATACAACTTTTTCTTGATAATTGAAATCAAAATTGATTATCTTTGGTTTTCTTTCAATATTCACGATCATGTATGACTGTTAAATACAAAAATGATGACAGTGAATCTGAATTTTCAAAAATATTTCCTTTTATTTCTGTGTTTTAATATACGAATAATTAAGATGTACGCGTATATCAATTGTCAGATGAGCGTATGCCAATATAAGATGTTCAGTACCAGATGCAATACCAGATGTGCATATACCAATTCAATAGTATTTATAAGGATCTGCAGCTTTCAAATAAAATATAAAGCTGGTAATTTAAAAAAAAATATTAATTGTATTTTAGTACTAAAATAAAAAGTTTAGCTAACTGCGATTTTTCCTCGATCAGAAATTCATTTTAATTTATGGTTATTTTCTTTTAAAAATGAAACAAAGATACGAACATAAAAAATGAAACAAACATATATGTGGCATGCATTTAATTAGACAGAATCCCTATCTTATATTTCTAATAAACATTCGCAACTGAGTTAAAGAAAGATATTTGAAAGGACTTTTTTTTCCAATTGCGTTCTAAGATAAAAACCAATATCTGTGCTTAGTCAACTTTTATTTTCTTTTTATTGTATTGAGCGAGTTTAAAGAGGTTACAATGAAAAATTCATTATTAATTATGAAAATGATAAAATGATCTAAACGAATGAAATGAAAAATGATCTAAACGAATGTAATGAAAAATGATTTAAACAAATGAAATGAAAAATGAATTTTAAAATAATAATAATAATAATAATAAAATCTAACCCTCATAGATCACTGTTTGAATAAGAGAACAACAAGCCGAATGGTTTCATTGCTATATATTTATTATAACTATTCAAAATATATATAGGCAAAAATTGTAAAAATATGAAACGTTTTACTTACAGAAAATAAATATTCCCTTTTAGCACAAAAATATCATTATTTTTAATTATTTCTTGTATTTATATACTTTTATCTTATGTTAGTATTATATAATATCAGAAAATATATAAAAAATATTTTAAATAAGATAAAAGAGGTATCAATAATCTTAAAATATTTGGCTTATATTAACAAATATTCAACGGCTGCATTACTCAAAAGTTTCGGAGATTACATTATCGACAACTGACTTTCAAAAATTCTAATAGCAGAAACCCAGGAATACATCTATGTCAAATTTGCGTAAAATTGTCAAAGCAGTCGTGAAGCAAAATTACTTTCATATCAAAATCAGAAGATTTCTGAAGTTCCTATCGAAACTAATGAAGCTTACTAATTTTGTAGCAAAAGTTTTCGGAATACCGAATGTACCGTGACAATGTTAAGTGCTGATATGTAGAAAGAGGGAAATGTTTGTAGCTTGTGCTCTATCAATTATCAAATAGAAACACTCCTGGAATTCGCGAAAAGAGGGATATTGAGTTTGCCGAGGCAAATAGTTTTGAACCTCGACGATTTTTCGATCAATGATTTGAATAATAATTGCTCAACAAGGTCGAGTGAACAGTGATAAGTTTGAAAATTGCATTCTTGCGTTCTTTTAACAGTGAGTGTTTGCATTTAAACTTTAAACTTCTGTCCTGTTAGTATATATTAAGTTTTCCGCATTAGAATATGTATTTTAAAAGTATATTTTACTTTTAAAACCTAGTGCTGAAATTAAGCTGCTAAGGAATATAACTTGAGAATAACATAACCAAGTGTTTTAATATACTCTTGTAAATACACAACTAGTTAACAGACTAGTATGTGAAATAAATCTACTAGTTCCATCAAATTTGATCTCCCACCTCTGATATTTAAAGATAGTTGGTATGTAAAACCTTTCTTGAGAGTTGACTTTTCATTTCAATGGTCACGCTACAACTTTACAGATATTTGCTAGAAAATAACTTAACACACAAACATATATATATATATATATATATATATTCTTTTGACCTACATTTTAAAAAAAGCCCTGCAAATTCAGAACTGTCGCAAATTAGATTTAATTAAAAAATTTTGACAAAATGTTTCATTAAATTATGCAAGCTCCAATAATCAAGCTTAAATCCAATGTCATAATTTTAAAAATATTAAGGAATCACCTTGCATTTTTTTTTATTGAAAACATTAATAACTCTCATGCATCATACTGATACAATACAGGGCTTACAGAAGTAACTGTGAAACACATTAGAAAAGGGGGAAAAGGAAGTTTAAAAGTTATGAAGAATTTCAAATGTTTCGAACGAATTTATAGAAATTATCAAAATCACTTTTAGTGGAAATAAGCTGGTGAAAATTTGAAGGGCAATTTATGCAACTTACTTCATTTTCCTCTCCACCAATACTACAATCATAGGATCACTTTAGAAAAGAGTTAAAATAATTTACTCCATCTATAGCTTAGACTTTTAAAATCTGTTGATTTTTATTGTCAATGATATGTTTACTTTTTTAAATAATCTTATGAAAATTATTTTCTTAAAATTTTATTAATTATCATACGTTTATTTCTGTCAATAGCTTAGTAATACTAAATTACTTGTATTATAATGGTAATTATCACCAACAAATTAAAGGCTTACTGCAGTATATACCTACTAGCAATTGTTTAGCTAATTTATATTTACACTTATCTTTTAAAATACCTAATCGTGCCTTAAGATCTGATACAAAAAATTAATATCGTTTAGTGTGACTCAACTGAAATTAAATTCCACCATTAGAAAAATCCCCTGGAATACTTTTTTCAAAAGTTGTTGCCTCCATGCATATTGTTCTGAAGCTGTCAGATCTTTACTGAAATAGTATAAACTTTGAACAGAAGCGTGTAGATTTGTTATTCTGAATAAAACATCGGTGCTATTTAAAGGTTTGTGCTATTTAAAGGTTATTTATTCATTTATTGAAAAGGTTAAGAGATTTTCTGAGATCAACAGAATTGCAAACTATATTAGAAGTATTCCTCCGCACCCTCGGAGGAAACACCAACACTCTTCAAAACAGCCTGGAAGGAAAGTCATCGAAATTATTTTAGAGAAAAAAAAAACCTTCTTTATAAAGAGATAAACATGTCAAAAGGAACAACACATCACACAGTAAACAAAGACAGACCAAGAGGTAGTCGGAAAAAAAAACTGGACATTACTTTGCCAAACAATTAAGGGCCAGATATACCGTAAAGCAAAATACTGCTGTGATGCATGATGTTAACGATCACAGATGAATTCAGTTTACAATCGAGAAAATTTCAAAAGTTGAAGAATCTTTTAACCACTAAAATTTCAGAGTATAAGCAAAGAACACCGAAAAACTACAGAAAAAAATATTTTTTAGAGAGATCAAATGGTTTGGTGGGGTGTTAGCAATAAAGGTGTCACAGAGATACATTTTTGAAAGGAAGAAGTGAAACTCACGGTATAAAGGTTTATCAAAATACTATTATAGAAACAATAGTAATGCCCCTGAAAGTAAACTATTTCAATGGAAAATGATTGGACTGTCTGCCCATCTGTCTCTGCTCATAAGGCGAAAATGTCCCAACGGTGGTGGGGGAGAATGTGCCGGATGTAATGCAACAGGAAGACAGGCTTTCCAGCAGAATGGATTTGAATCTACTCGACTATAAATTGTTGTTAGCTTTGGAATCAAAAGTATGCCAAAGTAGCAACCTAATTCGGGCAGTCTTAAGCATCGATGGAATTTCAGATATAGATAATACGTGAATTGATAGATGATTGGACAAATAAATTTAAATTCCTTGTGAAGTTAAACGTTGATCATTTTAAATAAAAATTACTATACATTAAATTAAAATGTTAAATAAAATTTTTTAGCTTTTTAATTTTAAATTTGATTTCGAAGTTTTTATTTTTATTTTAAATTATTTATATTTGTATCAGAACTTACCACATCACTAGGTATTAAGGGGATTAAATCCCGCTTTTTTTAACGACAGTCTGCCATGTTTCTAAATGCTGCAGCATCCATCTGTTTTTAATGTAAAAAAAATGATGCCTTGGTCTTCTTATTTCTGCTTGATGGCTTTATTTTCATCAAATAAAATAACTCCTTACATTGAAAATTCAATGTTTGACTTTCATTTTAGTATTTTTTTTATTTCCTTCGGAGCATAGTTAATGCTCCTTTAATTCCAAATTCATATTCCATATTCATGAGACACGAAACTCCTTGCAAAGAATCTTTAATAAATGCTCAAATTCTTCACAGCTTAAAAATTAATTCTAAGCTTTTCGAATAACTGAAATTTTTTACCGTTTTTCTTCATTATTTTAGAAATGATTCTATTCACTTAAAATCTTCAAAACTGAATCACTAATAAAGAGGAAATTATTCCTCAATAACCCTAACTATATTCACTTAAAATAGTACATTTTGTTATATTATATATATTATCTTATAATTTAATAAAAATGTGCTTACGATTGCTATAATGTATAAGTAAGATGACATAAAAGATATATGAATGATTTCTGATAATAATAGTGAAACTTTTTTAATCAATAGTGGTGTTTATAGATGAAGAAGGAAAAAGTTCCGGTCCCAGGTGATATTTCTTTTACCATGAATTTTGACTACCACTTTGATGAATCATGGTGATGAATGATGATCACATGAAATACTTTATTAAGCCTTAATTTATCGGTCTTTCTAAGCAAATTGGATAAGTATGAATAAAACAAATCATGGATTAATACTCCAATTTAAAATAATGCAAATGCTCTTTTTTTCACTTTTTGAAATGATGTTTTTTAGATATATAACAGTAATAAAATTTATTTTAATCTTCATTTTCGTCAGTTCGTTCCAATATTTTCAAAAATAAATAAATAATATAAAATAAAATACTTAAGCATACTCAAACATTCTGAAGACAGAATTCTTTAATTTAAGGAACTTCTTTAAGCTGAAATTGTGTGCACTTCTGTACAAGGATATAGAGGATGTGGAACGAAGCCGTTCAAGACTAATTTGCCTATAATATTTCGCTCAAGAACCTTAACTGTTGGCTTACTGTTCGTAAAAGTCTTATTACATTTTTAAAAAAAAGATTAGCTATATATATATATATATATCAAAACAAAGATTTTACGTTTGTCAATTAAATTCTTAAGCAATAGAAGTAAATCATTTTTTGTCTTCGTAGATAGTTTTTTTTTTTATAAATCTCATTTGTGGCTATGTAGTATGCAAAAATATCTATATATGTAAAATATCTAGGTAATGATGCTTTGTATTTTAAAAATGAGCTTAAAGTTATTATTGTAATTGTGTGAGTATGAATTTATGAACATTTATTCATGTGAATATTATCTATTTATACATTTTATTGAGAATTTTGTACGTATCTCACGGTGTTACGTAATTTCAGTATAAAGCTGTTTAGAAAAAAGCATTATTAAACCTCTTTATCATTATTTGTCGCATAACGCATACCAGTAAAAAGATTACTTCGTAAAAATTGGTCAGAAATATGTTTTTAAGCATTTATTATGTTTACAATTACTACTGCTTCCAATGTAAGTTAATTTTTTGTTATAACTATATATATATAACTATAAATATTTAAGGAATTACTATTTTGCTTGAGGTATTAGTTCACGTTAAATTTTTACTCTTAATCTCAATTTCTCAACAGTGTAAATTTACATACAAGAGATATTTTTACAAAAATGTGTAGCTTTCAAACTTGAAACACATATTAATACTATACAATAAAATATTTTAATGAGAGGTTTTGCCAAAATATATTTCAAAACATATTTTTTCGGTTAACGTTTTTTTTAACTTCATCTCCTTAAGAGATTCTCCAATATTTATTAGATTTAATACATACTTTGAGTAATAAATAAATTGTTTTTACGTAAGATAGCTTTAGGGCAGTGCTTCTCAAACAACTTCCAATATTTGCGACCCAATATTCAACCATAATTTTCATCGCGCCCCCCTCCATACAATAACAATGTATTGAATTCAATAATACGATACTATGACGTTAAAGCTACAATATGACTTTAACCTCTTAAGGGCCAATGGGGTATACCAATGTCTTGTTCGGCTGAAGCGTCAATTGCCCCAGACGTATATATACGTCTTTCAGAAGTACGATCTATTCTGTGCACTATTATTCATAAAATTATTCTGAAGGTTTTGGAATGCAATAAATAGACCTTGAGAGAGACAGCGCGTTTGCGAAGGATGCATTTATTTCAGAGGATTTGCTTTTATTTATTCCCTTTATCCCCCACCAATACATCCTATACGCATGCCTACGTGGGAAACGGTGGCATTGGGGAGCGAATCGCGTAACATTTAATCGACAGAAAATGGAATAGTTTATATATGACAAGCCCATGGGGCCAATGATAACTATTAAACTTGTTCTTAACTTAGTATTGCTAAATTAATTAAAAATACATTGAGAAGTTCTGATATATTTATAAATGCATTTGTTTCTTACTATGTTAGTATGTATTTTGTTTGTTTACATTTACAAATTAATATTTTTTAAAAATAATCTTTTGTTTTCGCTTTTCAATATGCTGGCGCACCCCTCGTAGAGTTATCCAACCCCCTAAGGGGTACGCCCCACAGTTTGAGAAACGCGGCTTTAGGGCTTTAAAATAGGCACTATTCTTGAATTTTCCGCAGAATTTCAACAATTTCAACTGTCGAATTTGCATCATTAACGATATATTTTATATTTTCGTTACACACAATCTTACATTCCTCAAACATACAATCATATATTTGCGAAACGAAAATAATATATTTTCTTAAAAATTTGTATTTATATGCTGGAATGTATTTTATGGAAATTATTTTGGGTGTGATATTAAAAAATAAATATAAGTTTTAAAACCTCTCAGAAATTTTGAAAAGACAAATAAGTTTAAGAAGAAAATCTTTGTACATGTTATTTTTATTTAATAATATCTTTAGAAAACTATAAAAAATTGTTATATTTAAGAAATTATGCATATTATATATTATTTTTATACATATATATGTTATTTTTTGATTTTGTGCTTTAAGTAAAATGAATGTGTTGCAGAAACTAGTGTTATCTTGATAAAATTTACAGTTGCACGTGAATATAAGAGACCAATTTTCTAAAACACTATTTTTACGTATTTATATTATTTTACACTATAATATTGCACCTTTGCTAAACTATATGTTTTACCAATTAAGCCCAGTGGCTGAGTGGTGTATCGCGCTTCCATGCCACAAGCCCGGGACTTAAATCCTGGGCTGGGCAAGGTAGATAAATGATTACCAAGATTGCTTGGAATCTGAACACTGGGGGTTTCGCGTCAGATTGACAACTTGATCGAAACTTCTGCACATGCTCCCCAGTGCCTAAGGTCACGTAAACTGAGGTAGGCACAATAGGCTTTAGCTCT
This sequence comes from Trichonephila clavata, assembly GCA_019973975.1. NCBI lineage: Eukaryota > Metazoa > Arthropoda > Arachnida > Araneae > Nephilidae > Trichonephila > Trichonephila clavata. The sequence continues at coordinate 286,913 of BMAO01037854.1, forward strand.
CATGGGCTGTTGCGCAACTGAGTTCAGTTCAGTACATGCTTAATCATTAAAGAAAATATGATATACGAGGGGTGGTAAAAAAAGGTTTTAAGTCGAATAAAGAAATATTTACTAACAATAGACAGAAAATACATAAGGAACAATACATAACAATACATAAGGAAATTAAGAGCATATATGCCCATCACTTTCCGACATAATCACCAAGTCTGTTTAAGCATGTATCAGAACCCAGAATCAACTTGCTTAACTCGTCTTTCTAGAAATCTGGTCCCTGCCCATTGAGCCAGGTCTCGGCGGATGTCTTCACAGCTCTGTCTGAAGAGAATCGTCTGCCTTATAACTGCTCCTTCAACCTTGGAAACAGGAAATAATCACTGCGTGCCGAATCTAGGGGGGGGGGGGTAACTATTGTCGAATGAGTGAATGTAGATTTTAATGGCGCAAGAGCCGATTTCGGCTATGTTGAAGAACTTGTTGTCAAAGAACTTGGCTGACCGCTCCCTGCCATATTGCAGTTTTTGCCATCCTGTCTGCTTGAATGAAAAGAGTGACACCATTTCGCTACTTGTTGTTTGCCCACTGCTTCTTCACCATAATCTTTACCAATTTTAGTGTGAGTGTCATATGCGGACACCCTTCTTTGCCCAAAAAATTAGAATCACGGCTTGCAGTTCAAAGCAAGACTAATTTCAAAAGTTCTGAACTGTCTGGCAACTTACACTACCTACCCGTACACCAGCAGTATAAAAAGTAGCGTCATTTTTTCTCCATTCTGAGGAAAGAAAATTGTTCTACAATGTATAGTTTTTAAATGCTGCGGCTTGTAATCTTTTTATCTGATCATCCCTCGTACATTCTATAAAAATACTAAAATATAATCGTATCTACGTCACTAAATTCAGTTTATGTCTATTTTTCCATTATGAGTGTATATAAATGGTTAGACGTCAATTCAGCAATAAATAAGAAAAACACGATGTTTAATATGTTTTATATATATACATTTAAAAGTAGAAATATATAGACTGCACAATCCTTTGTAGACATAAATAACCTGATCATTTTAAACAACTATGATCGCTATCAGTTGGAGTAAATATTTATTAAAAGTATGATTCAATGAAATATATTTTGTAGGTAAAAACATTAACAATTACATATGGAATGTTCTCTAACGTTCTATAACTTTCAAATACATGGCACATCCTTTTCGAAGAAATTTCTTCCATTTCTGAATGAAAGAAAATGTTCATCGCCAGGGAGATGTATCACAAAGGACCGAACATTCCACCTCAAACTGGGAAGTAAATATTGATATTCTTGAAATGTCTGAGAGATGTTCGGCTAGCCACTTGATAAAAAGTTCAACCCATCAGAAAACTCGGCAGCCCGCATTTTTTAACAAGAAAAAAACTCTACGTATTGAATAGGATGAAACGTCTTGCGGATGTCTGTTTGAATTCTTATGAAATTCTTTCAACAGGGACATACATGATTTTTTCAAAAACTTCCAGCCTTAAGAATTTTATTTATGATGGGATGCTTGTATCATCGCTCAAACAGCGATGAAAGATAAAAATAAATGTCGCATTTTCCAGTGGTACAAAAAGTTCGTTATTATAATTTCTGGGTATTTTTTTTTGTACCTTTACATGTAAAAAATACAAAAGGTATGGACTGAATCGCATTTTTTTATCAACCCCTTAACTGCCAATTCAAAGTGACACAATTTGCTCCCCAGTGCCACCGTTGCCCACGTAATCGTGCATATGCTGTGCATTGGGGAAGAGGGAAAAAATGTACAAATAAGCAAATTTTCTCTGAAACAAGTCCTATCCAGTATTGTCATTGTCATTGTATTGCATTTCAAAGCCTTCGGCTGATAATAGCGCAAATAAAATAATTATTTTTCGAAAATACTGACATATACGTCCGGGGCACGTACCGCACCGGTTGAGAAAAACAAATACAGTCGACTATCGCCAATTCAAACTTTTGATAATACGAACCTCTCGCTAATTCGAAGTATATGCTCAGCCCCTAGAATAAACTCTTGATAATTCGAACTAAAGCCATACATTTTGGTACACTCAATCTTTCGAAGTAAAATCTGTGGCTGGCCAGACTACAACACGCGATAATTCGAAGTTATCTTATAAAACTCTCGACAATTCAAACACTTACTACCTAGTGCTCTGTACCAAACTGGTTGGAGCTTACATGTTTTGTGTTACATTGTAAATGTGTGTCTCCCATGTAACATAGTCCCTTTGATGACCACCTGTCTGCAACTCCTTTGTGTTTCCCGATTCCTCAAGCGAAAAGACGCTTTTTTATTGCTTTCCTTCTTCAAGTGGACAGTTCTGGTCGTGCCTGCTGTCAGCAATCCATATCTTTCGTTTAGCACGTGGCCCCTTGCTACATGTGTTGAGAAAAGATGGTCCACTATTGTGAAGAAGAGATGTGTAGGTTTTTTTTTTTTTTTTTTTGCGTCGGACTGACATGAGGATTTAGGGCTCATATGTGTTACTTATAAAATGTGGCACCAAATAAGGAATGGGCCGGACTGGATCGTGCCTTAAAGAACCAGTGGTGTTGAGGACAGTGTCTAAGGAACCGGGCGTGATATGATTTTATTTTCAATGGGGAATGGAAGAGATTTGGTGGGCCGTGAAAAAGTCCTGTTCGAGAATTACTATATAAATGTATTCTTTTAATGCATGACTTTTAACTTGTGTAAAATATTTATAATGTGTGATATATACTTTTTAAAAATATTTTAAAGTAATTCTATACATATGTACAATTTTTATTTTGTTACATAATTTAAAATTTAAATCTGTTATGAAAAAAATTCGGAATTTTCTAACCCTCTTGACAATTTGAAAATTTTCATTGGTCCCTTAAACTTCGAATTATTGAGAGTCGACTTTATGGACAATGGAGGTCCTTTAGGAGTTAAGACTTGTACGATTCAACCACTATTTCTTTAACTTTCCTGATGAAAATTATCGTAGTAAATGATCTCAATTGACTTTTAAAATTCATCAGAAGAAGGTGGGATTTAAAGTATTTAATTGAATAAAGTATTCTTAAGGCAAATATAGAGACAAGAGAGAGGATCATCTCTCTGTATATAAATGAATATTTTTCGTGATGCTGTTTTTAACTAAGAACTATATACTGCAAGCAGATTATAGTTTGAGCAATGAGTATAAACAGTTGTGTAATTTGTACAAGGGGGTTGTCTGCCGTTAGGCGGATGAAGGAGGTGTACCTCTCCTAGTGATCTTAAATAAGGTTTTCCTTTTTTTCTTTTCTTAAAACAATAAATGTTACTTATTTTTGTGATTTTTATGTCTACAATAACCTAAAAGTTGTGATTAACGTTTATTAAAATTCATCATTCACGTCTATAAACAATGACCACGGTAGGTCATGGACACGTGCTCTTGTGCCAGTGAAGACCAGTCATGTAGATGAACTGATGCATGTTTAATTTGCCATGGCTCAAAGTCCTCCCGTTGATGTGGAGTGGTATTTTGGAGATTGAAGTCCAGGCTCTTGTGCCATCTTCGTCCCTTGACTGAGGTTCAATATTATGAGCTCCGTCGCTAATAGCTTTCTTTTAGTTTTCTAGTGTGACGTTATTCAACATCTTTAAACCATTCTGAATTTCGATAGTAACTTTGAAGTTTTGAATTTCTACTTTGGTTGATAATCAGATTATCTTTAATGGAATTTTTGGAACTATCTTTTTTAGTATTCATTGCGTTTCATATTTTGTTTCGAGATACCTTTTTCTAACACAGTTTTAAAATTTGAAAGGTAATGTTTTTCCACAGCAACCTCTAGTAGGATTTATCCTTTTGGATCCATTGTATTATGAAAAATGTCTAAGCTTTTAAAAGAGAAGGAGAAGATAAATGTAGAAATATTCCGAGTGATCAACATTACACTCATGAATTCAAAATGGACAATAAATTGAGTAAGAGTTTATTAACTCGGCGCTTAAAGCTACACGAAGGATATTGGCAACGGACTACGTAATATCAAACCACGATAAAATAATGAGAAATGAACCTGAGCCACACCAATGCGAGGATTTTGAGCCACAGGAGATTTAATACGACGGTACTTCATTAGCATCAAAGACGCGACTCGACAATGACGGCCACAAGTACGGGACCATGGGCACTTGTCTACTGCGGCAAAAATGGCTGGTGGAGAGTAAAATACGATTGCGATCTTAGTGTTTGATGGTATTAAAGTCACTTTTCCACTCAATGCATGTCGAGTTTATTAGTTGTGGTCATTCGATTTTGCAAGGTTTTAAAACAGCAAGATTCGTGACTGGTCCTATATAAAATCTATAACAACAAATAAATATTGTTGCATTGAATGCAGTGCTTCTCAAACTTTCAATTCTTGTGACCCAATATTCAATCACAATTTTCACACACCCTCCTCCATACAAATAACTATACATTGAATTCACTCATACTATATTTTGAGCTAAAGCTACAATACGACTTTAATCTCTTAAGTGCCACCGGCTTACATATACATACAGATCAACCGGTGTGCTAAATGCCTCTTACGTATATATGCATCTTTTCGAAGTACATCGAAAACTAAAATGAAAAACGAAGGAAGGGAGGAGGGGATTGTGTAACTTTTAGTCGGCAGTTAATGGATTTCTTGGAAATCGTACAAATTATCAAGATAAGTGTTGATGCTTGTACATAGTTTTGTATATGACAAGCCCATGGGGTCACTCGTAATTATTAAACTTGTTCTTAACTTAGTATTGCTAAATTAATTATAAAATTCATTGTGAAGTACTGATACATTTATAAGAGTATTATATCAGTGTAAAGGTTAATTTTATTTTTTATTATGTAAGAATGTATTTTGATTGTTTACTTTCAATAAATTAATAATTTTTTTAAGTAATCCTTTTAAGTAATCCCTGACTTTTCAAAATGCTTCTCCTTGTGGACTTATCACGCCCCCCCCCTCGGTGTATAGTTATAAAGACCTACAGTTTGAGAAATGCGGATTTAGTAATATTGGAAGATATACATAGACCAATTTAAACCTGTTAATTTGAGAGACAGCTATAACCAATGGGAGTTAAGTAATTTTACTGATAAATTAATTTGTAGGTTTGTTACTATATGCCGAAAATGAATGTGAATGGAAAGAGTTAAAAGCGAAAAAAAAAACAATTTTTCAATATGTGTATAAAAACATTTTTCTTCAGTAATTCCAAAGAGAAAAATTAAATAGAAAAGTATATATTATGCATTTATATTTTTCTTGTAGACGTAGAAGTAACATCATTACATAAAAATGAAAATCCGGACGATGTAGTTTAGTAGGAAGCTTCCTTAAAAACAGGAGTAAGCTGAAAATTTATCACTATAAGTCTACTGCTAACAGCAAAATATCCTTTCAACATATTTCCATTTTCACAAAATGGAAGGAAACCAATCAGTTTTAAGTGCGTCTGGAGATAATCATGTTGGAGTCAATATCCTGCAGCAGACATTTTCCTATATCACCGCAGGATTTGTCCTTTTGTCCCTCCAATAAGTTCCTATTTCATTTTAGCCAAAGTATCTTTACCGATAGACTATGTTCTCAAATATACAGTACACTTATCATTTCTTCTTATGTCATAAAATAAAGAAATATAAAAAAAAAATATTTGCTTATACAGCAAATTGTTATTGATATATAACATCTTCATAGGGTTTAGAATTAATATATATTATTAAAACAAAATTATCCAATACTTTTCAAAAAACCTGTTTTTGTAATGGCTAAAAAGCGGGATATAGTGTATTGTCTGATACAATATACTATATTTTAATAAAGAAGTATTTTAATGCACAGTATCTTTATTGCAACATTTATCTACACTCATATCCATAAATTAAGTATAATGAAGTTCATGCAAAGAAAGAGACAGAAGCAAAACAAATTTGACTTTTTTGTAAAGTCTATTTACTAAACAATAGGTAAAGAGCAAAAAAGATGCTATACGTTTGACATAATTAATAAAAATTGCGATTTTTACTCCCTGGAGAAAATTTCAAAAAAGAAACTATTTACAAAAAACAGTATAACATGGCTAGTATGATGGTTAATACGGAGTATGTCTCCCGGACGATGCAATACAGGCCTTACAACGCCTACGCATGCTGAGTATCAAATTATCAATCTGATCTTGGGGAATATTACACCACTCATCAAACAATGCCCTCCGAAGTTCTGGTAGACAGGTGGGAGGGGGTTGACGGGCTGCAATTCATCGGCCAAGCATATCCCACACATGCTCTATTGGATTCAAGTCCGGTGAGTATGCTGGTCAATCCATACGGGTGATATCCTCCGATTGAAGGCATTCGTCTACAATGTTTGCATGGTGAGGACGGGCGTTGTCATCCATAAACATAAATTCAGCATCCATGGCACCCCAAAACAAACGTACATGTTTTTCCATAATGACATCCCGATAGATGTGGCAGGTCATCGTTACACTCTGAACATGCAGGTCAGTTCTGGAACCAAGAATAATTCGTCTCCAAACGAGCCATCCTGCACCACCGTAACGGTGTCGTTCAGTGGTGTTCTCTTGGTGGTAACGGGTACCTGGCGCTCTCCATATAAAAGTCCGGTGAGAATTAGACTGAAAACTAAACCTGGACTCGTCGAAAAACATCACACAAGACCACTGTTGCGGTGTCCACAATGCATGCTCTCTACTCCAGGTTAATTGCAGGCGACAGTGAGTTGTGGTAAGGGGAACACATCTGACAGGCCTACGAGCATATAGACCAATGTGCCCTAAGCATCTGTACACTGTATGTCTGGAAACTGTCGTACCGGTAGCTGAAGAGAGCTGACGAGACAGGTTTGATGCTGTGCTCCGTCTGTTTCTTTTGGCAGTAACTGCCAAATACCGGTCCTCATTCGGCCTTGTAACTCGGGGGCGACCTGTGCTGTAACATCTACTCACATTATCATCATCTTGGAATCGTTGCCGAAGCTTGGGGATGACACTCTGGGCGATTCCAAGTTCCTCGGATACTTCCAACTTAGTACGTCCACATTCCAGTCGTCCGATAATTCTAACTCGTAAAAAATCATCCAAATGCTTCCTTTGTGCCATAACTATGCGGTTATTGCACTGGAAGGCTTTTAAAGCGCTTGTGAACAATTTTACTTCTTTGCCACCATTCCTTATATACCCCTCTCTTACACTCTCATTGTGACGTACTATCCGCGCCATCTGGTGGTTTCCTGTAATTTGCATATTCTTCTTCAAGATGTGTGTGATAATTCTACAAGTGAAATTTTTATTTTAGAGTTCAATTTCTGGGTGGTTCTGAATTATCCTTAATTTATGGACATGAGTGTATAAGTTGTTAATACAAAAATTATTAATTTGACGCTTCATCAATTTTTTAAGAAATAAAACTAGAATTAATTTTATTTTAATGAAATTAGTATCGTGTTAAGAATGGTTATATGAATAAAATTGCATATACATACGAATTAATTTTTTTTTTGCTTATAATGTTTAAAGTATACTCATCTAAACTTTAAACTTTGATCACGTTTTAAAGAAGAGTATCGATTTTTTTATATATAATTTAGTAAATTTATTTTAAAATAAAATACTTTAGGAAAGTTAAATGATTTTAATTTCAAGAAAGAATGCCTATAAATATAAACAACATTTATCAAACCACAATATGCGATTATGTGAAAAGTCCAGCAATACATATATATAAAATATACATTGATTCGTTATGAAATAAAAAAAGTTTAAGTTTTTCTAATATTCATAAAAAAAAGGTTTAATTACGTAATATGAAAGACAACGATTTTTTTTTATTCTTGAAAGAAAAAACATCTGATGCTTGAAATTTTCTGAGGTAATTTACTCAAGATTGTACCGAAAAACAGCCAAGAATAAATATGAAGTAAATACAGTAATTATGGTAGTATAAAATATTCAAAAAGCGAATTCCAGTCTTATGCATGTATCAACAATTAAATGTATATACTTTGAGTTAATATCGTTGATTTGTCTTCACTTATTATTAGAGAAATCTGTCATTGTTCAACAGGAAAATGGAAATTTAATTTAATTTCCTGTTTGTATTGTTGGTGTTACGTATGCCACCTGATCGACAGTAATATCATATCAAGGCCCACGAAATTCATCAAGGCAAAGGACTATCTGTACGCCTGTCGTTAGCCATAGCATTAAGCACCATGCAGGTGACATCACGATTTGGCTCAGATCCACCCGAATTTTGAAAGACACCCTAGAGTGGTAGCGACCCCTCACTTTTCTCCCCTTCCACCAACCTCACGAGAGGACTTGCGGCTCGACGGCTATTTAAAGTACCCCCCTGCTACAAAGACATTATACATTTACAAACATCCATGCCCTCTCCGAGATTTGAACCCAAGCCGGCGGTACAGCAATCAGCGTCACTAATCACTATAGATGAATGGGCGGCATCTTTTTGCTTGTAAAAGTATTAATTACTGCAAAATGTTATGAAATGGTATTTTAATTTAAATATGTGCTGCGACTAAGTTTAAAATTTTTTTTAAAAGAATGTGTCAGTATTCTTATGTACTTTTCTGTTATTCTCTGTTTATTTATTATGTACTGATGCGGAGGAAGAATGAAATATAGGAAGAGCAAGAAATTCATTGAATGAGTGAAAGATGTTAGATATACACTAAAATCTAGTGCTAAAAATATAACGAATTACCTGGTATAAATGCAGAAAAATCGGAGTTATTGCAGCTGCGAAGTTACTTCACCAACTTATTATAGGTCATTTCTTTGTACATAGCATTTAGATTAATTTTGCACACATGATCTTGCTGAAATTTGTCCTTTCATTTAGTAAGCAGCAATAGTTAATGCAGTTTCTAATTAAAAATGTAAGATTTTAAACCTTACAAATATTGAATTATTCTCCTTAAACTTCAGAATTCCAATTTATTAAATGGTTTATATATATATATATATATATAAATGTTTGACAGAGAGAAAGAGAATTTTTCCAACACTATAAGAATTCTAGTTTGCATTTTTGAGATTTAAAATTAAAAAAAATCTAAAAAAAAAAAAGAAATAACAAATACAGTAGCGAAATAGTTAAACGATATTGATAATATAGAAAGAATAAACAACAGTTTTATTAAAATGAAAACTTATTAGTAAACACATAATGAAGAAGTAATATTAAATATGCTTAAAAAATTATATTCATGAACGATTTTGTCTGCAGCAATCACTGTCATTTATAGCTTCAGAATATTTTTAAATGATGGAAAAACATTAAAGTTAAGGTACCCGACTACCCTAAAATTGTGAGTGTTGCCAAACATTGACAATTTCCGTTGCAATTTTATTTTATAGGCCATCTTTTTAGATTTATAAAAATACTAATTTTATTATTTTCCGTTCACTATAACAAAAACTACAAGTATTTTAGTAAAAGCAGATGCCATTCCTTTACGCAAAATGCCGTACTTTAAAACACGTTTTACTCGAAATGTGTATGTTTGTGCTTTAATTGCTCAAACGGGGCCAGCGATTGCTAAAAACGCTTTGAAAATAATTAACTGAATTTTTTTTGTGTATGTTCTGTAGAATAGTAGAAGTGTTTTAATTTTCAGATTTATCAATCACTGTTTTATTACAAAATTTAGTCCCTTATGTTAATATAATCACTGTTATTTTAAGCAATTTCATATAATAGCTAAGATTAAGTGCTCTTATTTTTGTAAAAGTTAAAATACCTCTTATCCTAAAGGTCATACCAAAAATGAATAACGTAGCAGCACATCAGTATTGGAAAATTGAAAATTTGTGTATAAGCTTTTGGTGCAAAATAAGCCTCTTTTATTTATTTATTTACTTTTTTTTTGTAAATTTCTACCAATTTTTATTTTTATTTTAGTAATATCATTTTTTTTCTTTTTAATTTTAGCACATTTTTCTTAAAAAGTACTAAACAAATCCAAAAACAACAACAATAAAAATCCATATCTCCATTTTCTTTAAAAGAAAGTTGTCGCAAGTAGCTATATAGATACCTTAAAATAATTATATTACAATATAAATAAAATAACGGAATTGTAAGATAAATTTAGAAATTTACAATATTCGCAACGTTTGAAATAAAAATTTAACTTTATATTCTAGAACAATTTTCTTGTCAAATTTGTATTGTACTATTACTTTAGAGAATTCGATTAATACTCGAATACCCTGCATAACTGAATACATTACAGGAGTGTAATGAGCTATTACTTTTGTCGGATAACTAGTTGAAATGTCCTCTAAAGTCACCATTACAGCTCTACTAGTTATGATGATACAATATGCTTCATTTCACAGAATACTAATCGTTTCACTCGGCTTAGGAAGTGCAGATGCATTATAGATCTACAATCTACAGTACTGTATGTCCACAGAGGGATTCATTTTACCCTTAATCAGAGAATTATGCGGACTCTCACATTTAGGTGTAGATGATTGCATAGGAATTATATCCGGGTCCATGACAATGCGGAATTGATGATTCAATGGAACTCCATAACATAGTTTTAATGTCAATCAACATGGTGATTTCAATTTAACAAAAGATCTCAGTATGTTTGGAATGTAATAACCAAACCAGAAAAACGTAATATTCAATATGTTGGCATTTACAATTGATTTTGATATTTAGTAAACATGATAAATACCAATCAAAAGATTTCTAGTCGAAGCAGAAATTTTATAACTGAATTGAGAATTTTTTGAATACACAACTTATGCACACATTTGAAATCCCTTAAATGCCCCCGGTGTATATATCCGTCTGGCTCAAAACGTAAGTTAAGTGTTATGGACAGATATATCCTTTGTTTTAAGCTGTTTTGTTAGAATAGTCCAACGGTTTTGGAATATAACAGAAGAATTTGCTTATCTGTGTCTTTTCCTTTCCCCCAATACACTGTGCGCTTCCATACCACAGTTCTTAGGTTCAATTCCCGGCTAGGTAAAGTCTACTCAGCCTTTCATCCCTTCAAGTGGGTCGATAAATGATTACCAAGCTTGCTTGTGAACTCAACACTGAAAGTTTCGCGTCAGACTGATAACTTGACCGAAAAACCTGCACATGCACCCCATCGCCGAAGGTGACGTAAACTGAGATACGCAAAGAAGGCCTTGGCACTCATGGGCTGTTGCGCCACTAAGTTCAGTTCAATACACTGCATACGCTCACCTATATGTAAAGCCGTGGCACTTGGGAGTTAATCAAGTAACATTTAATTGGCATTTAAGGGGTTAAGAAAACACAACTATGATCGTAACAAATTAATGATTTTAAGATTTTATAAATTTATATTTTTTCGGACATAATTATTTTAACATATTGTAGCTTATAGCTTAAATATTCTTATGTGTATATATAGACTATTGTTTGTCCTCATCTTGAAAAATTATTTCCTTAGGCATAAAATAGCTTTCGTTTTTATGTTAACTGTATATTTCAGTATGTATTCAGTATGTATGTAATTTTTATGTTAACTGTATATTTTCAACTGCATACATCAGAAGTAATCTAATTTTTATACATAAATTCAAAAAAGTTTGCTTTTGTGTCAAAATAAATATTTTTGAAGAATTCAACTTTTAATTTCTGAAAGTACATATGTGAATTAAGCATTTTCAGAAGCCTCTTTTAATATGGTACAAAACTTTTCGATTTCATATCCTATTATAAATATACCATTTTCTATAAATTATTAAGTTTGAAACAGTGTTGGCATTCTTTAAAATTTTTTTTCAAATTTATTTAAAATGTTCACACGTATTCGATGCAATATTTGTGCTTTATTTGAAAACTCTTTCCATCTCATATTTCTTTATCAATTCTCAATTTTTGAAACTGAGTTGGATTTTAGAAATAATTTACCAGGTACTAAATCATGCAAGTATATAAATTTTATAATGAATAATAAAAGGCAATGGAATTAATATATCATATGATCTTCGTTTTGAGACGTTTATTTTTCAATTTAAACCCGGCGTTTAACGCGTAATTTTAACCCCAAAAAATAAGATCAAAATTTTCGTGTGCGCGTTATACGCTAGGTGTAAAAATGATAGCTTCAAAAATAAAAAAAAAAACAAAAAGAAATGTGCATAAAAAAACTTAAACTTTTACAAAGATCGGAAAACTTTTTTTTTTTTTAAATGCCATACATTATGAACTTAAAGGGTTTTTTTTTTTCTAGAATTATATTATTTATTTTTCCAAATCCTTGGATAATACCTCGAACAATGACTTTAAAACATAATAACATTACTAACGTACATTGCAGATTCCTTCGTAAAAAAAAAGGGGGGGGGGCATTATAAGATGAATACACCTCACAATTAAGAAATGCAGTTTGAAAGTACAGGTGCTTCTTATACGCCGGATTTTACGGTAATATATATAAATATCACTCCGCATGATACGACAAGGGTTCTTCAAACTTTATTATTTAGAACCTTCTTCATCCAACATATCTGCATGAGTACAATACAACACAAAAAAAATTATGTCTCATTATTAGATCTGTTATCCATATTTTCCAGAAGAGGTGGGTCCAGAATGAGAACTTATACATAGAAGGGTAATACCTAATATTTTGCAATGATTTGTGCGCGGAAAACGAATGCGCTTCGCCTCGCATAGTGTACCCAATCCTCCGCAAGATATAGATTAAAACATTTCTATCAAAACCAACGTCTTTTGACTAAATTCATATACAGATGTATATATCCACACACACACTTACAAATTTTAAATGTGACTTAACATAATGGAATAAGAACTGCAGGTATCTGTTAGAGCTTACGCACAAATAAGTTATTCCAGATTTTGGAAGTGGTTAGAAACTCCAGGACTATTGTAAACAGTGTTAACAGTTCGTAAATTTCTTCTGACTTCAATTAAAAAAAACAGTGTCGAAAATATAACACTGATAGTAAAACCTTTGTGTTCTGGTTAGATTTCGTTAATAAAAGTGCAGTATACCATGCAGTTATTTACATAATAATTACATTAAAATTACACAGCTATTTACTGTGGCAAAGTTTCATAAAAGCATTCGTCGACATTCTCGATAACGGTTTAAGTCTTCTGCGCACAACTTAAGAGTAAAAGGAAACTGAATAATTTGGCAAGGGGAAAATATCACAAGCACATTTCCTCATAAAATAACATCAAAAACCCTTTTACTTTTCCCATCCATTTTGCTTGCTGAACCCTGAGGTTATCGATAACCATAAACTGGAAAGAAGTTGCGATTAAAAAAGAAGATTTCTAGATCAAAAGGGCAAAAGATCGATAAAACGTTAAAAAAGCAGCTTTTAGAATTTGTGTAGCATAAAAGCCTAAAAAGATGCTAACATCTGACATTGAAAGAACCATCTGCCAGTGACGTCACAAACTGTCCACACAGCAGCAAAGGCGGGGAAGGAAAAGGGGTGTTCCAAAAACAAGGATTGGAAAATTTACGGTCATGGCAGCTGCTTCAAGAAATGTACGAACTATTCTCATAGGAGCAGTTTGTATTTTTCCTCTTTTACCTTTCGAAGATTTGCTAGAATTTGTCCTTTTGAAAGGAAGCTTTCTTTCTTCTGTGTTTTATATCCACTTTTTCATTGTTGAGAAGTGGAAGTACTGAAAGTGTTCGGTGTGTCATTATAAATGCTCTTTATTTCAGAAAGTTTTAAAGTGTTCTTTGGAAACCTATATTTTTAAAAAAATGTATTTATTTTTGTTACCATTGCCGTATTCCTGTCACATGACACTGGATTCTAAAATGTACAGTACATGCTTTTTTATGGTGAAGTAAAGTAAAAAACATTTAACAAGTTTTTGTTTTTTGACCGTTGGAATTTTGATACTACTTTATTAAAAATGACGAAAATTGAAATAAAAGAAACTTAATTTTGCTGAAAAAGTATGAACTTACAATGCTTAAGAATAATTCTTAACTGTGGCATATTTATAACAATGTCTCTGAGAAGAAAATCGATGTGTCTAAAACCTTACAAAGAAAACAGTTATGCAAAAATAAAGAAAAACCAAATATTTAAAACGGTTATTTTCATAAAAAAATTCGGTATACTTAAAAATTTCAGTCCTCATATCAAATGTTGCTTCATGTGAATGCGTCAATGTGCTTTCTACTATTAATTTCTCCATCATTATTTTCGATAAATTACATATCCATAGATAAAATTTTTATCTTTATATAATAAAAGTAAAACTAATTAATTAAAATAATGTTCTGAGCAATCTTTTGCAGATAAAACTTTAGCCAACCAGTGGTACATCATTAAAACGTCTACAAGGCGATTACAAATAAAATTCCAATTTCAAAATGCCGTAAAAAGCACTGATCAAAATGACTCCAAATTTGAAACGAATGTATTTTTAAAAAAAGAGGGAATGGTATGGTTTATGCAAAAACTTCCCAGTTGTTTCAATAGATAGCAATTAATCGGCATAACGAAACTGGATTCTTCTGCAAGTGGCATTGTGAATCGCATTACGACAGCTTTGATATGAAACGCTCATCAAATCAACTATACTGTTCTATATACATGATTGTTTCGGTTTTTGCCGGGAAAAAATGACTCAAAGTCATTCAACAGTTGTAGCACTGTTAGTCAAAACTTTCCCACCAAGGCAAGATCGTACCACATTGGAAGGGAAAAAAATGGTTTTTCATCGTCATAGTGCCAAAAACCACATAAAACCCAATAACGAAAACAACAATGAATTTATTTCTTGTGCTATAACGTTTCTTTCTTCTTCAAGTTTATTCAATACAAATTTGAAGTCAACCTAAGCAGTGGTCCCTTTTACAGCCTTTTGCAAGGGAAAAATTAGATATAATCCACCTGTATATGTATAAACCCACTTACATAGTTTCAAAAACTGCCTTCAGAGTCAGTATTTTTTATAATACTGAGTCTTCGTCCTTAAAAGTTAAAAAAAAAATGTCAATGACATTTTTTTTTATCTTACGTACCCAAGTCATTCCAATATCTCAAGTAGATATATAAATGGACAGATAGATAAACAAGCAGTTAAATAAAACGCCGTGAATTGACGCGTAAAAAATAATTCTAGAAAGCAATATGAAGACGCATTCGTTATTTTATGATGATTTAGAGACATAAAAACTCACAAAAGCAAGATGGCATTGATAAATCATAAAGGAGGAAGTGAAAAGACGAAAGCGCGCAAAATATGTGTATCTAAAATGAACAAGTGCTCTTTTTTCTATTCAATGACTCTCAGCTAATTAGAAGTTTGAAAGTTGTATGTAATATCACGTGTTTTAATCTTTGAAGGTCAATTGACCGCACCCGGTGGGTACGTCAGTTCACTGTACGATTTAATGACGAGAAGAAATGATTTTGACGACGGATATCCTAACTTTTTTTGAGAAAGAATGTTCCAGTTTATTCTCCCTTCCTGCTAAGTGGATAATTAAGGAAAGAATTATGAATGTCACGATGTTTTGGACAGTTTAGCATCAACATATATCGTAGAAAAGCCTTCTCAGAAAGGCTTGAATTGAAAATCATTGCATTTTTGCGTGTTCATATGTATGCATAAAAAATATTAATAATATACTAAAATACTACAATTCTATCGTAAGGCAAAAGAGGCAAGAATTTGTAACAGTAATAATACAGTGGTAAATCCAAGGTTTAGAATTTAAGTTGTAAGATTAAATTTAAATTTAAGGCATCGACTTTCTGAGATATTTGCCTTTTTTTAACTCACAAAAAATTTAGAATTGAATATATATATATTTTAATACTAATACTGATTTTTTTTGTGAAAAATATTTAATTCCTAGAAAAAAAACTCCAGTTGATTAAAAAGATAAAAATCCGCTTAGAAGTTACATTCACATTGTTTGCTTTCTTATTACGCTCAAATTCATTTAGTTGACGTAATGTCATACAATGCAAATATTGTTTTTATTTTTATTTTACTTTATCACGGGATGAAGGATTTTGAATTGAAATAATTTTGCACATAAACATTAATTATTGATCATCGCATGTTTTAAGAAGTTCATTGATTGTTATTGTTATAAAACAAGACATTCTTCAGATTATCCCATTTTATTAATTTCAGTACACTATTTATATTTTATATTTCCCCAATTGCTATCACAACCAATTTCTTTATTTAAATAAAAAACTAATTGCAAAAAGCCACATTTTTTATTGATTTTAAATATTGTCTTCGAATATATTTTATAAATTTGGTTTTTACTACACAATTTTTTAAAAGATCCTTTTTTATGTGTTTATATTGATACTTAGCAAACAAAAAGATCAAACGTTTGTCAAATATCCTTTAAAATATTTTGACCTAATTTTTTTATATAGTTTCCAAAGAATTCGTAATTTTTTTTCTTTGAAAGAAGACGTTTTTATGAAATATAACTGGCTTCTACAATTCAAATAGAAGATAAAGTGGTGTGAAATAGTTTGGCACAGGGAACAATCAACAGAAAAAAGAACATATTTCATGAAAAGAAATGAAATCTTTTGAAAAAATCAAAGAAAACTGCAAATAATCTTTGGCAGTTGTATAGAATTTTATTCCATTTTATCACGTACAAATATGAATCAAGAAAGAAAGAAAAAAATTGGTGCATATCCTTTAAAACGCGAGCGTGAAATCTGATGAATACAATCGCATAAAAAGTAATACATGAAAGAATTCTTGGTATATATAAATAAATATATAAAAAAAACTTTGAATACAAAGTATGAAAAAATCTGCTGCAATCGAGCTTAAAGAGATGAACCGTTTGGATCACGGTCTTTATTTAAATTCAAAATGGCGGCCACAAGCTCAGCAAATGACGAAACAAAAATGGCCGATTTAAAACTACCGCGGTTCGTTTGTAAAAATCGTTGGGGATCTATTGATGTTTATTTATGTGGCTCTGTCCCCATAATAACAGGAAGATTTTTCTTTAGAATAACCGCTTTCGGAAGATTTTGGGTTTTTCCTTCTATTCCAATGTGATTTCTTCGGAGTTTTCCTCCAGGATTTGCATAATACGGAGAAATTCTAAATTCCGCCTTTCTTGGCAATGTTCTGGAAACAAGGTTTTCTGTTTTTCCTTCCGAGCTCATAACAATGATTCAAAGTTATACATAAAATATTATGCTGGAGATCGTGTTTGTTCTATTCGGTTAGGGTTCGTTCGAAATGTATACACGTCTTTTATAATTAATGATTTAAGAGTGCTTTTATTCCCGCAAAAGAGAGCAAAATACAAATTCTATACTAAAAGAGAGAATATATATGTTTGTATATACTGAAGGACGGAATATATTTCAAGAAATAAATAATAAATTTGCTTTTTACCAGTTATTTTTGAAAAAAACTTATTAGCTTTTTTATTTATTATGAAGCTCTGATATATGTAATTATACATTTTGATTTTTACGTGGAATATGTTTTAACACATGAATACAATCTAATGATATACATAATATCATTTCTTTAAAATATTGTATGTGTGTTTCAGTTTTAAAAATTAACTGTGTTTTTATTATTACTATTATTCAGAATTCGAAATTTCTGTAGTAAATGCCTATTAAGTAAATATACGTCTTTTAAAAGTAATAAAAAGTTACAGTTCATGCGTTACATTTCTTACATGAATTGCATTTATATCATATCAAAATTAGATAACTAAAACATTCTAACACTTAATATACAGATTCTTTCGTATTTCTCATGTATGACAAGTATTCTTATCAATTCACTTCTTTCAACTGTTTCTGAAAGTAAATTAGATTCTACTATTGAGAAAAAAACTTCTGTAATAAAAAATAACCTAAGAAAACCCAAAACTTAAAATTATTTATAATGTATGTGAATAAAAATGTACACACACACACACACACACTTTAAGTAATTTAAGGGAACTTAATAGAAATACATGAAATTCACTTGATAATTTACAAATTCAAGTTGGGTAATCTACAATATTCTTGAATCATTGTATGATAGTTTTCATGTTTCAATTAATCTTATCTTTTAATTTTAGGTGTTTTTCATTATGTTTTCTTTAATATTTATTACTTATTTTTTCCTTTTTTCTTAAAACCAAATTGCATCCACCAGATTATATCCAAAAAATACATATCATTAATATGTGAAGAAATGTATAAACACAACTTTTTTTGATCGTTTGCATTTTTAATAAAGTTCGACAAATGACACATTTATAATCATTTGCACATGTAATACTCGCTCTACTTTTTATGTACTTATTAAATTTGTTTTGCAACATGCCTCCTTGGAAAAGTGGTCTTAAAGCAAGGAAATTTCTTCACCAGATTGTAACGTTCAAAGCTCCCGATGCAGAGTACTTAAAAATATTTTGTTGTATAATTTCTTATTTTTTTAGTAATTTACTGTAAACAGGTTATTGTTATAACGTTAAATAAGAAAAATGTGTATAAAAACCTTGACTGAATAAATGGGTACGAGCGTCTAATTAATGGAATTCAAAAAGCAGAAATTTTAGTGGACACTTTTTACAAAGAGGGGAAAAGGCTCAAATAATTCTACATGCCCTTTTGTTCCCTTTTAGTGTGTGATGTAGTTCCAAATAGCACACAAAATCAAGAAAACAACGTATATTTCTTATGCACTCCCTCTCCTAACTTTTCACTGTCCTACTCTATTTTTTTTTCTTTTTTAAATTATTCTTTGAAATTATATGACTTAAAATTAATGTCAGATTGCTGTAGCGTACTGTTTATATATACAGAAAAGTGAACCAAGTTAATGGAATGAGTAGCAGAAACGAAAGAGAATCGGTGTGTGGCATCGTATCTTTAGACATAAATAATAATACGAGGGATGATCAGAAAAGAAAAGGTTACAAGCCACAGAATTTGAAAACTACATATTGTAGAGAAATTTTGTATACACAGAGTGGAGACAAATAGCGCTACTTGTCGTACAGATGGTTTGTGGGTAGGTAGTGAAAGTTCCCAGACGGTTCAAGACGATTAAAATGGCAGGAGTTTAGTACACTGGTCTCTTTTGAAGTGCGAGCCGTGATTAGAATTTTATGGGTCATTCACAGTCAAATCGTTTATGGTGAAGAAGCAATGACAACATGTAGCGAAATGGTGTCACTCTTTTCAATCAGACAGACTGGATGCTTAAAACCGCAATATGGGAGGGAGCTGCCGATCAAGTACTTCAACAATATAAATCAACACGGCACGAGTTGAAGAAATTATTCAAACTGATCGATG
Organism: Trichonephila clavata; assembly: GCA_019973975.1. Taxonomy (NCBI): domain Eukaryota; kingdom Metazoa; phylum Arthropoda; class Arachnida; order Araneae; family Nephilidae; genus Trichonephila; species Trichonephila clavata. Next base: position 306,333 of record BMAO01037854.1, read on the forward strand.
TGTCTGAGTGAAATCTAGTCAGAGCTGGGACTGAGCTATGGTAGCGTGTAGTATATCGCTTCCGATGTGCTGTGATATTCCAAGACAGTGCTGTGAAGACATCCACCGAGACCTGGCTCATTGAACAGAGATCTGATTTCTACTAAGACGGGTTTAATAAGTTGGTTTGCGTTCTGACCAATGCCTAAATAGACTTGTTGATTACGTCGAAATGTTCGAATTCCTTTTTGTATTTTCTGTCTGTATATAATAAATTTTTTATGAAACTTGTAACCTGTTCTTTTTGATCAACCCTCGCAATAATAATAAACATATTTAAAATGTTAATAAGAAAAACTCAGACTGTATAATTTGAACGTAAATATAACGATAATTGCAAAAATTAATTAAATACGAATGAGAATAGAAGCACATGGTCTAAATTATATAACGTTCAAGTACCATGATGTTTAAGTCACTCCAATGGAGTGGAATATTCGATTATCTTTTATAGAAAAGTATGGTTCATAGTTATCCAATTACCGAACAGAATTATTGAAATTTCAATTAATTTACATGTATGATATGACATGATTAGGAATCATTTCAGTGAATTCAGAAATATATATGTACTACCAAATGGATATTATTAGATAAACACTTGATAGGTATTAATGGAATTTCTGCGGATGATTATGTTATGTAAATGTAATACGCATTTCATTAATGCAATGGGCAGTTTACAAGATCATCATTATATGATCGACCGGAGTTTAATTTATACATTTGATGGTTATTAAATTTACATGCAAATAAAATGATTTTTTCTCAAGAATTTAATAGTTGAAGGAAACATTTATGCTTATATCATAACAAAATTATTTATATAAATGTTCTTAAATATTTTTGTATCCCATTTTCCGAAAAATTGCTCATTATTTTGTTGTAGTTTTTCTTAAAATATGATCAGACTTCTTAATAATTGTGACTATTTTGAAACTATTTTTTCGATTTATATTATATCCATAAAGAACGATTTTAAAAAAAAATCTGCTTCTAGAAATTATTTCAGGAAAAATTTTGATCCAGCTTTCCTAGAAGGAAAAAAAAAAGAAGCTTCAATACAAAATTTGAAAATCTAGTTTTCTAAAAGTGTTGAAAGCTTAACTTGTTTTTATATATAAATATGTATTCATCTATTAATGAATAAATGTATCGTTTATGTTTCGATTTTCTGTCTGAAAATCATTTTAAAAATGAGAGAAATAATTGCAAACGAGGCAATCAAAAAAATTAATATGATTAAGAATATATAAATCCAAGAAAAAAATAAATGTAGACCATAAGTTAATATTTTTTGAACAAATTTTGAGCATTTGGTCAATGCTCTTGAAGAATTATTGAAAAATGTTCAAACATTCATACATGATATTCTTTTTGTTTAAAGAATATTTAAGAGCTAAATGTTTCCTTATTTGAATTTGACAGAATTATTTGCTATGTAAGCATATATTGGTGAACATTTGCATTTAGTATTAAATGAAGAAACATGTTTGAATTGATATTTTTTTTTGCTACTAGTATAATTTATCACATATGTGATAATATATATTTATACGACAATGGATACTTATTAATGGCACTCTCAAATGCAACATAAAAGCTATTAGTGGCAGACCTTGTAGTTAATTGCCAAGGTCAATTGGATGATGATAACATCTGAGTTTTCTAAAACACAACCCAAACTTCTACATCACATCAACTTGAGGAATTTCAGGCTTCGACAGACTTAGTGAAGAAAAGCTTCTACAGAGCTTGTATTCAATAGTATCTAGATTGTAGACCATGATTCGATCGAGACAAGGCTGGGCACACAAGAAATCGTTTACGGCGGCCGCTTTTTTAAAAGAAAAAAGTAAACAATTTAAATTCACACTAACTATCACGCAATCTATTGCATGTTCTCCTTGAAAAATATTTATTTAAAAAATATGCCGATATATATTTTGAAATTTAATATAGGTATTTACAAAAATGATTGCTCAAAATTTCTATATTATTGCAAGTTATTGAAAATGACTAAAGATTAGATGTTTAAATTTTTTTTTATTTCTAATGGCGCTGCGAATTGGTGTTTTGCCATTGCAGATTTAGTATATTCCCTGGGAGCTGGTATCTCACTTTTGTGCGGCACCATATAGGCGGATATCAATCACCGCAGGCATTTTTGAAGCCCAGTTTCCAACCCAGATGGAGGCACCTGAGCCCTGGCGAAGCAGAACCGTGTTTTGGGTTAAAATATTTCCGAGAACACTCAAGCTAAAAGAGCACTCACGGGATCTTTTATATGCCGCATAATACTACGGCATCACCACTTTCGATTTTCTGCATCATGAAAATCCACCAAACGTTGGCCGAGGTTGAACCTTAGGCGTACAAGGGCAGCAAAAAATCATCTACGCCACCCAGCCGGTCTACATTAACTTTCCGACACCGGGAATTAAAAAATATTATCATGGGAAAATATTCTAAGCCATTAATTTGAAGTGCCAAGTACTTAATATAACACTATTTAAATTCTAAGCTATGTTAAACCTTGTCAAATTAAAATTAAATTGTATGTATACATTTCTTTTATAAAACTTTTTTCAAATAAATATAAATTTAACTACTTTTTACGTTTTATTTTTATCATTTCTTTTAAATCTTGAATACGTGTAACATTTAATGATCCGAAGACAAAGAGGTATGCATGTTTAAATAGTTAGAAATCTAAGTAAACGCAGATGTATTTTTGACTAAGAATGTTATTTTTTAAAAAATTACTTTCTGAACAATATGATAGTACGGGTTTTGAAGAACTTTTTTAAAATCACAAAATTGGACACATCTATATATTTCCAAATTTAATCTAAATTTAAGAGCTCTGAAGCTAATTTAATCTCAACTGAACAATTTATATCATTAATATAAAGAAATATTTATAAGATACTTTAATCACAGGAATTAATCACAATATGATAAGGATAATTTATTTCAATTTATATATTTTAAGCATGTCTGAAGATGATTATAAAATTCAGGCAGAAAAACGTAGATTCATAAAAAGTTACATTTTTCATAAAGTGCATTAGATTTAACAAACTATTACTTGTTTTAATAATTAATTCTTACAATAACCTATATTCATTTTGTAAAAAATACATTTTGTCGATATAACGAAGCAAATATTTTTAAAAGGAAAAATAAACTTGGAACTTAAACGTTTTTAAAAATGTTGAGAAAAACATTTTTCAAACGCTTCGATAGCTAAATTGAGGAGTGTTAATTGCTTTCAGAACAAAAAAGCTCATAATGCAGAGCAGGTGATAGATTAAGCGAAAATTAAGTTTCAGAAGTGGAACACCTGCTTTCAAAGATGTGTTCGATATATTTTCATTTTATAATCTTTAAAAGTTCTAAAAACGATTATTTTTTAGTTGAAATTTTAAGCGATTCTTAAATTTTTCACAAACAAATGATTAAAAACAATTTAAATACAAACACAAATTAGTAAGAAACAAGATATGCATTTCCGTTAATTTTAAATTTTAATGGAAAAAAAAAAAAAATTGGCTCTGGGCAATATAATATTTCTAGAAATATCCTTCTAATATTTAGGAAATTCGAAAAATGGATCAGCTAGAACAGTTTATTAACGAAGTATAAGATTTAAATGTTACAATTTTGAAGTGAAATTAAAATCGTTTTCATTAAATTCAAAAAAGTTGTACTAGAATAAATAAAGGATTAATTAAAAACATTGATTTCACTCTTATTTATTATGTGTTAGCTAAAATATATAATTGATAAAAATGGTGTATAAAAATCTGATTTACATGCTGATGCAACATATTTTTTAATAAAATATGCTGCGAAATAAATTTCTTTCTTTTGTGATAAAAAAAATTCCCAAGCAATAAATTATTCATACATTTAAATATATTCATATGAATATTTCAACGGAATTTTTTCGACTTCTTACATCGTGATAGTTAAAAGAATATGCGTGAGATAAATTTAATTAACATTTTTTTTCAAAATGATTCTAAAATAAGAAAAACTATTTTAATATGGAATGCAGCTTGTTGAAGTCATGGGAATAAAATTTGTATTTTTTAAAATAGTATGTCTTATGTTGTAGAATTAAAAATAAACGAAAAATAAAGATTTTAAAATTGAAATCACAAAATTCGAAATTTTATGCATCTGTTATAATTTCAAGATTCAAATTTTGTGGACGTATTAGACTTTCAATTGTAAATTTCAAAAATAAAGAAAACTATTATATTGTAGACAAATTCATTATTCGTATAAATGCAATAAAACGAACAATGTTAGTTATTTTGTACAAGGATATTGACAAATTTTAATAACTAAATTATGAATTTTGAAAGGAACCTTTCTGGAAAAATTTAGAAATCAATTACTGTATGTTGGCGTTGGAGTTATCTATCAGTAATATAATTCATTACCCCTTCTACCACGTATCAGAAAAACCGCTAAGTGATTTAAGATTTAAATTTGCCATGCTACGTATAACAATAAATTTTCTGATATTTTTTTAATGAAATGAAACTTTAAATACAGAATTTCAATACATATCCCTTTAAACTGCTAGTACTTTTATAAATTTTTTTCATCATCTTAAATTAAACTTTATCTTCAAAATAAACAATTTACTTTCTGATTCTTTCGAAAACAGGACTGTATTTTTTTTAAAAAATGTGCAGTAATAATACTTATTGTAGATAGTATAAGGGGTTTCATCAGTCATAAATACTTCTTTACAGGGAATTGTCTAATCTAAGTTTATTTTTTTGGGGAGGGGATGGTTTATTAAAAAATATCTCATACATAAAATATGTTTAATAAAATCCTTCTAAATTTTTTAAACAGGTATAATTAATGGAACTGAAATTAATGCTCTAATGATAGTAAATAGTATAGTTCTTTTAATAGTACAGCTCTTTTGTTTACATAAAAATGAAAATCAAATAACTACACAGGAAAATCATAAATAAAGTACCAATAATATACAGTACCAATACTATAAAGTACAAATATTTCAAAACAAACTATAAAACGAGACAGACTTTTTCAATTACAGAAAACTCTATTTCCAGAATCTCCAATTCAACATGTAAAGTCTTGTGTTGAGTTTTGGCTATCATCCAATGATCTAGAGGTCAAAAACTTAGATCCAACTAAAAAATTCAGTAACTTTATTTTGGGTCTTTAAAACTGCGCAGTATACTTCGGAATAAAAACGTTTCAAAAAAAAAAATATTGAAAAAGTACTATTTTAGACTTAAGACTTTTAAAAAAATTTTTTGTTTTTATATGGCATTTCTTTTTGGAATTTTTTTTATCAATTAATAACATATTTAAACTTTTAAAACTGATGATTTTTGGTATATTTCTGTTATACCAAACGTTGGCAATATTCATGCATTTTAATACTGGAAAGATAAAAGTTTTTTAACTGATTCAGAGAGATTTGTATGCTTTTATTTTCAAATTTTCGATACAATTAATAAAAACCATTTTACTATTAAATTTGATAAGGTAAAGTACGTCTAAATATTGTTACGAAATTTGTATAAAATAGTGTAAATAATTCTTATTTAAATGTGCGATGCAGTTATATTACTCAATGTTATATTTAATTTTTTGTTAAGTTTGTAATGTTCGCACGCAACGCCATTCTTTACGTTATAATGGCGATCCAATGGGAACTTGGCGAAAATTTGGCGATAGAGCCAAGTTGGCTTCATTTTTGGCGACCAAGTTGGCGACTTGACCGTGAAGAGTCTAGCAATTAGCTCGGCTGTTGATTAAGACGAGCGGTGCTTGTGAATAATCTTTTACATACGTGTATTTTAGACATTGATAGTTGTGTCTGAGTGCTGTAGAGGGTGTGAAGACCTTCTGTTATTTATTCTGTGAATTTTGCTGCTGAATCCTGTATTTCAAGGATAGTTTTCTCGACAATAGATTCTCATCGCTCTTAAAGAACTGTTTTTTCTTTGCGACTGATTTACATAAAATCCTCGAACCCCGATCAACGTAACAATATATATATATATATATATATATATATGGAAGCATTTTACTTGAAGAATCTTTTAACTTATTGAGGTAGTTGAATGAATTGATGATGAAACTTACCATTTTAATAGCACAGTTACCTTTTCAATCCAATAAAACGACAACACACCAAGACAAATACATGTGAGCAGATGAACAACACAAAAACGCTTTTTTCTTCGTTTCAGAGATTTCAGGTTTTAGAGCTCCCTCAATCGAGAGATATTAAAATGATATTATTTCCGTTAATGACTCCTGGGATTGGTCGGAAGTGCTGTATTACGCAATATTGCATCATTTTATTTTGAAAAGTGCTGAAATTGTAATTTTTAGGATATAAAGTTGTGTTTAACCGAATATTTTCTGTTAGAAAAGTAAATTAAAAATTAGTTACTGTTCGAAGTTTTGAAGGACTCAAGACCATATAAATTTTTAAAAAAGTCACTCAAGGGAAATTTTAAATGATGGATTAGTGCATATATATGGGGAAAATTTTCATCTGAGTTAGGACATTTTGCTGGTGGAATGAATTCCTTTTATTACTGTTGCGTTGAATGGATTAATGAGAAAACTTGTTGCTTTTTTTAAAACACATTTATTAATTTAACACGGGTAAAGTGACAAGAAGATGGCAACTGGAACAACATAGACGTGGACATGAAAGGTATATACACAGATATTCATTGTTCACTCCCGACATCTCATCTATTTATAGTCTTGATCAACTGGAAGCTATTACATTTATATGATTTTCGAAAAGGACTTTTTTTGATTGATCCGAATATGTAAGTAAAGCAAGATTGGATCATTATGATTTAAAAACGATGAAGCTTCAGTTTTTGGCAGACAGAGTTCGGACTATTTACGCTAGGTAAGTAAACTACAAATTAATTCTTACACGAAGTCTTGAAGGGTTCAAGGCCATAACAGATTAATACCATTGTTAGAAAATTAAATTTAATGATTTCACACACACTCATATATATATATATATATATATATATAATCAAAATTTCTCTACAAGAGAGAGATAAATAATCATGGTTAAAACTGAAAAGAATTGTAATTGCAAGATAACCAGAGAACAGAATTTAAAAGGAGATATGAAAATTAAAATAATAGAGTTAAATATAGAAATATAAAATAATGGATGCTGCAGTATTATCAACATTGCTGACTTAGGACAGCTTATATACAAAAAAAAAATTCTTAAAAGATTTCTTTATTTAAAAGTGGGGTTGAACATGTTTTTTGTCCAGCCAACCTTCCCCCTTTCTGTTAATAATACTGAGCAAAAAACTATTGGAAATAATGGATAGGAAATCTAAATCCATTATGCGAAAAAGGTAACTTACCTAAAAATTGCATACAGAAATGCAGAGCCCGCGCTAAATCTGAGTACAATAAACAAGCTATTGCCAGATTCTGGACCCAAATACAAATTCAAAGCAAAGCAATGGCTGAAAAGTAGCACTTAGCAAAAAAATGAAAAGAATAGAAATAATAAAATAAGAATTGTAAACATACTACCATTATCTTAGAGACTATAAGATTATATGATTTAAAATTTATAATAAATTTAAAAAAAGTAATTTTATCTGAAATTAGAAATTGGGGGTATCTAAAACTATCTAGGAAGAATAATAAATGTATAATAATAAACTGTTACAATTATGGAAATGTAATCCTTACTATTTAGAATTTCTTTATTCAAATATCTATTAATAAAATTAATTGGGTATTTTTGAATTAAACAGTATTTTGTAATATATATATACATATATTACCTTTAACTGTCCATTTTTGGACATTTAAACTTAAAAAACAAATTATGTATTATAATTAAATTTCTTTTTAATAGGGAAATTAAAAGTGTGGTGTATTTTATTAAATATCGGTCGGTCAAAGTTGTAAGAACTTTTTACACAAGTGCATGGATTTGCAAATTAGAAACTTTGAAAAATGTTTCCTTTATGATAAATCACCTCAGACTGTCTCGTTCAATTTATTTTTGAGAAGGAAGAATTATATGTTTAGTGTAGTTGGACATTCGTGGTAAAAAATTTACTGAAACTTCTAACTTTTTAGAAAAAAAGAATTAAAAAAGGAAATTAAAAGTATCAAACCGGAAGACTTATTCTTGAGTACTTTTTACTTTTTTTTTAGTGCAAAAATATCTCATCCTTTATATTCTTTTGACACTTCCTCTACCGATTATCACCTTTCTTTGGTACGAGACAATCACATTTGAAACCAGACAGTCTCGCAATGAAACAGATACTGAAGAGGACATTACTGAGTTTCTAGTCTTTTAAGATTGAACCTTTTGAAAAGAAAATATCAGAAACTTGTATCTCTTTGGAAAAGAGTTTCAAATTGTAAACGTGCCTCTACAAATAAGAGCATTTTTTTAAAGACATTTCTTCAATTCTTTGGGTAAAGTAATAAAATAGAGTCTCATAAGTAATTTAAAAACGTTTGTAGGTTATGTTATTTCTCTTTAAATCTTTTGTTACAGTGTATAAGGAAAAATATTTTATTTTAACATACAATAAAATAATCTGATACTCAATACATTTATTTTATTTTATTACAAGGGAAATATTATACTAATGAGGTAATTGCTTTTTTGTTTTGTTTTCAATAACCTTAATTTCTTAAATTTTTGTTTGTTTAAATTTATTTAAAGCTTTATGAATATGTTTCAAGAAATCATGAATATGTTTAAGAAAATCAGTTTAATTTCTGATAATTTTGTTGCAAAAAATTTCAATAAATATTTTCTTGGTCCTTTCACATTACATCGTCAACGAATGTACTAAATTATGTGACCTCATTGTCACATGATAATTTCAATCATGTGTTTTCAGTGAATCAATTCATAAATTTCTGTAACATTAAAGTCACATGATAAATGAATCACAAGTTGCCAGTCAATAAGTTCATGAGCTTTTCGTTTGCCAACTTTTACTTTTTACAAAAAGTAAAAACGTGTTTCCTTTGAATACATGTTTGTTAAGAATAGTAACGAGTATAGGTAAAAAAATGCATTTGTTTTACAAGTACACCTAAGGATTTTTTCTTTTAATTTTGAAAAAAAAAATTGAAGAATCTTCATACTTGAACATTTTTACTTAAACATCACATTTAAAATTGTATCTAAATTATACTAGTAGAGCAACAAGAGCAAGTCTAACGACTGCTTTGGAATTCAATGGAGAGCACGTGATTGTCTTTATCATGTGACCGTCATGATTTCAGCTGATTTCGCCAAACGAAAAGACGGCGCTACATGCTGACATTGTTAATATTACTGTGTTACAACATACACAGGATTAGTTTCTACTACTGGCGGTATATCACGGCATTCGGAGATTATTTGATGTAAAGAAATTCTATATTTACTGTGTAATACGTGGTATAATACGCGCGGTACATTTTTTGAATAGTTTGAAGAATTTCTTTAAAATAAAAAAAAGCAAATTGTCAGCAATAAACAAAAAATATCATTTAATAAGTATAAAGGTTTGTATTAATTAAGATTAATAAATAAAATTTAAATTATGAACAGAAATGTGAAATCTAAAATATTTTAGCCTTAGGCATAGCGTATTCAACTATTTTAGTTAATTTGAATCAACTTAATTCGGAAAAGTACTTGTTAATCATACCACAGATACCCATAAATGAAGCAACAACAAAACAATAAAATTTAACCAAAAACAGGACACGATTAAGATTTAATACATTATAAAAGCTTTAAAAAAGCATCAACAGCACAACTAGATGTTCTACGCATTTCTTATCCGTCTAACAGTAACTACTTCCTTTAAAGTCGGTTGCATTTCAAAATTTATTCGGGAAAATTCGAATGTTTCATCGCTCCATGTTATGATGTCGGATTCTGCAAAATAAGACGGCGTGAAACACTGATAAGAATAATAGCTTGAACATTTCGGCTACGCTCCAGCACAGCACATAGCCAGTAAAACGAAAACACAAAGATTAGACTATGCTTTTAGATTAGAAGCTCTAACGTAAGCTTTTGCATCAAAAATCCTATTATTCTGTCAGAGATATATTAATCGTGTTCTCTGAATGCGTCTAAGATATTTTACGAAAATATTCCTCTCTCTGCCCTGGGTATTATTTGGAATTTAATAATTCTAAACTACGTGACTTTGTATATCTTCTTTTATTGTGAATTCTGACTAAGTGTTGGTTATATCTACATGTACGGCAAGCCTTATTGAATGGATATAGCAATATTTTGTCAAACGACTTCGTTTTTTTTATATGTGTATGCCATTTCAATAAAGAACATGGAATGGGAAAGCTTTAAAAAGTTTAAATAAAATTTATTGCTAAAATAGTATAATTCTTGGTGGAAAAAAAATTAATTTGATTACATTCACAAATATAATTAATGACTTAACTAATTAATGCAGAATATTTGATAAAACTGTGTGTGTAATGTTTTCTCGATATTCATTATTTCACACGTTAGACACTAGGGCTCGTTACATGTTTGATTACTTTAAATAACTATTTGCAGTGTATTTAACTAAATGCTGTTTCGCCATAAATTTGTTTAACATTTTAAACAGCATGCCTGTGCAAGTTTTACGATATAATTTTTTTCGAATATTTTTTTTTTCAAATACGACTTTTAAACTATTTGGATTTCATTGTTAATCACGTATATATTCAATAACATTGTGATTAAATGAAATAATCTGCTCTTTTTAATATTACAATTCAAATTGATTCTTAAATTTAAAAATTACATTTAAAATTGCTTCTTAAATTTTAGTAAACATTGCTACATTCATAAAGTTTGCAACACATAATCACTTAAACAATTTTTTCCCTTCTTCACGTATTAGAACTTCAATTCGCATTTATGTTTATAAAATCCATTATACTGAGCTATTATTTTATTTTACATACTTAAGAAGAGTATTACTCAAATCTTTCGAAGCAAGGAAAATGAATCTGAAAAATGTATATATGATGACGTTCCTAAAGAATTGCTTGAATGTGAAAATGTTTACATTAATATAGATAAAACAACAAAGAAGTATGAAACAAATTGTGGAAATAGGTCAGAAATAAAAAAAAATGAAAATTATAAAGTTATTGATGGCGTTCAAACGTTTCTAAAAATAGTATATGTGTGTGTGGGAAATTGCCTCACTTTTTAAATTAAGAACTGCAATTATAATTGATGATATTTTGGAGTATACAGACTCACGAACAGGTCATTAGTAACCAACATATAGATCATATGTTTTTTGTTTGTTTGAGAATAATATTAAAATTTAGTTTTATTGCAACTATGCCTGTTTTTCTAACAAGATTTTTTTTTATTATCATAACTTTAACATTTTGTCTACAAAAGCCTAACTGAAGAAAACTACGGCATACTCATGAAAATATTCTGTTACTTATTAACACGATTATCTCTTCTTACGCAAATATATTTATAACTGAAATTTTGTCCTTGTGAGAGTATTCTTTTCCGTGTGTATTCAAAACACTTTTAGTTTTATTGCGAAGCCAATGACACTCATAGATAAAACACGTTATAAATTTAAATGCTTACGTATTATACCATCTGCCAAATTCGTCGAATTATTAAAGCATCGCCAGGTGCCACAACATGCAGCCAAAGAGGAAAACACGTTTCATTGCACGTTGAAACACAGAACTCTTGTTTGCACATGCTCGAAAAGAAAATAATTTTTTACAGGCTTTATAGTTGCCGCGCAAAATACAATATTTCTTGATTGCGCATGTTTGAAAAAATAACATTGTTTTTAATTTTAGTATTAAGTTACTCTTATTTTGTTGGGAAAAATTATTACAAGTTTTTACAAGTTATTACAGTTAGTTTATTGCGGCTCTCTATGGAAGATAACGTAGAGGAGTACTTTGGTGTAATAATAAAGACTAGTTTAATAAAATGGCCAAACAAGAAACATCGCGGATCTCTTTGACAGTAAACTTATACTTAGTAAACTTATATGGAATATTTCAAATGAAGAAGAAATATTTGGCGTGATTTTGAATGAAAAACATTGCTTTTGTAATCTGAATAATATAATGTTTTTCAATTGTACATATGTCTATTTTTAAAATACCGTATTATTTCTTCGTAACCTCCCCCCCCCCCCCGATGTTATTTGTTGCTTTGCTGATACGATATAAGTATGCTTGGGAATTTATTTTCACTCATGTGTAGGAATGATAGTTGCATTTGGTGAAGTGTTTTTATTTGGCGATATCATTTATGTGGCAAAATTAGTCGACAGTATAATACGTATATGCCTAAGTTTATTATTCAATCCATTTAGGCACATTTCCCATAGAAATACTGCCATCAGTTACATATAAGAAAATGATGACATTTTATCCGGCCTTTAATTTATTAATTTATAGCCCCGCAGTTGTTTTTAGAACGCTTCTTTCAGCATTTTAGGGGATTGGCCACTTCTACTCCCTATTTTTAAAATATAAGACATTTATTCTAGCTAAAGCATTACTAAATCCTAATTTTATTTTATGTCTTTGCATTCTGAGAACTAACTCAAGATCCTTACGTTAGGAGCTAAGGACTGGTGAGACAAACTGAAACTTGGGCATCTAAAAAATCTCATCACGTGCCACAAGTACAAGTCTTCGGAAGGAAATTAGCAGGAAATCCTTGTCAATAGCTTCTTCAAATGAAAAAGAAATTCTGAGATGTTTTCTTCCTGACAAGAATTAAGGATTTTGTACAAACGATTGGAAGACGAAGTCTCTGAGATAAAGTTATCGAATCGATGCCAATCATTGTGGTATTTACGTGATATCTGTGACTTATAGTTATATTAGTCACAGATATATATATATATATATATATATATAGTTATGCTATTTAATTTGAAATCTTAATAGTTTAGAAAACTTTTGAAACTATTTTCATTTCCCATTTTAGTATTGAAAATTAGAAATTATATAGTTATTAGTACTGTTCATAATTCGTTTTAATTATAAAATGTAAGATATTAGCATTTGTATTGAAATTGTTTTAAATATTTACTTTGTTTTTGTACAGATTGTGTACTTTGTAGTGATAATTATTTTTTATTGTTTGAGGTTATTCAGAATCCTTATTTTTTATTTCATCGTGCATTTCATTGGCAGACACATTGTCCACCATGTTATGCTTTTTTTAGATCATTTATAAGTATCAAACGGGGGCACATAGAACCAAAATTACAAAGGAAAGAAGGAATTTAAAGTCATAAAAGATTTCAATACAAACATCCATACCTTCTCCGGGATTGAAACCCAGGCCCTACGGCACCGCAGACAGCGTCACTAACCCCTATACCAGATAGGTGGCGTCCACCCTGTTCCACAGTTGCTTATATTATCTTTTAACAAGTAAGAGATCACTTTGCAGACATTTTAAATTTAAATTCCTAAGGCAGCAGTATCAATTTTCAGCCACATTATTTAAAATTTTGCTGACATGTTAATGTATAGTGTAAATGTAGTAATAATAATTTGCTTGTTTCTTAAAATTTTGAATTAAAATCTAAAGCCTTAAAATTTAACCTTAGCCTGAACCACATAAATATAACCTTGATACAAAATAATTTAGTGTATTATGTGTAACTGAACCCTCAATACATTGTACTATATTATTTCTATTAATGTTATCAAATTCCTCTAATAAATTTATTATGGTGCATAATAGTACATATAAAATAATTGTTTATAGTTATGTGAAGTTTTTGTGTTAACAATTTATTAATTCCTTATTAACGTTCAATTAAAATACAAATAGGGTTAAGGGCGTTGGATCACATATTGTAAGTCAAAATCAAATTATCAGAACAAACTTGAACTGGCATTGTGATCTTTTGTTTATCTTTAAAGTATAACTTTAATATTATTAATTTAATATCAAATTTTTAAAATAAAATTAATTTTGAAAATAATTTATGTTTGTGTTAATTTTTAAAATGGATCTATTTTATGTTATATGATATGTTCGATTAAATTTCTTCTATGTTAAATTTATTTTGTGTAGCAGCAATTTTTTATGAGTTATATAGATTAATGAAGGAATTTGTTACATCACTTTTAAAGAAAACAATTTTTTTCAATTTTAAAAGATCTTGCATTCAAAAGGAATCAGAAAAACGTTTCGGAGATATAAAAAAAAAAATTCCAATTCTTTGAACTGAATTCTTTCTCTTCAATCAAAATTCAGGATCAGTTTTACTATATAATGGAACCATTGAACATTGTATTGAATTCTATTTCTAAATGTCGAAATGATAAATATGTAAATGTTATCGTTGCTTAGAATCTTGAATCTATATCAGGGATCCAAAGGAAAAAATAATAATAACTGTCCATCAAAATTCATATATATCTTCAAAAATAACTATACAAAGCTTATATGAAGAAAAACTTGATTTTCGTATTCCTATAAGCAGCTGACAACGAATACATATTCAACACTTGCCTATTCATGTACTTTTGCTTTTCACAATTTCTCTCATCTAAGGAAAATTTACGCTGCGTAAGAATATTTGGATTTCTTTTACATAAAATATTGAAGGAAATAAACATATTTGAGAAAGTATACCAAAAAGTCGAAGATATTTTAAGCCTGAACAATTATGGAATACTTGTTTTCGATTGTTGAGATGGTATTTTTCCCTTTATTGCTTTTCGAAGACTGTTATTTTCTTCCATTGGATTGCGTAAAATGCCTCACCGAATTTAAATTTTTAAATCTTGAGAGTCTTAAGATATTTTACCTATTATAATGAAAGTTATTCCAATCTTTTTCTCTCACATGTTCACAGTTCTCTTTTTGTACTTGTGAAAAGCTTCATTTACATATATTTTCTTTCTCGTTTCGGTAAATTCAATGAAACCTTGAATCTATAAATCTCAACATAATTTTTTTCTTCAAACCCAGCATCAAAAATAATACGTTCGCCTTCTACTTTTGTATTTTTAAAGGAAAATAAAAATGACTATTGACATTTAAACTAATTTACTTCCTTCTTAATATTTCAATGTTACCAGATTTAGGAAATCTATTATTTGGCAAAACAAAATGAAAGCAAACCACTGTGCATATAAATTTAAGCAGTCTATCAGGAGGTATAGTTTTTAAAATTACTGACCATAAATGATCTTTAAAATACGTTTATCACTTCGAATTACTTTCATAAGTTTATCTTTAGCAAAGATGTTGACTAAAAGTGACACTTATAATGGTAACTATAAGTTATATATATAAACATTGTATATTTTTAATATGCATTGTTAAATCAAAATTGACATAGCATTAAAACACTGTTTAGTGATAAATAGTGATATTTTACTTAAAGAGATTCTATTGTTTCTCAAACGTAGGATTCAAATTGTTTTTCACCTTAACAGTATTTATTGTAAGACAATAAATTATTTGAATGAATTAAATTGAAATATTTTACTCAAACTTTATACAAGTACTTAACTGAATGTGCTCCGTAGATTATTTGTGAGTAGTATAAAATGAAAATTTAATTTAAAATTAAATTTGTTTTCAGCATACCAATTTTACATTTAAAATGTAATGGTTATTTTTCGTATTTCTCTTAGATAAAAAAGATAGAATATATTTATAACTTTAAAAAAAAGTGGATTTCTTTAAAAAGTCTTGTTTACTTTCGATTTAATTTCAAATGAAATTCTGAAAAATATTTTAAGATCCAAACATTGTAAGTTACATTGAACTTGAAATACACTACCAAATGTAGTTTATTTAACATCATGATATAAAACACACAGAAAATTAAAAAAACATTAAGATTTTGTTAAAAATGCCATATTTTTACTTTTTACAGAAAAAGGTAAAAAAATAATTCCTTTAAAAATAAATTGTACTAAAAAATATAATATACAGTGGAAATAGAATAACTTGCTAATTTTAGTATCAATTCTTCAAACTGATTCATATAAATTTCTTGTTAGAAAGTAATCATGCATTGTTCTTTGATGTAATAATATAATAAACTGCATTACTATAATGATTGTATAAGGTGTTTTTCGACTGTTTATTTAAGTTATATTTCCATAAACATAATTTATACGGACTTTGAAAAGAGAGAAAAATAAAAATGTTTACCTGCACGTAGAAAAAGCCGAAATATTGTTATTAAATTCTGCTTTTTCGTTTGCTTTTGATTTTCAGATTTTATACTAAATTTGCATCTGAAGTTTTACTTGAAACTACTATAAAATTCAATCTAGCAAAAATTGAGATTTATTTTCTACAGATTAGCAGTAAATTTATCTCTAAATAGTATTGTTTCCATGAAATCCTGCAATTTTAAAACATCCGAAATTAAATCATCTTAACTTCTTCCACACAATAATAACGAATTTAAAATAGGAATAGATTGGTGTGACTTATCCATTAGAACCATTAAAGGAAATATATATAAGGATTGTGAGGACAAATTACTGATAGAATCTAGCTATAATACTGAATGTACTGTTCTCATGATGTGAGTGCCTTATGAGGTTGGGCACTGTATCCGCATAATGATTGCTTAAACCATTACAGTTCTCAGTCTGGAATTAATAGTTAAGTCTAACTTGACTAAACCACACAATGATTGTGCCTCCACTTAATGTGGTGTAGATATTAGATAATCGGACTAGATTATGCTGAGATAAATAATCCACAATGATGTGTTTTTAAATTATACAGTCTAATTTAAAAAATGTTGTCAGCATACAGTTTATCAAGGCAGTCTGTCATTACATTCAGTTTAAACACGTCACCAATAAATGTTGACCAATGTGTCTACACAAGAATTTATAACAGTGTTTTTCAAACTGTGAGGCGCACCCCCTATGGGACATGATGACTCTACGAGGGAGCGAGAGCATATTAAAAAGTCGAATACAAAAGATTATTTTAAAAAAAAATATTAATTTACTGAAAGTAAACAAAATACATTTTCAAATAATAAAAAATACATTTACACTGATATATAATACACTTATAAATGTATATCAGTATTGCGCAATGTATTTTATTATTAATTTAACAATACTAAGTTAATTATTATCAGTGACCCCATAAGCATGTCATCTATAAAATTCTATGCACAAATTAACATTTATCTTGGTAATTTGTACGGCTTAGAATTAATCATTTAAAGGCCGATTAAAAATCACGTGATTCGCTTCTCAATGTCATCGTTTAACACGTAGATTCGGTACGTAGTGTATTGGGGTTGGGTAGAAAAATTAGAAATAAGAAAATGCTCTGAAATAAGTAAATCCTTCGCAAACATTGTCAAGGTCATTTTATTACATTTTAAAGCCTTCAGAATAACTTCATGGATAGCAGTGTTCAAAAAAGATCGTAATTCGGAAAGAAGCATATATTAAGACAATTAACGCACTGGCTGAGCAATATGTTTATATACGCTATTGGTACTAAAGAGGTTAAAGTCGTATTGTAGGTTTAGTGTCAATGTATAGTATTATTATATTCAATAAATTTTTACAATATGAAGGGGGGAGCGATATACAAATTATGATTGAATATTGGGTCGCAAATACTGAAGGTTTGAGAAGCGCTGACTTATAAATACCATTTGACAAAAGTCTTTCTTTTAACAGTATTAATATTCAGGCTTAAAACTGTATTTTTAAATTTTAATAAAGCCTGACTATGTTTCCTATCAGAAGAAGGATTTAGCCTAAATTTTTTTTTTGGCTCGAGTTTCACTAATTGCCAGGTATTTCAGATATTTTCAGCATAAATTACACCTCAAAATGTTAATCAAATGTTATTCTTAAGCATACAGCGTTTCAAGTGTAGACAATTTGTATGTGATCAAACTGCCTTATGCCATTGACTTTACCTTTGATACAAATTATTGGCTAAAAGGACAGTCACCGACTGGTTATCCGTATACTCTCACAGTGGTTGTGTGTGATAATTTTTGTGTTTTTGTGTATGCAATGAGGGCGAATATTTGAAATTTGAATATATCTAACAAGTTTAATATCATTTCGTGATACCTAATTACGTTCCTACGTATATATATATATATATATAGCATAATACTTTGATAAGTGATACATTTGTATTACAAGTAAATTAATACCGTTTATAATAAACTTGTAGAGGTAAAGCACCATTTTTTCTGCTTTTAAAAATGTTTTATTCTTGTACATAATCTTTGACAAAATAAACAAAAAGCAAACACATTGTTTTCTGAAGAGAATCTCTATGTACCTAAAAAATGTTTTCCGAATATGTAAATGAGATTTTTAGAATTTTTTTTTAAGTGTGTGTTCTTAAAAACATTTGAACTTATAGTATTGTTATGTTATTTTTTTCAGACTTGACAAGGATAAAGATATTAAAAAAAATCAATTTTTTTTTCTATATGTGTAGAAGGAGTTTAAAATAGCTATGTAGATACTACGTTGTTGATTATTTATAGATTTATAAGTTCTGCTTTTTGTTGACGTCAAACATTATCCTAGTACTGTTGGAACTAAAACTGATAAATATTTTATATTTGTCAAGAATTATAAAAATTTTCAATTACGAAAAAGTATCTTTATCTTATAAGCAAAAATAATACACTTACTCAGTACGAAATTAAATGAAAAATGCGCTATTGACTCCGAAATCTAACAAGTAAAACCTTTCTCAAAAGAACGAATTTTTAAAGTAGAATCTAAAATTATTTTCGAGGTTCTTTTTTTCTTATATCTTATTCACAAGCAAAAAGAAAATGAGAGAGATGAAGAAAAAAGCGTCAAATTCCTTAAATATAAAGTGAGTTAAAACTTTTCCCCTTCGTCTCCTGTAGCAAATTAACCCACTTATCTTTTGGAAAAAATGGATTTCTATTCAGAAAATATCTAGAAAATAAATAAAGAAATAAATAAAATTTTCATTGTCTTTCTTTTTTGCCATATTGTCATGAAAAAGTGTACTTTGGCAAAAGTTTCAACTATCTCGAAGACCAATGCTTCTCGATGAAATTTACTTCCAGGATCCCCGAAAGGTGCGAGAAAAAAAGAAAACAAATTTAATTGACCTAATCCTAGTTGCTGAGAATAGTTTTTACCAATTTGTACCGAGAGAAGTCGTTTCCGCTCAGACTTAAGGAGAAAGAATCCTCATTTTCTTACTTTTTTTCTCTTTCGTTTTTCTTTCACATCTAAAGAAACCTTATTAAGAAAAATGCTCGATACTAGATAGAATTGAATTTGGTGTAAGTAAAATTAAAAACAGTGGAGTCCATTTTAGATGATTGTTCTGGAATTGGGAGAAAAGAACAAAAAAAAAGGAGAATTATAATTAACTTAACAAAAGATGAAAGAAAAATGAAACACAAGATGCCAAATTTTACTGCCTCGATAATTATTCCAGTTTTGTTATTATAGTTATTCTCTTAATCGTTTTTATGTATGTTCTTAACATCTTATTTAGAGAGATTATTAAATGTATAGATACATTTTAATTCTCTCAAATTTTCTTATCTGAAGGAATTGCTACTGAAGTTGTTTGGTGAATATGAATTCTTATGTCCTTAAGAACATTTTCAAGGTTTTTTTTTACATAAAATATTGCATTCAAAATTCTAATTACAGACAATTAAATTCAAATAATTTAGTTCTTGATTTGTATTTTATTCCTTCTTATTTATTTGATTTACTTTAATTTTGTGAAGCTATGCAATTTTAAAAAAAGAAATATTTTTTTATTAGCAGTAAAACCAAAATTTTTAAAACTTATGTACGCATAATTAGTTTCTTTGAAAACAAGATAATAAGGTGAATGACTACATTAAAAACCGTTACTTTTGAAAATGTATATAAATTAATATTGGTTTATGTTTAGAGACTTGAGAAATAATATAGATTGTGACGGATCGATACGCGTCCTTTCACTAACTCTTGAGTATTCCTTTAGGGCCAGATGTCTTTCAACCAACTTTCTCTGAGGATATGAAAACGTGATTATTCAAATTAAGTTTTTAATATATATATATTCTAGATTCGCTAGTTTTGAGTGTTAGTGAAGTGAGAATATATTATTAGTGAAGTGAGAATATATTATTAGTGAAGTGAGGATAGCTTGGTTGTGAAGCGAATAGATGAGAAGCAAGCAAACCGACAGTAATACGTATACGTAAACAGTGTACGACGAGTGAAGTTGGAATATCGAAGAAGTGCCTATTCAACTATTGTAGAAGTGTTTAAGGCCGCGTCCAAAAGATTAAGGATTGGAAGAGTTCAGGTACTGTGATCATATTTCAAATAGAATTTAGATAGTTAAATTAGGAGTGCGCTTCTTAAAACAAGCTTTGTATAAGTTACAGTAGGATTATACATGATCGTATTCATTATCCCCACGATATTTTGTCCCACCTTAGTCCTCTAGTTGATCAAATTTATCTTACTTAGAGTATCATTGTGTCTGTGTTGAATATTGTGACAAAAAAACAATTGAAGTTCATCATGTCGTCTGATCTTTTAGTTCCTCCCACACATCTAGCCGGGTTAGAGGGAAGAAGGAATATAATTTCCTTACTAGATATAAAATTGTTTGAAGAACATTATTAGAAAAAATATAATTTATATGTAAGTTTTGGGGAAAAAATGAAGAAAGAATGATATACTTTCAAAACATTAATCTTTTATCAAATAATAATAATATATTGTCGTTATAAACTCAGTATCTAGAATGAACTAAGGTTTTTGAAAAATTCACTTTATTTTCAGTATTACGATCAATTGAAATAATAACTAAATTTTTATTGAATTTCCTCTTTGATATATTAAACATAAATAAATCCACTTCTTAATTACATATTTAAAAAATCATATCTCAGCCCTTGTGTAGAAGCTATTTTATGTGTAGCAAAATATTATTATAGATGCAAATTCTAAAAAAGATAATAATTTGAAAATACATTATATTTTTTTCCCCTTTTGCCAAAAAAAAAATGCATTTAACACTAGAAAGAGTGAAACTTAGTATATACCTATATTGCCCAAAGCAGTCAAAATTACTGCATTGTGAAAGATTAACTAATGTGTTAAGAAATTTGTTTAAAATTGATTTTTAATATTTTTATGTTACTTACAGTCATATAACAAGTTATTAGTATATATTAACAATAAAAAAATTACTTCACTTGGGAAAAAAATATATTCTAAGGAATTCTAAGAAATTGTGGCGTTAAATAAGTAATTTTCTAGTTTAACTAACATTAAATATTAAAAAAAAGTATCCATTTAAATTTTCTAAAATTATGGTCTTAAATGTAGACAGAATACATTGTACATCTGATTATTTTATTAATACCATTTAATCGCAGGATGATCTAAGATTATCATTTTTTATAGTAGATGTGATACATTGTATACTTATACAATGTATCATGACACAATGTAAATCATTTATATCATTTATCATGACACAATGTAAATATTGATGTGATACATTTTACACTTATACAATGTATCACATCAATATTTACACGGTGTCATGATAAATAACAGTCCAAAATTATTAAAGACGTGTTCCTTTTTTAAGAGAGTATCAGGGTTAAAAAATACAATATTTTTAAAATAGATCCATTGATCAACATTTTGACATACGGTTCATTTTGTCTCTTTGGTGATTATCAATTTCATAATATTTACAATCGTTGTACATTATACAAATTTACACCACTTGTATAAAAAAACATTTGTATAAAGTAATCGTTTCAAACTCTGATATCTATTATCAATCATTTATATTTTTTCCATCCTTAAAATGTTTACAAATGTGTTAATGTGTCTTGCTTGCACAAGTGCCCAGCTCATCAATCATTAATTTTTTTTAAGAAACTAAAACACTGTTATTAACACAACTGCAGTGATTAAATGATGAACAAGTGTTTGCATTTAAGGAAAATAAGATCTTCATAGTTTTATGCAAATGGTATAGAAAGTAATTAATTACTTGATGAACCATATTTTGTCATTTATTTCAATTAAAAAATGTTTAACAACAGTAATTTAGTAAAATTTACAATATTATAAATGTAACATGACCATTAAATTTAAGTTGAATCATTAATTTAAGAATGTATTGTTCTGTGAAATGCATGTTTAACTTAAATGACTGACAGATGATCAATTTAGAGAAAATGCTCATTTTCATTATTAGATAATTATTATGATAATTGTTTCTTCATTTAATGTAGGAAACATTATTTTAGATTGCATTTAAGGCAAAAATAATGAAGACTAAGTTATTGCTTAAAAACTTAACACAGCAGTACAATCAGTTAGAATCAGAGAAAAATTCCGTTCACCAAATTATGTGCTATGAATTTGATGTTTTGCTTATCTTGCAAAGTATTGTTTTTTATACAGTAAAATACGTTCAACGCGAAAACGTTTAAGACAAAATATCGAATAACATGAAATAATACAACGGTACCGACAAAATTCTATGTGTTTTATGCATTTTTCTCTTACCACGAAACGAAAATCATTTAACTCGAAAATATTTCCCTTTTAGGAATGAACACAATACGGAAAATACCAGTAGTTCTACTATATCATCAAATAATTCGTTGAAGTAGAGGTAATGAATGATCAACAACAATTATGGCAGGCAAAGACGTTTTGGAGCTTTATCAAAGCTAAAAAAAGTATCATTGATTCAAATTCCGGCGATGAAAATGAAATGAGTACTGCAGTTTCTGTTCCCATCATGAAAAGTATGCGTAGTTATTTAGACTTCAATTCTCCTATGGTGGGATGAATAACAAAACGAACAACATCGAAAAATTTATTATCACTTTGATGTTAAAAAATACAATCCAAAGAAAAATATAAGGTTATGTTCCAAAAACTCAATAAATGTTTTGTTTTTCCAAAAACTTGGAAAATTTGTATTAAACTTCAGTAAATCCCTGTGAAATTTTTCGTTTGATTGATTTTTTCGAAATGCGTACAAAAAATATATCTATGCAAATAAAATTAGACTTACATTATCTATTTATCTTTGAGAATTCCTTATTTTAAGTTATATAAATCAAAAGAAATTATTATTACTAATCATTTGTGAGTAGTTGTATCTCTATCTTCTTGTGCAAATCATCTAATATTTTCACAGTTTAAATTATATCCGCCTTCCCCTTATAAGTATGTGCGGGAACTTCCCTTCAGGAGGTTTATATATTACTCCTTATACTGTAGAATTATTTTTGTAGAACTACTTTTGGGCTGGAATCACACCAAAATGTATTTACAGTAGTTACTGATAGTTTAGAAATGGGGTTATGTATCTGAGTTGAAGTATGTCTTATCCCAGGGGTGGGCAAATAGTGACCAGAGTGCAACATGCAGCTCGCGAAGGTGGTCAGAAAATCAAATATGGAGAAAATGTTCTCTATATTTGGGTCAATATATATTTGTGAGCAAAGTTTCTTTGCATGGATATCAACAAGTGATATAGATGCAAGTTGGCTGGTATAAACTTTTAGGCTGCGATGAAAATTTCAACAAGCAATCTCATTTCTGATTTCAAGAAAATTTGTAGAAAAGTATATTTGTTTCTTTAAATTGATTCTAAATTAAATGGGCTTGTGCACCTTTAGGCAATATGAAATTATAACACTAAATACATTTCATAAAACTGCCACTATTTTATTTAACTAGTATTTATCGATTTTTATATTGTACACTTTATACCTTTTCTGAGATGAAAAATTAACTAACATCCGCATTCACATTGTGGCCCTCTAGCTAATGCAACTATACCGATCTTATCTTAACTTATAAACATTTCTACATTATGCATCTCCCTTAAACTTCATCATCCTAATTGGTTTTAAATACCGAATTACTCAGAAAATAACTATGAAGCAAGACTGCTCAATTACAAGTCTACAACGTTTCTAACAAAATTAGGATAACCCTCTTCAAAAAGTCCAGTAGAAAAAAATAATGAAGCACAAATTTAAAAAATAAGCTTTTAAACTAAAATATATTTTTGAAGTGAAAACTTCTTTAGCGGCGTTGGGTACTTTTTGGCAGGGGAAAATCTTATGAGTTCGCGTCACCGACATGCTCTGACTTTTTTTTCAAAAAAATTACTTATTCTTAAGAACGGAAAATGTCTAATACATATTCTATTGGGCAAATATGTGTTCAATTATAGCTATTAATTTAGTTGTCCAAAAATATTTAAATAAATTACTGATATTGTTATAGTAGTACTAAATATAATTTCATATAGCACGTATTTCCTTCATCAGGCAACGATATAGAAGATGTAATGAATTTCCACCATGTTGTAAATGCATTATACTTGTAAATTAAATTCGTTCGCTAAAACTCCAAACTCATCGAACAGTTATAACGCAGAACTGTTCTCATATTCCGTTAGAACCTCATAACAATCCAATAACTGAGACGGAAATAACTTTTGGACACCAAACGAAGCTGTGAGTAGCGATTCTGCTGTTCAATATGTCCTCCACTCGTCCAGATATGGTGTTGAAGCGTCAACCACGTAGAAAGAGTTATTGCTGATTGCTAGACAGGAAAGTGGCATATTGCTGGATATATAAACAAGGAATCGGCGCAAAGTATTCCCTGGATTTTCTCTCAAGGGGAGGAGTTTCATATTATTGCTTTAGTGAAGGAAGGACTTCGTTCTATAAATACAGGCTTAGAGTAGATTGCGGTCTTTATCATTCACACCTGGATTGTTGATTTGGGTTTCTGCTGTGTATTTTATCAATACATGAATGAAAGTTTGGATATTGATAGTAGTTATTGTTTTAGTGTAGCCAGTTAATTTTAGCGAAGGTTTACTATAAATATGATTGAAATAGAACATTTTTGATAAAAGCCATTTTTTTCAATGAAATATATTTAATTATCACAAATTAACAAACGACACAAAGATTTATAAATTAAATTAAACAAAAACAAAAGTTTAAAACAAGAATTTAAATAAAGGTTTTTCTTAAATAAAATACCTTTAAACACAAGGATGTTAATAATTTCTCATATCGCATGTAATACATATAGAGAGAATTGGAAAAACTACATAATAATACTTATAATTTTTTATATTATATTATTTGCTAATTGTAATGGAAATGTTAAATAAAATGTAGATCATTCCATAACTTTTTTGTTTTGCTATAAATCAAGCCAAATATTAAAAAAAATATATGTCAAAATATTCCAGGAAGGATTTAAGCTACTTTAAGACGTTTGTTTCATCATTGCGTTTTTAGTGATAAAACTAAATATTACTTATCTTACTTTATTTTTCGTACTATAGTTTATGATTTGATTTTAAAATATTCATTAATTAAAATATTTGAAAGGAGCACAAGAAACGTTCACCATGCATGTGATTTAAAAATAAACTCTGACTAAAAATCAGTCTTATACATTAGTGCTACTAAAACACACATTTTTAAAAACTATTTTCCTTTGCAAAACAGTCTTTGTTGATTTAAGATATATTACACTAATAAAAAAAATGCAGTTAGCTTAAAAACCTTTTGTCGCTTACTTTTCATTAAATGTCTTATTATTTAATTTTCCAGTTCTCTACTGCAATTGACTAAAATGATATAAATGCCTGATGGTGTAGCTATGAGTGTAATAGAAACTACATATCAAATACTTCCATGTATAAGCCGATAATTTTAAGAACATTTTTAAAAGTGAGAATAAGAGGACGACATATGTACAGATCCATAAATCTCGGAAGAAACGTAGTTATGAAAAGTATTTTTAATATTTTCCGTTAGCCACTCACAAACGATTTAAATCTCTTAATATTTTGAGTGTTTTAAATGAAACTTTTATTCTAAAAGAAAAGAAAAACTCGCACGAATTCTTCAAAGTTAGCCACTCATCCGGTATAGTAGTTAGTGACACTGGCTGTGGTGCTGTAGAGCCTGGATTTGAATGGTCAATATTATAGGTCATACCCATAGGTCAATGGTCACGAGCCGTATACAAATTTCTCTTCCTGCCCCTTCTCCAAGCAAAAAAAAAAAATGTAACAGAAATTATTACTAGAACATATAAGCGCATAAGGAAGATAATGAATGAAAAAATATACAAGATTCAAATCGGAACACAAGAAATAAAATTATCAACCTTTGCGTCTGGCGTTTTACTTTATAGTAGTTTGAAAAATATTCGACGCGTTTTATCCACTTCGCAACAGAAAATTGTTTTTTCACAATTCCGCTTTTAAATGGGTAAATTTTCAAAGAAAAAAAATGCATTTTTAACTTAAACACTGGTCGTCTTATATTCAGAAATATACGGTATATTCAAATATTTCATACAAAGTATAATTGTCAAAGAAAATATTTTAAACACATCGGTAGAAATTCTTAAGCATATTATGCTATACTTTATATACATTTCTTCTGTTCTTATCATATGATTAGTTATATTGTTTTTTTATCCAGAACAACAAATCTGAGAATTCT
Source organism: Trichonephila clavata (assembly GCA_019973975.1). Lineage (NCBI taxonomy): Eukaryota > Metazoa > Arthropoda > Arachnida > Araneae > Nephilidae > Trichonephila > Trichonephila clavata. The sequence continues at coordinate 333,017 of BMAO01037854.1, forward strand.
GTGACTTTAGATGCCCAAAGAAAAGTAAATTAACCAAGGCAAAAACACTATAAGAAAGTCAATATTTATAGGTCTCTGTAAGGCAAAGAGCTAATTGCTCAATCTGATCTTTGTTTTCGTTCTTCTCATTCCCAGAGGACCATGCTCACGCTATTGGAAGATCAATTACTAATTCAGCAATAGTAGAACAGGAATAATAACAATTCTTACGGACGAACAAACAAGAGCTCTAATCGTGAAAATTGATGGCACTCGAGTGAATGGGATATTCAGAAGGCCTTACTAACGAGCTCTGCTGTGAAGTCTTTTACAAACATTCATTTGGAAAGAAAAATAAAAGAATATGTAGAAACATTGAACAAGAAATGTTTCAAGTCGATTAAGCTTAGTTTTTCTATTGTAATGCTGTTTTTCTCTTCTGCATGTTTGTCATTTTGATTTTTTTAACTTGATTTGATTTTAAATTAAGTCACACTATGAAACAGCATAAGTGATAATGGCAATGGACCCAATTATATTTGAACTGCAAAAAATGATGATGTCGACACCTAAAATGGTTTTCTATCTCCATACTTCCACTCCACTCAAACAAGGGGACTTTGAGCCTCAAGAAATTTAAACTCAATTAACATTTTACACAGATGATCTTCAGTAGTTCTGTGACTCTAAACCATGATTGGACAACAGCGGCGGCTACCATAATTACCCTGCTGTCGCTTCCACTTGAAATCAGGATTAAGATATTTAGTGATTTAAAGTAAGTCTATTGTGTAAAATTCCTCCGTACCATTCTCTATACCAGAGATGGTATAGACTGATGGCATCGACACAATATTATGGCACTCCAGCCGTTCAAAATAACAAAATTCACTATGAAGTAATACGAAAAAACACGACAGATGGGTCGCGGGGATTTGATTCCAGATAGATTTAACTATTTGAAAAGGCTGGCTTCTGCCATTTTAACCCTATTTTCAACTTCCTTTGCTTGTGAGTCATTATTTTCATAAATGAATACCATTGAAGACTCCCTTAGAAACTCTTTGACAGATGACTCCTATCCAGCTTGCATTCTGCTAAAAGTAATATCTTACAATCGTAAAGTAAGTTTTTCGTCATCTAATCTGCAACAGCAAAAGACGCACTAATGTTACTTTAATTTGAATTACAAGCTTTACTAAAATATTTACTACAATACAGTGTAGAATGTATTTTTCGTAGTAAATAAAGAGTTTTGAGTTGTTAGTATTAAGTTTTATTATTTTCTTAATAATCAGAAGTAAAAATTGTGGGAAGGCACGTCTATATATCATTAAATATCTCTTTATAAAAATTGGCACGTTGTTCCATAAAGGTTCACCACCCCTGTCATATACTATTCCTATGTACTCTCAGGAAACCGTATTAAAATTGTAACGTGGATATCAGAAAAATTTAAGTCATTTGCTAAAATTTAGCGTTGAGCCTAGAATGTTCACTGGAAAAAAATCGTGTTTCACTAATCGAGAGTTTTTTGAAAGATTTTAAGGAATCTTGGAATGGATTTATGTTACTTCTATATTAACATAGTATAATCCATTCTGATGCAATTGGTGTTTTCAATCAATATTAAAAATCACATGTAAATATTCAGAAATAGATTAAAAAGTTTAAAACGAATTGATATGAAATATTGAATAATATCTATTTTTTTATTCATAGCCTAAATAAATATTATTGCATTTGTGATATTTTTAAAAATATATTTTTAATGTACCACAGAGATATGTGTTTATTGTACTATATGTTCGATATACAGAGTAAGCGTTTGATACATAAATACGTTTCAATTATAAAATATTTGTTACATATATTGCAAAATCAACAAGAGAGTTACATATATGTCCATTATATAGATTAAATGTAGCATTCCCTTTAAATGTATTAGATATATTTGCATATACCATTTCAGTTAATAGCTGCATACACACGAAATGTACTAAATATATATAATGGATATTCTGTATTCAGGTAAATGGAGCATGTAAGAAAATGTATAAGTTACCGTTAAAACTCGAAGGAAGGTTACCTAGCTAATCTCCATATTAATTGATTCGCTCCGTTAAAGTGAGGAATAAAGAAATATCCATACTTTAACTAGGTAATCTTCAGATTGCGAAAATTCATTTCCTTAGTTATAATAATATGTTAAACCATTTGATTCTTTGTATTATAGATTTTCAATTGATTGATGAATGATTCTATCAACTGATTTTTCGTTTGGTTGATTGTATTAATGCAATATTGTAGATACCAAAAAATAAATAGCACGTTATGTAATTGTACTTAATTGCAATAATATTTTAAACCATTTGTTTCTTTGTATTGTAGTTTTTCATTTGATTAATGACTGTATTAATTCTTGAGATATCAAAAAAGTAAACAAACAACTCTTAATTTAAGCTTACAGAAACGTTGCTGTGTTGTTTCACCAAAAACCTTATTTTCACTTTAACGAGCACCTATTAGATAATGGAAAGGTATTGCCTAGTTAATTTGAGAAATGAAACAATTTTCCGCACTTTAACGAATCACCCTAATAAATATGCAGATTACCTAGTTAATCTGAAGATAAACTGATTTCTGCCCTTTTGCAGTACCATGTACATGTATAATATATAATATTTAGTCTAAATGTGAAAACACTGTGTAACTAATACAATTCCGTAATAAATATTATATGCAATGTTTATAAAAGTGCATAACACTTTTGATTTTAATAAATAATATGAACTTAAATTAGAGATGCATCATAACACATCTGTGGCATTCATCTCTTTTACGACTTACTCTACTCTTCCACTTCCTGACAAACGTATATCTATCTGCTATAAAGGTAATTATAAGAGTGTTTTATTTCTCATACGTCAACGACCCGTTTAAATTAAACATCAACATCTTATGAAAGCATTGACTGTCGAAATGCTACAATTATGTTGTAGGTATCAAATATGGTTCAACACTCACCCTGAAGTCCCCCATCAATTTCATTAGACGCATCAACACACTCTCCAAACCTCATTCAATGCTCTCACTTCACGAACTTCATCAGTGTGAAAGTGCTGCTTGTGACGGGGAAGGGGTAATTATACAGTACCAGCTCCTATCATTTTAGCCTGTACCCGCAGTCCCCATGTCATCTATTTGTGTAGGCAGCCCTTTATGTAATGGTAACATTAATATTTGGAAATGGAACACCACTCGGTGATTATATGCTGAATATATGCATGAAGTTGTGTCTGGCGCAGGCTTCATGGATGTCAAAACGAATCCCGTCAGTTTAAGGCAAAAGCTGGATGTGTTGTAAAATGGTTCCCTTGGTGACGTTTGTGCTCAGGGGCTGCTTTGCAAGTGGGAAATGTTGGTTTGGTCTTCCGCTGGATGAGGCATTGAAAACACATCAGTTTATTAAAGGCATTAAAGATTTATGATTATCAAATACGCGGCATCAAGAGAAATGAATGTTTGTTCTGTTCGGTTGTGGTTATGCGTGGGTATGATCATTTAAAACTGTATTAAAATAACATCTTTGCAAAAGGGGCCAGGTATTAATTAAATTACACTTTCCCCCTGAATCATAACCTAATTGTAGAAGCATAACATAATATGCAATAATGTAATGTTATACATTACGCACAAAAAATATAAATTTTAGTTATTAAGTGAAACAAAAGGTACTTTAGCTTATTCCCTTACCAGACAATTAAAAGTAACGCGATTCACTCTCCAGTGCCACCGTTTTTTGAATAGAAATGCGTATTCAATGTTTTGTGGGGGAGGGATACAGAAAAGAGCACAAATAAGCAAATATTTCTCTAAAATAAATAAATCCTCTAATTTTATTACATTACTAAGTCTTCGAAATATTTTTACTAATAGCTGCGCAAAGAAAATAATCCTATTTCTGAAAGACGAATATATACGACCGGGACACCTAACATAGCACTTAAGGGGTTAAAACTCTGCTTACATTTCAACATATTATTATTTAAATAAAAATGCAAGACACGATAATAACGTGACTTCTAGAAAGCTTCATGTTATTATAATCAAAATGATTGCTGGAGCTTAGTTATTTTGAATATAGGTTTTCTTAAATAACACTGAGAAGTGTATTAGGGTTAATACCTTTATAATCATACAGCATCAGATTCTTTATCCCTTCATGGCGTATTTCATAGTTATTTATTATTGAATTATTTGACATTTGATATCGTTGTGTTTTCTGAAAATATACTACAATTTTTGTCTTATTTGAACATCTTCATGTTAAATTTCATTAATATTAATAGAATACCATCACTGTATATTTTTCTTGGGACTCTCGATTTATTGTTTTTTATTTAATGCTATTTATTTAATTTTAGTTTGCCAATATTTAATACTTTTTAGGTTAATGAAGTCATTAAAAACGAAAAGAAAGTACATGAAATGTATACGGTTAAATAAGTTGTTATTACTTCATATACATACACGCAAATTGTAGATGCGCATGTTGTGTCCTTTTAGGATTTTACTTGGAATTAAACATTGAAATAATAAAAAATTTCAATTGAATTGTAAATTCATTTTTTTAACATATTCATATTTCTTCTAATCAAAATTAGGTGTTATATGGAATTTCATGGAATTCTACATCCGCCTGGTTTGGTTGAATATGATTCAAATGCCTCATAACAATTTATCAATTATGATAAAAATGACAATATGTTCAACTTCTGTTTTAGAAAAATTTAAGGACCAAATCACTTTGTCAAATGATTTAAATCGTCTAAATAATTCATCAACTTAAATTTTGAAGATGAAAATTTCAATTTCAATTTTTAAAAACATTGAATATGTGTCATAGTATTTCTTATGTTGCTCAGAGGTAACTTCTAAAAAACTAATAAACACTTCCTCATTTTGCGCACCACATAAGTAATGCATTTAATTGACATTTCCGAGTATTGCCATGAGAGGAATACTTCAAGACACGTGCACTGCATACAATTTTAAGTATACATTTTTTAAGAAAAAAAAAGAAGTTTTTGATTTGTTTTAAGACCAATAGGGCTGAGAAGTTAAAGTAATATTGCAATTAAAATTGTATAGAAGATATTAAAAGAAATATTTAAGTGTTCATAAATAAGTTTTAATAAGTAAACTATTTCCATTCACATGCTTTCAACATTTTACGTACTAAACAATATACGAATGCCGTAGCTATATAAATGGGAGAGCAGATGTGTAAGTGTATGCAATTTGAGTTGGATTATAATGAATGTTAGATTATGCATGTAGGATATTCGCTTTACATATTACAATTACTATTGTATGAATGCATTCAACCCAATTCGGTTAATACTATCTGCAGACACATTTATCGATCGTTTCAAATAGTTTTATGTATGGAGCTACAGTAGGGGAAATATAACACATTTATCGTTTTAGTACCTCGGCTTAAGGAAACACTCGTAAATTTAAACAGTTTTAATGCAGAAATGAGTTCCATAGCTTAATGGATGCCTTTGAAATGTACTAGATACTATTAAAGTTTCTAAAAATGGAAAGAATAATGCAAAACATGTACTTGGTACCAATATTGTTTAATAAATATTGATCTTGATATCTGTTAGCTAGTCACCTTAAATTCAAACATTTCTTCTAATTCTATAGGTAAAATTGCAGATGACCTGATGTTTTTCTGGATGAAAAAAATGTATTTATTTCACTAAACAATTCTCTCAGCAGTACATTTCTATACAGCAGTCCCCTGTGCAACATTTTTTGTTTCAGGGGTGCGCTTTACTATGTCTTTTTATATAAATTTATTGCCTATTGATAATATTTAAAAATAAAAATAAGCTTAATAATTTGGGTAATAAAAATATAAATTAGACAATTAATAATTATAGGGCGTGGATAATTGTTAAGCATAAACTGACATTGTAAAACCTTAAGATTCAATACCTCCCGAAACAATTTTCTGGCTATATTTTAAATATTGTATAATAAACATTGGTTTTTAATTGTATTTTTGTTTCAATTTTAAAGCATGTAAAAAGACATGTAATACACTACAGTATCTGAGAATAATATAATGGAGTATCTGACTTTGATTTTCTTAAAAGTATTTAAAACTACTAGGTACGTAACTTATTAATCCAAAAAAAAACCCGTAATACACTTATTCAATATATTATAAATATTACCAGCCTACTTTATTTTAGGTACTTCTGTGACAAGCTACCGGGAATAAACATTTTTGGTTAATAGTTTAATATGGAAATTAAATGTTACAAAGACGACAATCTCATTGATAATTACGGAAACTACTATATTAAGAATTACAACAAGAAATGGGGACATAGATTCTACCCGATGTTCTTGTCTCGACAGCAACTTTAGGAATGACGTTTTCCAGAATTGTCTGCCAGAGATCGCTGTCTACATATAAGTTTGTTACACATCAATTTAAACCACAAACTTGTAGGCTTTCCTTTTTTCAAGAACCTTATGTACTAAAACATTCTAAAATTTTTGAGATAACACTATCGTACCTATAACTGAATAGTCGTTAGAGAGTTCAAATCCTGAGATCAATAATGACCCTTATATAGAAAGGAGATGTACAATAAATCATAATCATTTTGTATTTGAGTGATATGTTCGAAGATTTTATTTTTTGTTCTTCATGCTGCATATACATTTAGATCTAATTTTTTTCATATTTTGGAGTTTTCTTTTTTCAACTCTTTAATCTCGTCTACAACTTTGTTTATCGGTTTTTATAGTACGCATTCTATTCTACAATTCCTTTACTTCTTAAATGTTTTATTTATTTATGGAAATTTAATTTTTCTGGCATGAAGTCTGATTTTTCAAATCTGCTTTTTAAAATGAAAGTAGGAAATCCAATACGATCCCGGATACAAATTGAAAGTTCTCTTTGAATAGCCGAATAATGGAATACAGTGCAAAAATAATTTTAATCAGATCTGGAAACTTCAACGGAAAGGCTCCAAATAGTTCCAAAAATCGATTCCGACAACTCCGGATTCCTTAAACATTTATGAAAATAACTGAAAATAAAGCATCATTATATTCAGGAGAAAATTTCGAAGCCTTTCAGCAAAATTAAATCATGCAAATCTTATAAGATGACCGAATATTTCCGATAATTCTCACGTGTGTAATTGATGAAATTCAAAATTCAAATCTTTATCGATAAATATGTACCTTTTGTATTCATATCTGGAGGGGGTTGCTGTATTTTGAAAATGATGGAGTGAAATTCAGATATTCATTGAATTGAAATATGGATCAAGTTCAAAATAATGTGTGAATTTGTGAAACAAATTTTTGATTATATTTTTTATGCTCACATCACAACAGTTTTTATTCTGATATAAGACAATTTTGTGAAAAAATTATTTTAAAAAATACAATGGATCTAGTAAAGTAAATTTAAAGTTTTAAAATAGTATGACTAAAAAGATTTTTTCTTGGATATCATTAATTTTTACGTGGTCTATTTTTTATTGATTGTTCAAAAATAGCTGTTTTTTCAAGTACTAAAATTATTTAAAGTAGCAATTTTAGTTGTTGTACAATGTAATGTGAATATAATTCACTTTTAATTTCTCATACTTTCCTTAATGATTTAAAAAAATTAATAAATATCAGGTTTCATATTCCTTTTTCTTAATACACATTCACGTGCTTATATAAAATAGGGGTTGATAACTCTACGTGGAGGGCGCGAGCATATCGAGAAGTCGAAAACAAAATATTATTTAAACAAATTATTAATTTACTGAGAGGAAGCAAAACAAAAACATTTTGAACTGTGAAAAATGCAGAATACTTATCCTATTGCTCAAAATCAACGTAAAACCTTTATTAAATAAAAGTAACAAACACAAAATTTGGTACTTATATTGACAATTTGTATGGCTTATAATTAAGGCCTTATTGTAGATTCAGCACCAAAATACACTATGATTGCATTCAATGTATTGTCATTGTATGGAGTAGGCGCACTGAAAATTATAACTGAAAATTGGGTTTCTAATATTGAAAGTTTCAGAGGCACTGCCATTAGAGTATACATTTTTAATGGAACATGCATATTTAAAGGAATTCAATGGACTTTGTTCTCTTTAAATGACAAAGAAAAATAAAGTATAAGCTTCTGGCTAGCTATTTCTTTCTTTTTCAGAATCTCTTGTTATGTAATGGTTTTTACGTATTGTGCCGTCCACCAAATTCGCAAACGAAATATCATTGCCAATTTGAGAAATATCGACAAATGATGTAATCGTTAGGCTATCGTTCGTGTTTTCGAACATGCATTGGAAGAGGTTCTACTTTTGGCTCTATATCGCGGCATTTGGCGACTTCTTTTAATTAGACAAAATTGGTAAACGGTATGTTAAGTAAATACTGTTTTTCCTTTAATGATTTATTGAAAGTTTACCTGTCACATTTACTTACAGAGTAATCGCCATATGCAAAGGAGTTGTGTGTTGTATAAAGCGAGGTGAAATGCATTGAGAGAGTTATCGCCTTTATAGTCACAGTAACATTACATTGATACTGTCAAATAGACAGCCATTCCTTACCTCGATCTAGGCGTCTATTTACTAATCTAATACAGTAATCCGACTAAGCTTCGGTCTGAGTTGGATCTAATTAGCGTGTTAATGTTAAAATCATTAACAGCTCTTTGGATGATCGGCATCAGTAATGGTTTTTTGGTAAAGTACAGTATGGTATAATTTAGAAAGGCATAATTTTTTGGTATAATAAGGTTTTCTTATTCTCATTCTTTAAGTTAGAAAACAAAGTAATTTGTTGATCATCGATGTTTGTAGTTATTTTGTTTGCTTTGTATCATGTCAGTTATTCTTAGTTTTACACCATGGCCCATTCACAATATTACACGGACGGAACCCTTGAAGTTAGCTAGCACACTTTGGAGGAGGAGGGGGCATGCAGTGTATCTTTTTTATTACCTTATATGTAGATAGATTTACATTTAAAAAATTTAAATGCTTCTTTTTAGCACATTATATTATCAAAAGGAATCAAACTCAGCAATTAAAGGTGTGTAACAAGTCTTGACACTTAATATATAGAGTTAGCTAACAAAAACACCTTCGAGATTTTTAACTGATTATTAAAAAAAAATGGATTAAAAAATGTTATCTTCATAATCATTTATATGTTTACTTCTGAATCATATCGAGTTAATAATTAAAATGAATTTGAGAATAAATATTTGATGAGAAATCGGAATTTCTTTCTTCGCAAACTTGTTATCATTTAACAGGACCATATCTATACTTGGAGCTGTTCGAAAAGTTAATTAAAAAAGTTGTTTTGCAGCTCAACTTAAAATAATAAAATACTGTTAATTAGGCTGCTGTGCTTTAGAACTCACACATTTTAAACTTTACTTCATCAAGACTATGAATGACTAATTACAACTTAAAATAAGTCATAAAATATTCAAACTGTTGGTCTTATATGAAATATCCAAACTTCTCACAGTTTTATCTTACGATTTGATTGGTAGTACAATACTGATGAAAAAAGAATTTCACATTTTTGCTTTTACCATGGTGGGAATTAATTAAACGCAACGGCAGAGGCTCAACGTTACTAATACAAGTATTGCATGGCTCATTAATGAATCTGCTTTACATAATTTTTCATCTATTTATGCATGATATTCAAGATTTAGCATTTGCCACCTCACACAGATGTTTCACTAATTGTAACTTTTCAATAATTCCTTTCCATATTATTCTGAGTGTATGTTTAAGTTTAAAAATATGTAATATTTATTAATATTAAGCCTTAAGCCATTTTAATCATACTTTTAAGATGCTTTAATTTTTTTAACTCAATGTATATGTGGAATATAGAGCACGCATGGAATAATTTGCGCCACATTAATATTGTGTTTATGAAGCATTTAATGTAATTTATTTTGTGCTAAACGTTTCCATGGGTAATATTTATTGATATTTTCTATAGGAATCAATTAATTTAAGATTAAATTCAATAAAATGTTCATCTGCTTAGTTTCTTTTTAAAGTGTTACTATGTTTCTATATTAGTACTACAAGCAACGATATATACACAAAAGTAATAGAAACTAATTTTACTTACTTTTAAAACACATTCACGCATAATTAACAATTGAATAAAATTGAACTTCTTAATATCTACGTAATGAAAAAATTCTTTTCAAATATATTTCTTAAATAGTTATTATAATTTAATTAATAATAAAATAATGCTATTTATTTATTCAGAACACATATATTATTGATCCAAGAATTGGTAAGAAACATTATACCATATATTTTAACGTTGTTTATTTTAAGGAATAAATATTATTCTTGAATTTTTAAATCCTCTGGATGATTTTCTCAGCATTGATAAAGAAATACTGAATGCAATGGCTCCAAAAACACATCTACATTTCTAGATATTCCTTGCATCCTAGCACAAATCTTACTTTAAGTTAAAATAAGACACCAAAGCTATAAATAGAATCCTGCAGAGCATAAAAATATTTTTATGTCATTTTGACCATAACCCTCTTTCCTGGAATACTCCAGTATCAGTTTTATCTAAGGAATACTGAAGCTACAAAATGACCTACATAATATTTCACACATATTCCCTTATTCGCAGATACAAAATTCATGAAAAGTTCAAACCATACGTCAAAATATTCTGCCTACAGAGTAACAAAACGGAACGAGCTTCAGTGAAAAAAGAGAAAAAGGTACATGTGACCACAAAAAATTCAGATATTTAATATGAAACAGTGTTCCTTCCACCTCTCTATCCCTCCCTGGAATCGAGAGTTTGACTTTCGATGAAATTCCAAAATATCTTTTATTTCCAACGAATTGGATTTTATGTATTTCTGGATCTTGCACATATGCCTCGTTCTGATGTATTCAGATTGCTAAAATGAACAGTGAATCAAATGCGTAAAAAATAGAAAGGAATAACGTCTGGCAAACTTGCATTCGAAATAAGAATAGTTTTGTTGGGAAATATATAACAAATATTCTTTAAAAGATTTGAATAGAATATAAATCATATTCCCAGACATGTCTTCGACGTCATTTATAAAATACTTGATGACGAAACATCTTTGGAGGATTCAATGTTAGCACATTATTATAATAAAATAACTGTATGAAAACTGACTTTTTTAATATAAAAATTCATTCAAAAATGTGGAGCCCCTATAGTAAGTTCAATTACATCATATTACCTTATTTACATTAGGAACGTCTGTAATCAATTACAGTTTTATAATTATGTCACCGTTAAAGATGGAAAGCCTTTACCTAGCTAATCTGCAAATTACCTGATTTGTGCTCCGTTAAAATGCGGAAATGTTTTCTGCATTTCAGCGAGGTAATCATTACGTAAGCGATTTCCGTATAGTTAAAATTCGAAAGTTTGTTTCTCTTATACCTTTTCTTGCAGGAATTTTGTTTGAATATTGACTCATCTCAAAATAATGCATCCTAAACATTAAGAAACAAAGTGGCACAGACGGCATATGTCTTCTTTAAGACTCCATGAATTAATTTATAATAAACTGCAATTGGAATGATACGTTAAATGGTTTAATTCTTTGTGTTATAGTTTTTCAATTGATTGGTTATTGATTCTATCAACCAATTTGACTTTATTCTTTAGATATCATATAATAATAATAATAAATAAATTAATAAATAAGATTTAATTTCTGTGAACAGAAACGTTTCTGTTGTTCCATCAAAGATATTTTCACTTTTAGGAGAGCTAAGTCGGTAATGTAAAGATTATATAAACAATTAGCAGATAGGTAATTTAAAAAATAAAAAATGCTTCCAGACTTTAACGGATCATCCCAGTTCATGAGCAGATTACCTAGCTAATCTGCAGATTAATTGATTTCTGCAATTTCACTGCAATATATTAGGGTTACCCAAATGAAAAGTGTACACATACAGTTGCGTCAGAATGAATGTACCTATATCATAGCAACCAAACAGAGACAGGAATGACGGTAGGAAGAATAAGATGCTTATTAGTGAAACCTGTTAGTGATAGAGGAAATTAATCGAAAGAGTAGTCTTGCCATATACGGATGCGTTCAGATCAGAACAACGTGTGGTAATACGGTTTATAATTGCAGGTGAGTCTGATGCGGACATCTATTAGTAAACAGTGGAAATCTATAGCGAGCAGTGTTTAATTTAAACGTCTTGGAACAGTTCGTGTAAAAGTTTTCGAAAAAGGTAACAAACGACATCGGATCTCCTTGACAATACAAGCACACAGTCTCCCATGAAACCAAGGCAACATTAAAAAATTCCTTTGAGAAATGTTAGAACACCCACCATACAGAATGGATATGTCACCCTGTGACTTCTAGGCCTGTAGGCCACTTAAGATAATATTATTTTTCTATTTGGACAAAGAAGTGAAGGAAGGTTGACATGACTTCCTCAAGAATCAACCACTTTATTTCTAGAGTGAAGACCTATGCTTGCTGTTCGTACAATGGGCCTTGTGTTACAACCCCTAGAGAGTTTTCTTTTGTTTCCCAATAAAATATTTCTATTTATTGAACTTGCCTAGTTCTTTTTTTTCATTTGGTCAATCCTTATATATCAATTATGCAATGCACGTATAATTGTTTCCTGAAATACCATAAAATCCAAAAATGACTTCTTTTTAATAACTGTGAGTTATTAAAATACTGAAATAGCCAAAAAAATTGAGAATAGTCGTGAAAAATACACATTACAATAAGAAATTCGAAACTGTTTGAAGCTGTGATTTGTATTCTACGGTTTTAATCGAACTCATAGTTGGCAACTGTAAAATGTAAATATACTTTACTGGCCATTGTAAATGCACCACCAAGAAAGACAAGAGATAACACAACAAAATTTATTTTGTAGATAACATGTTGACCAAGTATCAAATGATTAATTTTATAGACTTCTCTGAAGTGTGGTTCCTTCCAGAATCAGTAGCCAGAGTAGCCGCCATTGTTAGAGACCATCGCTGCCACACGCCTCAGCATTGATTCAAAGAGACTTTGGATGTGTTTTTGGGGTACAGCAGACCAAGCAGCTCCCAGACATTGCCAAATTTGATCTAGTGTGACAGCTGGGGTTGTAATCTGGGTCAATCGTTGAGCAACCAAGGACCACATGTTTTCTATCGGCGAAAGATCCGGAGAGCCAGCCGGCCAGGGAAGCAATTCAATCTGGTGATTGACGAAGAACCTTTGGACAATGCGTGCCGCGTGTGGTCGCGCATTATCCTGTTGAACTATGGCTGTGGCCAAGCCCTGAAGGTAAGGAAGGACAACTGGCTCCAACACCTTGGAGATGTAGCGCTGGCTGTTTAAAGTAACGGCAATACGTACTAGAGGAGTGCGATATTGATATCCAATACCACACCCCATACCATAATACCCGGTGCAGGACCAGCGTGACGGTGCATAACACGTCACGCTGGTACTTTAGCATCCTCCCTCCACGGTGTCTCCAGACTCAAATCCGACCATCGTGGTATTGCAGACAGATGTGTGACTCGTCAGTAAAGACAACTTCATTCCATTTTGCCACCCACATCCTTCTTTTCTCGCACTATTGGCGGCGGAGACGTCTGTGGCTGTACATCAAGGGTGGACCAAGCAATGGACGTCTTGCGGACAGATCACCCTGCTGTAAACGGCGTTGAATGGTAGCGCAGATACTGAATGATGCGTTACAGACTCCATGTGCTGTGATATGGTTTGTGATGTGAATGAGCGATCCGTCACTGCCATGCGCACAATTTGCCTGTACTCACGTGAAGTGGTGCACAGAGAGGGATGCGATCGGCCACGATGGCCCGTCTTACCTTTCTGCATCCAACGTTTATATATCCGCATTACAGTTGTTTGGTTTCGTCCAACGCGACTACCGATTTCACTGAAAGATAATCCACAATCTCGGTAGGCCACTACCCTTCCTCTGTCGAACTCGGATACTTGATCAAAAGCTGATCGCTGTTTTTCACGAGACATAACTGATCGTTTTTTGAAAAAAACCACAAGAAAAACACAATTGCCGAACTTGAAATCGTCGAAATCTCCAAGCCTTAAATAGTGCTTTGAGGTGGTGCCACAGGCGTGCGTGATGTGTGTATGCGCTGAAATTTTAATCATTTGCATATCTGACCTCCGCTAATGCATGTTGCAAATGTCATGTTATATGCGTGTTTCCTTCAGGGTGTTGCATTTACGGTGGCCAGCAGTGTAGTTCAGCCGTCTTTTTCTGTACCACTAAAATTTTTGGTGTATAATCTATATTTAAAATTTAAAAATTACATTTAAAGAAATGAAATTTACTAATGAGGATTAGACCCAACGTTAATGCAATAATTGTAAGAAACAACTATTATAAATATACATAAATCAAATAAATGAATAATATATGCAAGAAATTGTATTTTCAGGAATGAAAGCAAAATTAGAATATAATTTATAATAGTAAATGATATTTATGTTCGAAGGGAAGGTAGTGTTGGTCGGTTTCTATTTATATGGTAAATAAACAGATGTCTACGAACTTAATAATAGAGTGATAGTATCAGTAATATAGGTAATAATATTATAATATCGAATATATTAAGAATTATTTAATATGAAGAATACAGTAATAAGGTTATATTTTAATTAAGGGTATTATTGCAGCATATAATCTTTTCACTTTGTAATAATTTAAGAGTTTTCATTATGTTTAGATAATAGTGAAATCGCGTCTTGATCTCATGCCTTACGGATAACTAAATTTTGCTCTTTAGCCAGCTTACCAAGGCTTCGGTGAAGAAAATAGATTTATTTAATCTTGTGAACAGGGTTAAAATTTACCTATACTACTATTTTGTGATAAAAGCATATGCTGTTATTGCAGGGATCGCGATACGTTCAATCTGTGGTCAATAATAAATAGCATTTTAAATACAACCAGATTTACTTAGATTTTTTATTTCTTTTTCAATTTTTTCTTCTTTTTTTTTTTTAACTTTTAAAATCATCACCATCTTGAAATGAGTATAATTTTAATGCGGGAATCAAGGTTTTATGAACTTATATTGATCGTATCTCAATAATACTCAAGAAAATATGTCTTCTTCTAACACTGTAACAATAAGCTGTCCGCGAAGTCTATGTCTCTTACCTCAGATTTTCTTCAATCCTGCCAAATCGGCACTTTAAGATACAACAATGCAACTCCAAAAATACACTTCACTACCAAATAGTCCAGATATATAAATATACTAATTGGAAGGAGAGTATAGATATATATAGAACAGAGATATATTATAATATAGTTGAGTATATTAGAGTATTGTATAGGTATTGATCTGTATTATAATCTATCTGTAAGAGTTAGATTATAAAATAGATGATTATAAAAATAGATTTATTTGGGCGGTATCGCTATATTAATTAGTTCCTGAATTATAGTCGTGTAGCTACTTTAAAGTTATAAGATTCCAGAGGCAAGTTTAGTAAGTTGTGTCTCATTTCATATGAGCATAATATCTGCTTACTAGTTAGCCTGTCTTATCTGCATATCGCGTACTCATTTCTAACGCTTAAATAAATAAAAAAGTAAATTATTGGGTATATTTATTTGTAATCATTTCGCATTTGATTTGATGGCTTTTCCAACCAAGATGGGTTCGGATCCCCCTTCCCCTCCGGAAAACTAAACGATCAGCGATGTCTTCACCTCAACCGACATTAGGAGGAGGTACCGCTACAAAGCTCATAGCTTTATTTCATTTAGACGAATATGCCTTGTTTGCTTTACACGTATTTGTCTCTAATAATATTGATCAAGGAAGAAAAAGTATATTTTTTTACAGTTTTAATGTGGCCTAATAAGGTAAAGTTACTTAACATAAAGTATCATCTTATAATTAAAAAGCTGTGTCTTGCAGTATAGCTTTATTTCATTTAGACGAATATGTCTTGTTAGCTTTAGACTTATTTATCAATAATAATATTGATCAAGGAAGAAAAAGCATATAGTTTTAACGTGGCCTAATAAGGTAAAGTTACTTAACATAAAGTATCATCTTATAATTCAATAACGGTATCTTGCAGTATAGCTTTATTTAATTTTGACGAATATGCTTGTTAGCTTTACACGTATCTGTCTCTAATAATATTGATCAAGGAAGAAAAAGTATATTTTCTTATAGTTTTAATAAGGTAAATTAAGGTAAGGCCTAATAAGGTAAAGTTACTTCATATAATGTATCGTATTTAGTTAAATAAGGATATCTTGCAAATACTTGACTTAATAATCCTCCCATAATAGACAAATATGTCTACCATTGCTTTAAATATGAACTAAATGCATAATCCCTATTTTCCATAAATCCAACTTACTATCCTTTTACTTGTATATTAATGAAGGAAAAATTTGATTAAATGTAAATTAAAAGACATTTAAGTGTTATGTATTTCCTGAGAATTCCAAATACGTTTATATATTACCGCAGAAATATCTCTCGAACGTATACCTCCAGCGCAATCCATATTTAAAATATTTCCGCTACTCCATGTGTACCTATAGAAGGGTTGAATGTATAATTTATTTAAGCGTGTGCAGTGAACCATGTTAGGTAATCCCAATTACGAAATGCTTCATCTTCCACCGAAACGTGCTCCCCATGCAAATTGTTGCTGGATGCTGCTACATGCATGACACCCAAACGTTTGGTGAATCATCTAAATATTACTCATGTAGGTGGGCGTTGAACTGACTTTTGGCTTTGTCACTTACCTAGTAGCGTATGTTTCGTGTTTAGGGCGTTACCCTTTTTGTTGGTAATAACCGTTTAATGGAACCCGAAATAATGATATAACATTGTCTTTCTGAGTTAATTTACAGAGAGGTATTGATACCTATTTTTTATTAAATAAAGAATAATGAAAAGGCTGTCTAGTTCTGAAAATTTAATATACTACAGTTCCTGATATATTATTTAGTATTGTTAATGCAACGAAGTTAATTAGTAATATTATATGTATTAAATTTTACAAATGCAAGTTTTGAATAGTGATGCAGTTATGCTTGCTTATTAAGGTATTCGACTATCCTAAAATTGTGAATTTTGCCAAAAATTGAAGACAAATTTTTATGATTTTATTTTATAGGTCATCTTATTAGCTTTATAAAAATAGCAAGCGTATTATTTTCCGTTCACGAGAGCAAAAGCTACACGTGTTTTATTAAAGGCAGATGTCAATACTTTAGGAAAGATATATGTTGTACTTTAAAGCGCGTTTTACTCAAAATGTGTTTTTTTAAATGCTCAGACGGGGCCAGTAACTGCTAAAAACGTTTTAAAAATAATAATTAACTGAAAAATTTTTGCGTATGTTGTGTATACTAGTCGAAGTGATTTATCATACAGATTTATCAATCAGTGTTTTATTACAAAATTTAAAGTCCCTTAGTTGATATAACCACTGTTTTTAAAAAAGTTTCATGTCATAACTAAGACAAAGTGCTCAAAATTTTTTGTAAAAATTAAAATATATCTTATAATGAAGGTTATTTCAAAAATGAATAACATAGCTACACATCAAAAATGAAAATTTGCTCATAAACTTTTGTAAAAAATGGGCCGCGTTTATGCTTTTTTTTTGTATATGTTTACCAATTTTTTCCCATTTTAGGAATAATAATTCCTTTTTCTTTTCTTATTTTTAGCATATTTTTTTCTTAAAATGTACTAAACAAATCTAAAAACAACAAAAAAATGCCCATATCTCAATTTTTTTAAAAAAGGTGTCGCAAGTAGTCGGATACCCTAAACGCAAAATAATCTCATCTATTTAGAATGAAAAATGTAAAAATAATTTCAAAGTCTTAAATCATCGAGATTAATTGAAAACATTGCATCACTGAAATTGTTCTGCAGATTAAAGTATTGTGGTTTTTAAGAGGAAGGAGGGGGGGATTAATCCTTTGTCACTCATAAACTCGGCCTTAAATTCGAGATAATAGCAAACAGAAAACAAAAACACAGGTTATTCTTCATTTTTAATTTTTTGTCAATATTTATGAAAAAAAATAACAAAAACCGGAAGTGTTGCTTTGAAGTAACACTGAGTTAAAATAGACTAAGATCCATAGCATGACAGCACGCGTTACAAAAGATGGAATTTTTTTTGAAGCAATTCCTGATTTTCATCTAGCATATGTTTACTTCACACTTTTCATATAGTTTGTAGGTGTTTCCAACACATTTTGGAAATGTACCCCATCTTGTAGCGCCAAGGTATCATCGGCATCTCACTGCCCTTGTAGCGTCATCTATTGTTTTCTTGGTACCATTTCGTTGGCTCAGAGAGTACATCATGAGCTATATTGTGTGATTACGTTATAAACCCAGTTCTATGAGTTTAGCAGGCGATAGAATGATATGTGTTTGAAGTATTCACTATGCTACAGAGGGTTAATATTTCAAAATGAAAACTTTTCACTTTACTCATTCGTCCCTCTGTTTCGAGTGACATTTAAAAAATCAATGAAAAGCAAAAATAGTATGTTACAAATTATTTTATCTATTGTAAATAATTCTATATCTTTCTCCCTTTCCCATTTGTATTATTATTCCAGAAAACGTTTAAAAATAATTTTGTTTTAGGTTAAAAATTTTCACACTGTTGCAATTATAAACTTTGCTCATAGAACCAAAGAATGTTAAGGAACTCTATCAAAATAATTGACTTTACTTATCAGCAATTATTTTTGATTATTTTAAGTCTCATATACAATGGTACTAGTTGTTAAGGAAGTGTATATTTATCGGAGGACTTAATATTTTTCGTTCAAAAACGTTAACCACATTATTTGAGGATATCTTCTATAAAAATTTGCAACATAATGAAGTTATCCATTTTCGCGTTGGACCATTTTTTTTCTTTTATGGACGAGCACTGAAATTCTTTTAATACTAAGTACCTAAAGCTAATCCCATTACAGCAAAGATATTTTAACGATGAACCGAAATGTAATTCAATTAATTTTCTCTGCTATTTATTCACTATGAACATGAGCTTGGGTAGAAATTAAGTAAACTATTAATATTTATGATTATCAGAAGATTTTATTTTGTTTTTATGTACAGTATTCCTTAATAAACGATAAGATGAAATACAAACTTAAGACATTAGCCAAAGTCTTGCAGGAGCAGAATTCCTCCATTCTTAGTTTTACAGGGCCATTTTGATGAAAAGTGTCTACTAAAAACGGTGCACTGCTTTTGTTTCTATATCAAGGGGATAACATCCCCCCAACAGGCACAACTCTGGAGAAACGAGTGCATAAAATTTCAACCTCCTGTGTGGCAACACACACACACACACACACACACACATGAAATGCGTTCACAAACATCGATTCAACCTTCGCATGTAAAATATCGACGAACTAAAAGGAGATAGAAAACACAAAAATACAAAGAAGCGGAAAAGTATTCCGCGGAATTTCAACATAAAATTTTTATTTCCAACATTTAGTCGAGTTAGGGAGCGCTGTGAGGAAGTCGTAAAGAAATTTGGAAGCGATTTCGAACAAATACGTCCCCCAAATGGTTCTTTGTAAAGATGAAGCCTTTCAGTGTCATCAAAACCTGGTATAGCAGGTATGCATATGAAATGATGCACGCCATGGTAACGGAATGAATAAAAGTGAAGTACCTGAGGATATGTAATGGAAAAGTAGATCTCATTTTATTCGTGAGCTTTCCGGAATTGCTAAGAGTAAAGGTTGGATATTCCAAATAAATATATTGTAATTCTTTTTATTTGTGCCTATCAATAATTTATTATAATGCCTTGTGTGTGATATCAAGCCTATAAGACTATATAGATACATATGTAATTTATAATCATTACTTAAATTTACATATTTATTTTGCTTAATTTTTATATTTTGCTTCTATTATCTATTTATTCATGTTTTTAAATGTATTTTACATTTTACTTTCAAAAATGTATACATATATAGATTTATTTTATGGGCGTCTCCGACTTTTCGTTCATAATTCGACGTGAACCCTAATACTATGAAGAATGATAAAAACAATCACAAAGGTACAGTCAATAGAACTAAACGAAAAAGAATTTAGAGCGGTGGATGATCTTCAGTCATGGGTACTACTTGGCACTGGCGTAGTTAGTTCTGATTGGGCCCTGTATCAATTTTCCATTGAGGAACTTTTTTAGACATGAATACTCTGTTAGTGGGACTGTAGAAACATATGTTGGGGCCCTTGTAGGTTGGGAGGCCCCGTATAATTCATACGACTGATATAGCGGTAGATAGGGCCCTGCTCCTTGGTCAGGACGTAGAAAGAAGTCTGCATTTGTCATTCCCATTTTCTGCATGTAAATCTGTGACGGATCCATACGCGGTTCCACTAATATCTCCTCATTTCTTTAAACAAATATTTAATTCAACCAACTTTCATCGAAAAAGCGAACGTGATTTATGTAAATGAGGTATATTAAACAAATTCGGCTTTCACGAGTTGGCAAAAAGAAAGAAATGAAGGAAGGAAGGGAGTGAATTGTGGGCTCTTTGTTGTTGACACGTTGAAGTTGATACGTTAGATGTGTGCAAATAGAAGTAAACGGAAGTCTAAGAATTAGTTGTTAGTTGAAGATTGGAAAGCAGTGGATTTAATTAAAGATTACAGAGCGTGGATCCATCGTCATTTGATCAAGCCGAAGAGAGTGCCTGAAAGTTTCCAGTGTAGGATCCAATGCATTAAAGATTCAGGTACTGTACACTTTATTAAGTAGAAGCTAGTTATTAGTGTGCAAAGTAGTTGTAATTGAGCGTATTTAAGCTATCTTAGATTCATTTGAGGGTTTGTAGTAGTCTCTCCGTGTTATAGAATCTCACCTTCGCACTCTACGAAAAATTATAAGCCTTTATTAGAATTGTACTGTGTCTGTTTAATAATTGTAATTAAGAATTAATAAATCAAATTAGATTGGAAATAATGTCTGTGGATTATTTAGTTCTTCCTATACATCTAGCCGGGTTTACAGGTAGACAAGAGGGTTCGGATGTAAGAGGTAACCGAACGTCACCACAAATCTAAATAGTCATGGCTACTAGCAAATCTCAAGCAGGGAAACTGACGGCTCTAGGCAAGGGACTAGAAATTCTTTTCGACTTATTATAAATGCATATATGAATTTACATAAGTTGTTTCATGTAGTTAATCAGTAAAAAACGTTGTTCTTTTTACAAATAATTTGCAGGTTCAATAACGCATTTTGTAATGTGCAATATGTAGTAGCAAAAATATGTTGCTATTTTTATACAATTTGTACTGTGGTTAGTTAGTGCACCTTTTGTTGCTTCCTAAGGTAAGTGTCCAATGTGGAGTCTTTTAGAATTTAATTCATTCAGTAAAGCAAAAAAAAAAAAAAAAAGAATTTTAGTTTCTTTAGGACTCTCAGAATTCTCTAAAGTGCTTGTCTAATTTATTCCATAACTATTTGTGCATACTAATAACAGTAAATGAGCTCAAAATAGTTAGCTAAAGTAGATTATTTATATTTAGTAGTTTTTTTTAAAATTAAAGCTGACGCCGTGCATTTTAGAAAATGTATTATAAGAAAATATTATGATACTTAAAAGTTACATAAAATACCTTTTCCTCCATTTCTCTTAGGATCTGAGATCAATTAAATTAGTAAACTTTCTTGTACAGGTATGAACATAGATTTATATACAAGCTGATGTATACATTGGCAATAAATATCATTGAGAAAAACTTGTATTTCAATACTTATATATGGTAACATATTTGGCGTATCTACCAATACTTAAGCGAATGCTAATATAGATAATAATATTATTAATGAGTTTCTCATAAATTTATAATTGTTTCTGTTACTCTATGATTAATCTGATTAAATAAAATTGTTATATATGATATATGATTATTAAAATTAATGAGAAAATTACTACAGTTTGCTACATCCCATTCATCATTTATTCCAAAAATATCGAGGGAAGCAATTTTTCATACAGGTTGTCCACTCTATTTATCAAGATTTGCATCCTGACTTTAGAAAAAAAAATAGAAATATTCATTTTTCGAAAAAATATGTGAATCCACTTAACAGGTTACTGCTAATGAGTATATGACTATTTTAGAATAATAATGTTAAGTAGCAACTTATACTTTTTGATTAAATAACCTTGATAAAGTTTATTGAAAAATTTCCATGAATCTTCAATCTGGTCAAAGCTAAGTAGATTTGAATAAAGGTAAAATATGATAATTGATTCAACCTGACTTTTCTTTTGCAGTTACACTTCCTCATAATGAGAAAGTAATTACTTACGGATCTTTCTACGTTCCATAACTTAATCTTTATTGTCGTAAAAATTACTTTGAAAACTTGTGACATTTTTCGGAACTGCAAGGCAAAGTCTGAGATAATAATTCAATACTTCCCTGATTGAATTTGAACCTACTTTTTTTAAGAACCATATTTGGAAAAAATACATAAATTATTCATGCAATTTAAGTATGAATTATTCTAATTTGTGCTAGTAGTGTTCAGTGCTAATATTTCTACTGAAAACATTGGGAAAACATACATGTGATATAAATTTAGTAATTAAATTGTCCTGATAATAAGGTGAACTACTTAACAACTACAGAACCAAGTGGGGAATAAAACAGTAAACATACACATATATGTAATATTTCTACCTCAGCATTGAGAGCTTTGCGTAAAAAACAGTTTTATTCAGCGAGCAATTAACACATTTTTCCCTGATAGAGACCAACGCAAAGTGTCCCGAAAATATTAATTAGGCTGTATACTTATTTCTATAACTGCTAAATAATCATTTTTAGTTCATGTTTTCGATTGGAAGGAAAAGCGCGTGATAATACTTATGAAGACCATAAAATTAATGAGCTGGGATTGGAATTGCTATGTTTGTAATTTTTCATCTGACAAATAATTACCTGCTTAATTTAAGATTGAAAAATGTGATGAAAAATAAATGTTAAATGGCAAATATAAGATTTTGTTTTATATGTAAGTTAATTGTCCTTACACACACACACATATATATATGGGGGGGGGGTGAGAGAATGAGACAGGTAGAGGGTATACACACAAATATCGGCACACCCTACTTTCTAAATTATTTTTCAAAAAAACTGTAAATAACTTATGATTTTTATTTTTAACATAAATGTAATTAATTTAATATTAGTGCTTCAGTTAATTTTGAAAATCTGTGTGTGTGTTTCAAGTAAAACATAATATTAATTAATTTAAATTTATTGAAAGTTGTGCTTTTTTAAAGTTTGAATAGGATTTATTATACATTTTATTTATTTTACGCCACAATAACCATGATTGAATTTTTGTTTTATGATATATACCTTTCATTTAATATACTTGATTATTAAAATTTTCCCCATTCTTTAAATTTTAAAAAAAAACAAAGTTAATTGATGACATTATATATTATTCAGATTTTTTGAGTATTAAGAATTATTTTAAGGAAATAAAAAAAAATTATTGGCACAACACTTGAAATTTTTCCTAGTAGAGACCCCAATACACTTTACATAAGATCTTCCTCTGAAATAAATACTTCTCAGTCAAACAATCTCATTCTAAGCCGTCTCGCTGTTCTGAAAGCCCATAGACTAGATCCGTTTCAATTTCTGCCGGTACCGTTCCAAATGTAACCTACATAGAATGGGGTCATTATCTGTACGAAGCAGGTTCCAGTGGTGCGACCCAGTTACGGATAGTCGTAAGAGAACAAAGCAAGTGGGAAATAATCGATTGGACATCAGCCTCAACCGTTCAGAAGAGATCGTCCAACTGGAATTCAGAAGATTTCGCATTTTCTCACAGAATGAAAACACAGAGTTTGGAAAAGTTTTTAACTTTTGACCTATCAAGTTTGAAATGACATGTAATTACATGGTCGATATTGATGGAAAGGGAACTGTGAAGTAGGAATTGTTTGGCAGAGAAGTTTATTTTGAAGGCAGGTGGCTTCGTTGTTGTTTCGTTATTTAGCTCTGTATATAGATGATTAGTCACTTTGTGCTAATTTAAATGAAATAATACTTATTGATAATTTTATTACATTTAAAATGGGCAAACATTTTGATTAATTTTTATTCTTTTACGTTATGAAACATTTATATGTTCCATTTATTTAAAAAGGGTCTCGGAGATGTTAATTTTGCCTAGAGAGCTGACAATACAAACAATTTTCGAATAGAAATAATTATGTAAGGTTAAAATTAAATAATTCGATTATGTTACACATTATTTATAAAGAAATTAAGTTTCAAAAAAGTGCAAAATGCTTAAAATATAGTCAAAATTTTAAAAATTATAAGGATATGAATATAAGAAACATTTCTAAAATAAATATTAATTAAGTCTTACGATGCACGTGGTATTTTCTAAAATTGCAGCTCTAATTACTAGCAATAAGTTGATTTATAAAATTAAATAATATATCCTTATTACACTGTAGCATTTTTAAGTAAATAAAATAATAAATAATATTTTTAAGATATAAAAAAGTTACATTTTTTTAAACATTTTTTTTTAATTAAATTTTTTTGAATTTTTTTAGATAAAAAATGTATATACTACTGAAATTAGTTAAGGCTAAAAAAGTACGATACGCATTTTATAAATTTTATAGAGTTTTATACATAAAAGGCTGATGTTTGAGAAAATATCATATGCAACGTAAATTTTAATTAATATTTTTTACAGAAATGCTTCTTATTTCTGAAGGGTTTCTTAATTTCGAACCCATTCAAGTGAAATCTATGCTAGATAAGTATAGAGAAAAGTATCAAGATTTTAAAAGTATCAGATAGCTTTATGAAGCCCAGGGGCTTGATAGTGCCATGATGCTTAGTGGTTAAGCGGTAGCGTATCGCACTTCCACGCCGCAGGTCCGGGGTTCAAATGGAAAGGTCGAATTAGCTTTTCATCCCTTCAGTGGATTGATAAATAAGTACTAGGATTGCTTAAGATTTAAGTAGTGGGGTTTCGTGTCAGATTGAGCACCTAATCGAAACATCTGATCATGCATCTCTCAAAGTCACGTAAACTGAGATGGACACAGTAGGCCCTGGTCCTCCAGGGCTGTTGCGCCACTGAGTTTGTGAATATTAAGGTTATAAAAGTGTTAAATAGTATCAAGATTATAAAAATATTAAAGATAGTATCAAGATTATAAAAATATTAAAGATAGTATCAAGATTATAAAAGTATTGGACAGTATAAAGATTATGAAAGGATTAAATAATATCAAGGAAAATAACACAATATCTTTCTGACTTTTTACGTTAGTAGCAAAAAATTTAAGTTTTACAATTTACGCTTCATGTACAATTTTAAAAGTGAATAAATAAATTTTTGAATGATAGTGTTCATTACTATCAAATAAAATACATAATGCTAACGTATATATGGCTGTAAAAATTAAACAAAAAATATTTTGTATCTTTGACACACATCTAATTTCAACAAAGTTTTAAATTTTAGCAGTGAAAATAATCCGTAAGCGTTCAATAAATCAATTAAACTGGCAAAATTTACTTAAATAGTTTCATAATGAGTTTCCAATAACTGCTCAAACATACGATGCAACATTTTGTTTCAAAGCCATGTAATAGCTAAATGTATTCTGCTACACAAAATAAATCTTCCTCTAGATACAAAAGTAAAACAAATACGTTTTATTTACCAATGCAGATGTTTCCTTAAGGAGAAAATAAAAGAGTTCTATTTTATTTTGAATGATTTATTATTTTTAGAAAACTTTTTCAGATCCGAATTTTTGAAAGAATTTGAAATAACTTAAAATTCCTATTCTTGGCAATTTCACTCCAGTAATTTGAATGTATCTCCTTATTTTTTTATAATCACTGATTATGCGTAATCATTAAAAGAACATAAACTTCATTATTAATTTCTATAAATTGTACTTCTAAGAAATATAGATGACGGAATTTATATATATATATATATAAGCCAAAATTTGTACTTTAATGTATTTATATTTGTATGCAAGTTTATATTAATATATTTGTGAATTTATTCATAGTTAAAACTATATTTGGCGATTAGAAATTATATTAAAAAACGTTACTTTTATTATAATCACTTGTATGTAATTTTTTACTTTCAGATTTGAATGTGAAGATAACGAAAACTTTCTCCGGAATACAAATCTACATTTTACATAATGGCAGCAGCATATAGTATGGGACGGAAGCAGGTAATATGTAACAATTGTAATGGTAGTTAATAATAGAGCATGGTAATCATGTTGAACAACTCTCGTCACGCAAAACAGCTACAGTGATTGGACCTCCAAACGACAAAGGAAAAAATATGCATATGAGATATAATTTGTAATTTAGATTGTGTAAAAGAATTAAACTAATTATTAAAAAACCTAGATATTTAATGTCTAGATATTAATATACTGATTGACATGCTAGGATAATAAAAATTTAAGTATTTCTGAAAATTAAGTTAAAAAAACAAATGTATATCAACTGATCTGTAAGAAATGTGAGGCACTTAATCAATTAACGTTATTAACAATCAAAAAACTCAGGAAGGGCAAATCATAGAATAATCTAGAAAATTACATGCAACACCAATTCTAGAAACAATGTATAATATATCTGGCATTTTTTTACATGCATCATGAAGTGCCTAGAAAAACAATGTCAATGTTCAACTTAAATAAAATAAGGAATTCAACATTTTCTTATTTTTAATCATTGAACAATCCTTACATTTTCTGTTTATTTCAACTTTATTGCTACACTTAAATCCAGTACACTTTTAAGCAAATTTTTATTAGATTATATCTATTACCTAAATGAGTTTGAAGCTCTAATGCCTTATATAGTATTTAAAGTTTCATTTGCTTAGTTGTTCCAGCTTACGAATTGAATCTTTATTAGTTGGAGATAACTGTTCTTTAAAATTAGAAATATTTCACTGAACAAAAGTCAATTAGTTTGAGTTGAGCTTGATTATGAAAGTAAATTAATAGTTGTATATTATTATCTGTTTATTACTTTGAATACTCTCAACATCTCATTGGTCTATCAAGTTGACAATTTCAATCAAACCTTAATGATAATGTTGATCTTTCAAAAATAAAATTATCATTTATTATAAACATAGAGTGACTTAAATACTTACATTGACATCCTAAAAGACAAGACAAAAAATTTATTTATGTTTTTCATAGTGTACCTATGTATTGCTTGGAAGAAAAATATGTTTATCCTTTCACTTCATTACATCATTTCTTTTGTCCTGCAAGCCAAAACGTTTCAAATAAAATTGTGTGTACCGTATAATCCGGCATATAATGCGCGCCGCTGTATAACGCACACCCTTATTTTTACGAAGAAATCTGAAATATTAGTATACATTTTTCTTATGTTTTGAAATCTTTTATTCGTGGTATTATCCCAGACTTTTGACAAAATAATTTTCTTTTAGAACTACAACTCTTTTAGTTTATAAGGCAAGTCATTTCTTTTAAATAAAGAGCATTTCAATACATATAGAAGTAAAAAAAGGTTATCCTCATCTCGTTTGTTGTTTTTAAAGCTATAGTTTTTATGCCTGGTGTATAAAGCGCACCCTCAAGTTTCCATCTTATTTTTTGTGATAAAAGTGTGCGTTATACCCCGGATTTTACGGTAACTTAATTTTTTTTGTAAAACAGTTATCCCTTTTGCTCGTTTAAATTGTATAATGATACCCGAACCTATTGTATATTTTTAAAAGAGTTATTTTATTAATTTAAATTTAATCTTGAAACTAGCTCACTAAATTTTTTTAAAATCAAAATTCATCCCAGGGTAATTTTTACTATTTTCTAATAAAATGAATTTTAATATGAAATGTGTATTTCTAAGTTTGATCATTTAATATTTATCTTTTTCTTATACTGACTAAATCGTAAGATTCAAAAACTATGACGCAAAGTTATTTTTTGACTTTATAAAAAATTACTCTTTTCCTTAAAACTATTTCATAATAATGAGCAAATATTACCACAGTCCAAACCAAATCAAGACTTTGCTTAAGGCTTCACGGATATTTCTATAACCCTAGAGTAGGTTATTGATTAATGGCGTCTTGTCCCTTGGGACATATTACGCCAAAGACAGGGTAACACTCACCTCAATCTATAATACGAAATTGATGACTTAGAGTGTGCGGAGACATACATAATGCAGAAGTCTGACTTTCTGATTAAATGTTGATAAGATAAAGCATGAAAGTTAAAATATTGATTAAGTACTATCAACCTAGACTAAGGGCATACATAATGCTTTAAAAACGTATATATTTATTGTAATTCGATAGTTAGGATCAATAATTGAAGATATACACCTGCTGGTAAACGTAAACACTTTACGAAATAAGCGAATTTTAAAGATTTACTAGGTTATCAACCACTTCATTTTAAAGATCATTGCAAGATATGTCCTGTTATACTATATAATGTAAGTATACATTTAAAAATATTGATTGCTGGTTAAGGTATCCGACAACTTTCGAAAACGTTAGTTCGTAAAAGCGCACAGATGAATATATTTTTTCATTATTTAGTGTCACTTAAATTAGAATACACGGATAAAATTGTTTTAAGGACATTATAATATTAAAACACTATTTAAATGCAGTATTTTGTCAACAAAAGGAACTTTGAATGACCTATTTCCAAAACATCCTGCTTCTATGAAAAATGCTTCGATTATTATATTTTGCTTATGTATAACAGACATTTCCACAGGTCTTGAACTAGAAATTTTGAAAAATTCACATTTTCGGAGTTACTATAGATTAATTGCAATAATTATTGGTGTTTTTTTGTTTAAATTAATTCACTTTGAAGTATTAAAATATGGAAAAATCCACTTCTAAGTTATGTGTTCCAAAAATCCTATTTCAGGCTCTGTAGAGAAGTCTGAGCTACATAGAGGCAAAATATTATTATTTTAGACGCATTTTCAATCGAAGGAGAATGCTTTGAATATAGATAATTCTATGTTCATTTTTTGACAAAATATCCAGTTGAAATAATTTTTATTATTATAATATTCTTATGAGACAATTTGACACGTGCATTCTAATTTAAGTGACATTAAACATTTAAAAAAAAACATTCGTTTGTACGCTTTTGAGATACAGCGGTTTCGAACGTAGTCGGATACCTTAAATCAAACCATAGAATAATGTCTGCTATAAGGTAGAGAGTTCAATGGTTATGAGTTATTACTGCAATAGAATTTAAAAGGTTAGGGGATGAATATTGGAAGTTCGCTCCCAACAAATTGAGTGAGAATTTAAATAAAACTCTGAGGAGATGTACGGATATTTAGTAAGAATCAGAAGTTAATCTTATGAAGGAAAACACTTTTTGAATTTCAGTTTGAAAATAATTTTTTGTCGTTGATTTTTTCTTAAATGCTTTGTTCAATTCAATGAAGCTTTAGTAACCAAATGGATATGGTCACTCGGTATTGGCTGTGGTTTTTATCGCCTTTGTGTAGCAAAAAATTGTGATGTTAGTCAAAAATTAATTGTTCAGTTCATAAGTGGTTATCTTACTGTGCATAAATGTTTAAATAATGTAATAAGGCTATGTCTACACAATTGCAGTATTTTGAGGCGTACGATTACTACTTTTAGGACCATGATTCTGAAAAAGCGTATAAAAATATATACTTTTTTAGGATTTTAATATTGTTATCCGTGAATTACAATACTAGTTAAAAATATAACCACAGTTTTTTCTTTAATATTATTTACTAGCAAAATATACAGAAAAAATAGCCTTTTCAAAATGTTCTTCTTTTGCGGAATAATCTTCTATAATTGTAATATTTTACTTTTATTATATCTAAGACTTTTCTACATAGAAATAAATACAATTCATGAAGAATTTACATTATGTACAGATTATTTATCAATCTAAATAAGAAGTTACGTTTTTGTTTAAGTTTCTATATTCTGATATATTAAAATATGAATAAATCAAATTATAATGTATATATTTCAAACCTCCACCTGAAGTCTTGAAGAACTGCATGAAAAACATTTCTAAATAATCTTATACAAATATAGAAATATTTTTTAAGGCGATCACTGTTTTTTCTAAAAATAAGGTTTTTAGAAAAAGGACTTAAAGATAAAAATTACGTAGGAAACAAAAATAAATATATCAGATAAGACAGATTTTTCAAAAAGTATCTTAATATGCTTTTAAAGGGTGTTTTTAAAAAATATGTCTAGTAAATATTTTTTATAAAAAAATAGAAGGAAAAATGAAGGTTTATAAAAAGACTTCAACATTCAATTACAAAATAGCATATTTTTTCAGATGTATTTTTTTAAAATTTCACATTAAAATACTTATAATTCCATTTCTATATTTCCAAGTTTCAGAAGAAAGTCAGTTTTAAAAAGTTAATAATTAAGTTATTCTACTGGATGTAAGGAAATCACCATTTTCTCCAAATTAAAGTTTTTAATGTAGTCTGGTTCCTAATTCCCGACTATGGAAAAATCTGTAAAATAATATATGGGATAATGAGAGAACAATGATTGTATTTTAAAAAATAAGCAATATTTATTTTAACACACAACACATCTTTAATTAAAAATTTTTGAACTTTAATACTAACTTGTTCTTCATCGTTTTCAATTCCTATAAGCTCACTCCCTCTCTCTATATATTTATCTTGTTCAAATTTTCAATCGTTAATAAAATGCTTTCTATTCATCCAATCAAGTTCAACTAAATTTTTTAAACGTGTACTGGTTGACACTTGATATTAATACAGTTTTTTTCGAATATTAATTAAATAATTAACGGTTTTCTCCACGCCATCTTAGATTCGTCTCCATTGGTGTAACAATGTAACTGTTAAGAAAATGTAAAAAGTTGGCGTCGAAACCGGTTTTTCAGCCAAACGAGCCAAACCGGATGTGCATTGTTACAACAATGCAGACAAATCATGCTCTTTTTTAATTTCCACTATTAGTTCACTCTCTCCCTATATGTATATATCTGTTCAAATTTTCAATCGTTAATAAAATACTTTCTATTCATCCATTCAAAGTAGGAATTGACTTAATTTTTTTAATATTACTTGTTTGCATATAATTTTAATGTTAAATAGTGTTCAAATGATAAGATAAAGCATTATTTGTTATGACTAAACCACATTATATCTAATGATGATTGCGGTATGAATGATTATACCATAATCATCATTAGACATAATGTAGTTTAACATAACCAGTTACTTTGCTATCCAGCCAATGATTTTCTAAAGAATTACCAGTTTCAGAGAAATAGTAGTGTAGCTTTGGACGAAATAACCAGCAAAAATTCAAGTTCACAAATAATTTTTATTTATATTTGTCTTTTAGAACTTTATATTTTCATAGCGTTTTATATATACATAAAAGAGTAAAATTGTGACAAAAATTGTTTCTAACATGCATATAACGTGTTCGATTCGTAAAGAAAAACCTTCCTAGAGAAATAAATTCCATTACTTTTGAAATCTTATTTGTTTCAAATTTGTACATGTAAATTGCTTTATGTTCTTTAAACGAATTGGTATGACTTTTTGCAAATATTTAACACAATTTATAAGGCCGCGAAAGAAAGTAGAAAACGAACATTTGTAAACATTTTATCAAATGCAACATTAACAAAAATATTCAAAAACGTAGAATCCTTCAAGATTAGCTGGGATTCAGTATGGCTAATCTTGTTACGAATCCTCGAATTGTGTTTAGTCCGATATTTATGTTGCACACCATCGTTTTTTCTTACAGTGGCAGAAGAACAAATTGATGTGACGAGAAGCTCAAGTTGAGCAATAAATCTCAAGCTTACGGCTAAAGCAATTGGATTTTGCTGAATTTGCTTCGATGCACTACATTTCCCTTGGAACGAAAAATAGTTTTGTTATTCATTTAGAAGATTCTAGAAAAGCTTATAAATTTGATTAGACGTGTTGTTTATTCAATAACGCGCTTAGAGAGGCGAAAATAACTAAAGCACTGAAAAAATTACCATTACTGATAGCACACATACATAGATATTCAAATTGTGTATTAATTTTTAAGGTAAGAAAATGAAATGTTTATTTATTTGAGAATTTAAAAAGATTTAGATAAACTGAGGTAAGAATTAACAATCTAATAACTTTTGATTGAAAACGGGTTTTTATATTGATAGTGTTTATTCGCCTAATACCTTTTTTCGAATGTTTAAAAAGCTATCTTTTTCTATTTTAATTTATTTTTCACGGTACTTTATACAAGACGCAATAATCATCAAGATTGCTATCCTTTTGTAACATTATTTTCATACAAAAACAATCTATCCCCATATCAACATATATCTGTATAATGCGTACAAAAAAATCGGCACTGTGTAAAGACTGAGGTTCCATCTGACAATTTATTTTGTTGAATCCAGGTCACTACGAAAGCCGAATCAACCATATATGTACTACTTTAGATTCATTTGAAGTGAAATTTGAGAAATAATGTCATATTTTTTTAAATATTTTTTTTATAAGAATGTATTACTTTATTTGAATGAAGAAGTATAGGAACATTGCACTTTGTGTACATGTATTCGTCTTAATCTGTAGTGAGCAACATAATATGCGTTTCGTATCTCACAAGTTTAAAGCAGTTACATCTGCTACTCTCAACAGATAATTTTTGAAGACAAATATGTAACTTATCTATTCCTTAAAGTATAAAAAAATGCAAAAAAAATACAAAATGAAATCAATTTATTTATTTGATCCAATTTATCATTTTAAGATACAATATCTCTATAAAAGATGAAAAACAAGGCTTGAATTTGTTAACTAACATATTTGGCACAACAATTGTGTTGTTTATTAGTCGTACATATAATATAGAACTTTCAAGAAATACATTATTGCTTATCACAGCGTAATTTGAAAATATTTTTCTTCGAAATAACTCTTTGTACGTTGTAAAAAAAAATAAATAATTGTACTGATAAGCTTATCACAGATATTTTGTTCTCTTCTGAAACATTATTGTTTGATATACAAGGATTTTATAAGAAAAAATTATTAAAATTGAATGTGTTAATCAACATATAGTTAGACATTCAGCCAATATTCTGTGCATAAGACAAGCAAGATCTTTTAAAAGAAAATAAGAGAAAATGTTTTTCATAAATGTCACTTTTACCTCAGTAAAGAATATATTGGATAAAAAAATTACTTAAAAAGAGAACAATTTTTTAGCCAGAGATGGATTAAATGTTTTATCTTGGATAAACTTCTGACAAAGTAGTTAATGATGTTCTATAAGAACAGCAGGGTATAAAACTGAATTACTTTCTTCGTTATAAATGATTTTAATTTAAACAATCTTAATTTTCACTTCTCAAAATGCCTTTAATGTGTATGATAATTCAACTATCATCCTTTGAAAATAGTAATTCCTGATGCCATACTAGTTCAGTTAAGGGTTAGTTAAACGTTGTTATGAAAGAATAATAATTTGCTTTGAAAATTTTTAGGCAGAAAAAAAAAACAAAGAATATGTAGTATCAAGAAATTTAAAAGACTAACTTTAAAGGATTAGTTTCAGGAAAAAGTGTAATAATTTTGCATAACGCAATACATGTTGAACTAACGATATACGAAAAAGGGAATCATTAATATCTGCTTATCTTTAGTTTACGTTAATTATTTTTTTACGTTTCTTACAACACTTAACGCTTTATAATTAAAACTTATTTAATCTCTTATAATGAGCGGGATTATGATGTACTTAAGTTTAAAGCTTACCACAAATGTAAGGCATTAAATAGAAAGATATAAATTAGCTGTAGCTATTTTTCAGTACCCACATTTTCACACAAACATAGCACAACAAAAATATTTTTTAAACATATTAAACTACAGGTATCTAAAATAGGAATACAAATACGAACATGTTTAAGTTATTAATACATGTTTGTAACACTCCATAAATAATTTGATAAAGTATTTATTGTTGTTGTAGTCGTGTATGACAAAGTGCAAAGGTGTATATAACAAAATAAAGATATAGAAATAAGTCAAATATTGCCAAATCACTGCCGTGGCAACATCCATGGCACGATCCGAGTATAGGATGTCCATGCTGTAGTTTATTGAAAATCATTAGCTCATAAATTAATTTAATAATTCCAAAATAAATTAATAACTCAAAAATTAATTTAATTTAAAGAAATATATGGACAAACTTCTGGTAAAAATAATTAGAGTAATTATTAGTGCAGTTGTGCTAAAAAAATTCAAATTGCAGAGGGCTTAATTATTTGGGCTTACGAAATGTTCTTTTATATATATTATAAAACATATGTATCACAACCAAGTCAAAATAAATCAGAATATGTTTCAAAAACCTTTTATCTTCTTAACTGCCTCCACCTTATATATTCTGCTCCCTCAACTGGTGTCTTAAGTGCCCCGTACGTATATACCCGTCATTTCGAAGTACGATCTTTTCCTTTGTGATACGATTAGTAAAACTATTCCGATGGCTTGGAATGCAATACAGTGGTTTTGTCCATGCTTGAGAAATATTTACTTATTTCAGAGGCAAATTGCTTGTTTGGACCTTTTCTCTCCCTCCCCCGCCGTCCAATATACCACGTAGGTCCACCTAGATAAACGGTGGCACTGTGGAACTAATCGCGTAACATTTAATTGGCAGTTCAGAGTCTTCCACATATCTTTAGAATGCGTTGAAAAAACAGAACTGCATAAAAATGCGCTATTGTAATGCATATTGCTAAAAACTCTATTGAAAACATTTAATGTATATGTTGGGAGTATTCTCATAAATTTCTTTTATTGTTATAGAATGTTAAAATATACAGAAATATGATTAGAAATAAATTATGTATGTTTTTTCATCAATACATCGTAACAAAAAAAAATTCAGTTGAAAAAAAATGAAAATATTCATTTTTTTTTATTATATAAAATCACTACTTTGTTGCAATATGAAAAAAATGTTGTTTATGTAAAATTCTTAGAAATTACTTAAAAAGAAATTAATCAATACATGAATGTAAACTATTTCACATATTGTCTTTATATACTCCTTTATACATACATTTGTATATTCCCTTTATCTATGGCCATTATGTTTTGAATTTATATACTACTATAAGACTAAAAAACAAAGTAATATATAGAACTATAGAAAGATAAGTCGAAAATAATATAGCCACAGTCATATAATACAAATTCTATTTCTTATTATATATATATATATATATACACATAGAAAGTGAGAGAGAGGGATAGGCATACAGGTGAAAATAGGTTAGTATACTAAACAAACTCTAGCCAATGCATGCTATGTTTGCTATGGAAACCAAGCAAAGCATATTCTTTTAGTAGCTCAGTAATACAATAATGTCCATAGATTAATGGAGACATAGGAAATGGATATTAAAAACCATGTTAAAATAATCAATTTTTCGATGTTAGAACTGTATCCGAATACGAGTGACTCTTAAAATATTTATTTATACGGAATTAAAGAGGTTACTATTTAGCAAAAGCAAGGGTTAATTTGAATCAAATTATACGGGAAAAACCAATTACGCATAGTAATTACGAACAACAATTACGATTGTGCAAACGTCATTATTCACAAACCTTCCAAATCCATATCTATAAATGAATCGAATTTATTCACTAAGCCTTGAACACGAACACACGAAAATAAACAAACGTGTTGTTTCCAAGATTTCTTACACCAAAACTACAGTTCTAATTGAGAGAACACCATCTGCTTATGGAACACATCTCATAAATATTTCAGCTTCTAAAATGAAATACCATTGAATATTTAACCAGTTCCATTAAAATTTACCCGCACGCGCTCAACTACTCCGCCCCAAGTATCACTTAACTCAAAACTTCTTCAGTTCCAACCCAGCGCGATTCTTCAATTTTTACAGAGATTTTCCATTTCCAAGAAAGACAGTGCTGCTTTCTCTCGTTAGTATTTCGCACATTTTGACGTATCGTGCGCACATGGCATTATTCTCGTATGACGGCGGGTAATGGATACAAAAGGTTTGGTAAAATGCGAGATTTCGTGTAGTCACGTCAGTCTCCGGAGTAACCGCAAAAGCTCGCTTAAGCGCGCTAAATTATGGTTTCGCATGCCGCCATGAAATGGGCAAGTTTTTAAAGGATCCCAAAAACGGGATCTTATGTTTTTAGAAGGAACGCAATAAGGGAAAGTTTTAGGAAGTTGCTTTTTTTTATTGCTTTCCTTCGAAACGTGCTAGACTCAACACTATGAACTGAGAACTTAGTTGTGAGAAAAAAGAATCCCCTGTTAGGGATGTTTTTGTGCTCGGTAATTGATGATTCGAAGAAGAATGTGAATGCATTAATGTTGTATGTCAGTTTTTAATGTGTCTAGCATTAGTTTGTCGTTAAATTACAGAGTATGAAAAGTTTTATAATTTGAAGTTTGCAAAGGCAGAAAACTTCAGTGTTTGTTATTGCAATTTTTTATGGATGAGTGCTTTGATATTAAAAACCACTTCAGTGTTTTCCTCTTTCTATAAATATTTATGAAAAGTTTTGTTTTTACTAATTTTTGTTTTGTTTTGTTTTTTCAAACTTTGCCAACATGACATTTTACATTCATTTAAATTTTTTATCACCCAAAAATAATAACATACGTTATCCTAAATTTATTTTTAATTCAAGCATTGTTTCTCAAACTGTGCGGCACCCCTTCCCCTAGTGGGCATGATATCTCAACGAGGGTGGCGCGAGCATATTGAAAAGTCATAAACATATAATTATTTTTAAAAATTATTAATTTGCTGAAAGTATATAATCAAAATACATTCTGACATAAGTAAAAAATAAAGTACACATTTACAATGAGATAATAAACTTGTAAATGTATCAGTACTGCACAGTGCACTTCATACTTAATTTAAACAATACTATAAGGGCAAGTTAAATAATTACCATTGACCCCATGGGCTTGTAATATATAAAATTGTATACAAAAATTAACATTTATCGTTGTAATTTGTATGGTTTATAATAAATCCCTACACTGCAGATAAAATGGTAAGCGATTTGTTTGCCAATGCCACCATTTTCCACTCAGGCACGCATATGTGACGTATTGGGGGGGGGAGGAATAAATAAGCCAATCCTCGGGAATAACTAAGTCCTACACAAGCACTGTCTAGGTACTTTTATGCATTTCAAATTTTATGGATAGCAGTGCATAGAAAAGATCGTATTTTGGAAAGACGTATATATACGTCCAGGGCAGTTAACGTTTTGGGTGAGCGAGTCATTTATAAACGCCGGTGAGATTTAAGAGTTCAAAGTCGTATTGTACCTTTAGCGTCAAAGCATAATATTATTGCATTCAATATATTGTTATTGTAAGGAAGGGGGAATCGATGAAAATTATGATTTAATAATGGGTCTCAAATATTAAAAGTTTCAGAAGCACTGAATTAAATGTATTAAAGGAAAGTAGAACAATAAAACGGCAGCCTGTTTTCTTTAAAAAATAGTAACTAAAACTAACTTAAGGAAAATTTACCATTTAATTTCATTTAAATAAACTTCTAATTATAAACAAATCCTTAATAGTTTTCAGTATTTGTTTGAAAACTCTTCCACTTTTTTCCATAATGTAACAAAATTACATAAATTATGAAATATTATCATTTGCAAGTTCAAAAAATAAGTAAATAAATACTTAATGAAAAGAAAGGAACGTTGCACTACAACAAGTAATTACATTTTCGGCTAATGTTTTTATTACAAATTATAAGGTAGGTTCCAAAGTAATTTACATTCACGAATACAAGTATATATATATGATGCGTTGACTGTATTATATCCTTATGGTTAGTATTTTTTTCATGTAAGTTTTTAGCTTAGTTTTCCCTGTATATTTTTTTCTTAATATTCTTCTCTCTATGAGAAAAACCTCATTGTTCTCTATTGATATGTTCATTTTATTTTACTGCCTGGTTTTTGATCCACGTGAGAAAGAAATAGGCCTAATTTTTAAACTTGGCGCTTTATCTATCATGTCAAAAATTTCTGATGTACTGGGATAGTGGTACCATAAAACAGTTTAACCTTAATTCTCTGACCTAATTCAGTGACAGCTTACGAAATCATAATATTCCAAAGACTCTTTCTGTAATTTCAGTTGTTAAATGCCAAAATATGAAAATTTAGCTAAAATTTAGAAGAGAAAAATAATTTATTATTACTAAAATGGGGAAAAAATAGGCAAAAATTGACATTAAATATTATAAGCGCGGCCCATTGTGTACCAAAAGTTTATGAACAAATTTTCAATTTTTCAATTCTGATGTGTTGCTATGTTATTATATTTTGAAGTGACCTTCAGCATAGGAGATATTTTAAGTTTTACAAAAAGTAGAGCACTTTAACTTAGTTGTTATATAAAATTGATTAAAAAAAACAGTGATTATATTCACATAAGGAACTGTAGATTTTCTAATAAAACAGTGATTAACAAATCTGAAGGTTAAAACACTTCTACTATTATACAGAACTTACACAAAAAATGTCAGTTAATTATTTTCACATTTTTTTTGAGCAATCACTGGGGCGTTTGAGCATTTTCAAAAAAACTCATTTCGAGTAAAATGCGTTTTAAAGTATGAGATTATGCTTAAAGTAATGACATCTGCTCTTACTAGAACACTTATTGGTTTTGTTCTAGTAAACGGAAATAAGTTTGATATTTTTATAAAGCTATAAAGATGGTCTATAAAATAAAATCAGAAAACAAATTTGTCCATTTTTGGCAAAATTCACAATTTTAGGGTTGTCGGATACCTTAAGTCAAAATAAATTTTGTTTTACTTCCTTTCAGAAAATTTGTAATTTTTTAAGTGTTTTTGACAAGCACTCGTAGGGACAAGCACTCTCCCACTCGTAGGGTTATCACGCCTCTAGGTGGCGCGCATTACAGTTTGAGAAACGCTGTTCTACAGTAAAACTATAACAAAAAATTCAAGAGAATCATATATCTCCTTATACCGAACTTCAGAATTTAATATAAACCAGAAGATAATTATCTTTGCATAGTTTCCAGTACAAGATATTTTCACAAGAACTATTATTGTCCAAGAAACTTTACTGACAGCTTGTTAATAGGAATACTTTCTTTAAAGCTTACTGAAAACTCAGTGTTCGCAAGAACAACAGTTTTGAACGCGATAAACATGCCAGGCAACTAACCGACGTGTCCAAACTAATTTGCTTTGCTTAGTAGAAATAATCCTTTCAAAAGTAGTTGAAGTACTTAATTTTCTAGCACTTTATTAGTTCTTGGTGAAAGCCCACACGACCGATGCGTTTGAACGCCGCTAAAACAAATTACCGGCACTGGTGTTGTTTCACAAGTTCCCGCACCCTCCCAATGTAAGATAAATTTAAAATAAGTAGAGATTAGTTTATTCTTACATAACAGTTCCATAATTCACAAACACGTGACTTTCCTTTAAAGCAAAACATGTCCTGTAAAGAGAACCATGCTTTTGGATTGTATTTAGCATGTTCGGTTATTATCGTTGATTGTCTTTATTCCTTGTCTATCAATACAATTGATTCTTTTGTAATTAATTATAATCATAGTTACAAGCTCTTCCATTTCGAATGTGGATTTTATATTTATAAATTTAGTTTGTGGATATGTTCGAAACCTGAAGCTAAAAGTAAAATTTCAAACTATTATTTTGATAGAATCGCGGGATTAATTAGTTTATCAGAACTAATTTGAAATAGGAGTGCTACGTGCCAAGAAGCGCTTGTTTTCGAGTTAAATGCAATCCAAGATGGCGGTTTACCGGTAACAAATCGTGTGTAAAATAATTATAAAGAACTGATTTAAAATATATTTCTAATGCAGAATAAAGAAATTGAATTTTTAATCAATGTCAACAAATAAGAAATATCAATGTAATATAAAAAAAATTATGTATAATAATAATAATGTTATGTATTTTTATTATCATAATATATAATTTAATAGTAATTATATATACTATTCATTATATATGTATTATAATGTACACATTTCAGATATCTTCTTAAAAAAGAGGCTGTGCGTTATGCGGTGCGTGCACTTAAAAGTTAACCGCTTCCCTTATAAATTTTTTAAAAAGAAACTGGAAAAAATCATCACATTGTTTACTTTATTATTAAATACAATGAAACAAAGCAAAACAAATATGTAGACTTTAATTAAAATTGTTATATTTTTTTACGTGTAAAAGCATTTAGTTTTAATATTAGTGTACTATCCCGAGTTATCTCGTTCAAATGGAAAAAAGTTAATATTAGTCTTTGTATGATTGTTTTGAAACAAGGGTCATACAAAATTATTTCTGATCTTTTCTTACTGACTTACCTCTGAATCTATTAAGGAAAGAGTAACTATCTCGTTGATTTAATTTTTTTTTTCAGTAGCAGGATAACATCTGAAAATGCATTGAAGTTAACCTGAGTGATAAAGACTAATGCTGTTCCTGATAGCAGAAACTTCACGTATTTACTGACATTATTTTTCAATAATTTCATTTAAATTACTTGGTAATCGTAAACTCCAGATTTACAGAAAAAAATGCAGGAATTCACAAGCTTAAAATAAATGAAAAAAAAATATTCTTATAGTAATTTTCCTTCTTTTTCTGGGTGTAGAAGGAGCAACTAAATGCTGGTTGATTTTAAATATCTACACTACTCCTTTTGTTATTGTATTCAACTACACATTTAGACTTGGACTTTGTATCTCCCCGTTTGTTTGCCACATCCTTAATTTCGATTGTATGTATTGTTGAAGGTAGACTAACATCCTTCTTATATTTCCATTTCATTACAGTTACTTTCCTTCTCTGATACCCAACATATTTTTTTTCCCTTTTTTAAAAATTTCTTTGTCTTTAGATCTCGGGGTAAAACTTTTCTATTCAATTGGAGTGTTCCACACATCAGTCTTCCTTTTGACTAACGTATCAGCCAAACCTGGCGAGTTATAAAAATTGTCCAAATTGCCAATCAAAGCTGAATACTTCTTTTCATTTCCTCCAGACCGAGTAAAGCCGTGATAGAACAAAACATACTGAAAAATTCTGCTTTGCCCGAGATTTCTCGGGATAATAATTAATTGAAATATATATGAACCCGAGATAACTCGGGATAATCAGGCAAGCGGATAAAAAA
Source organism: Trichonephila clavata (assembly GCA_019973975.1). Taxonomy (NCBI): domain Eukaryota; kingdom Metazoa; phylum Arthropoda; class Arachnida; order Araneae; family Nephilidae; genus Trichonephila; species Trichonephila clavata. The sequence continues at coordinate 374,567 of BMAO01037854.1, forward strand.
GGCAGCTTGGAAGTATAGGTGCGCGTTATACTCCGGATTTTAAGGCATTTAAAACAAAATTTCGTGGGATTTAGCTCCCGAATCTTACAGGACCATAGCGTTGCTCAGAGTAAATATTAGTATATAACGTTTTATGATAAAATCCTATTACAGTTTAAACTTTTGGCAAAGAAGAAAAACGAACTGTGCCAATTGTGACGGTAGCTCTTTTTAATGCATTAGACTTCTATGCAATATGGGGATATTAATTCGACAAGTTAGCAATAAATAAAGGGTTGGGATAAAATAGGATCTACCCTGTTTATTTTGACGTAAAAAATGTTTTTAAAAAATCATTCGAAAAAACATATCAGTATATAATTTTTGAATCAATAGGTCCTATCCATCGGAATCAATAAGTAGTGTTATTAGGCATTTACTTTCCTTTGTTCAAATATTCTTTATTATTGCTCAAAATTATACTTATCAAATAACAAAAAACACAGTAATATATTATTAATGTTAATAAAATGAACTGAGTAATAAAAATAGGATAAAGATGGTGAATATTTTATCTTTGGCACCGATTGATTTCCTTTTTTTTTACTCTAAAAGTTAGCGTTTTTGTATTTGCGTTCAGTAAACATTAAATTTCGTATATATATATATATATGACGTAAGATCTATTGCATTGATACTGCATTTTACGTTACGAGAATGAATTTGCCCTGTGTACAATATATTCTGTAAAATACTTGACTTTACTAATAGTTATCACCACATTGCATTTTAGGCTATTATAAATTCATTTCCATGAACTTCGTATCATTCATTTCCAATTCAAATTTGAGCGTAATTTAGAAGCATCCATGTTTCAACCCTTGTTTTCGTTACTGAATGAAACGATATTAAATAAGAAGATTTATTTGAAGTTTCGTTCTTCAGAATCTAATTAGATTACTGATCAGAACTTTATCTTGATGAAATTAGTTCCCTTAATTTGAAACAGAAATAAGTGCTACAGATACTTCTGAACTAAATTCCGAAAACGAGGATAAATATTATTTTGTACTAAGCAAGCATTAAAATTTTACATAAGCTTGGTTTTGAACTCAAAAGGCATGGATTCTCTCTATTTTTAAAAGTTTATAAAACTATTATTTCCTTTTGTTGATGGAGAAAATGAAATATCGTTTGTTAGTAAAATATTATTTCAGATCAAACCTTTGTTTTGAGAATATATTTATTCATTGGCAAAGAATAATCTAAAATATTTTCCCAAATAGATGCTGAGACAGTTGACATAGCTTCTCATGCGTTATATTATATGTAGGGATTGCGATACCTATATACTGAATACCGGTATTTTGAACAATTTGTACAATTTTGTAATACCGGTATTCACAAGTTTAACCCCTGGTTTTTCGGTATCTACTAGAAATTGTTTAAATTGTCTCCATATATGTTTTGGGATCGCCAACCTTGCAAACTAGTATATTTTTTTGTTTATGTCTCCCTAACAGACGAAATTAATTAGACTGTGAATATAAAGTTGCATCATACAACCGAGGGAAGAGATAAAATATGTGAGTTACCCAAGAAGGCTGGTCCAAACTATTATATTACAGCTCAGAACACAATACTGCACACACTCAGGATTCGTAGTCTGATATTCGTATCTGTGAAAACAAGGCTGTAATTGTGAAGAAAGTGTGCGTAATATTTCAATATTTTTTAATGTGGAAATTTTGTTATTCACATTGTATTTGCATATCATATTTGTATTTACATGTCATCATGATTTTAATACTGAAAATGAAATTTAAAAAAAAAGACTAACCAATTCAAATTTGATCAAGTTTATAGTAAATTTTCTTAAAAATTTTTAACCACTAACCTTATTCACATTCAGAAAAATTCGGTACAATTATCGAAGATGATTATGACACTATTGTCGATTGTGAAAAGAAATTGCCTCTTGAACAAAAAATAGAATTAGCCGTTTCTAAAAACATTCTAACAAACCAAATTACAATACAGAAATCAGCTTTATCTAAAACCATCCGACAAGAAATCGATTTATTTGAAGATAAGAAATTTTGAGATCACTACTTGGAAAAAGTATGTCGCATATTGCTAATAATACTACCAACTAGTGTAGATGGTAAAAGAGCGTTTTCGATGATCTGGTAATGCGTTTGAGGCTTAACGGCAGTACAAATTTGTAATAGTACCATAGATTAAATAATGATATTTAAACGTTTTTTATTTAAATAAATAAAATGTTCCTCTACTTTTTTGTGATTTTTTATATACTGTTTTAATTTAAAAGCTAGAAATTAATTTTTTGTGATATTTACTCTCTCTAATAAAACTGACACGAAAAACAAAGAAACACCTGTATTTTCTTTCTTTTCTAAAATTTCGACTACCGGTATTAAAACCGGTATCCGGTATTAAGATCTAAAAAATACCGAATACTGGTGTTGAACTTTTGGTCCGATATTGCATTTCGTAATTATATGTCATAGAAAGTTTAAAATTGTTTTATCTTTATTATTAAATTTCTGAAATATTTAAATTCAAGTATATTTATGCTTAGAAGACTCAAATTTTGTAACACCATCTAATTTGTCAGATGAATTTTCTTTAACTTTACCTCAACTACAATTCTTTTCCTTGATTAGAATCTTGATATTTTGGAGTAGATAGAAATTAGTGATAGATTACAATATCTACGATTAAAGTACTGCAAAATAAAAGTAATTTATACTTCGTTATAAAAAAGTACGCTTTCTTTTTTAACTTTTTGCACAAATTGTATGGAAAGTTAGTTCACATACAAACAATGTAAAACTTATACTGGATTAACCTAATGCACAGAATCTACCTAATCCACGTAAATATACTACACAAATGTTTAAATTAGAAAACTGGAAATACCTAACGAAAGTAATTTTATTGTAATAGTAAAGGATTTTCTTTATTTGCTACATTTAAAAATATATTTTTTTTTCATATCAAGCAAATAGGAAATAACTAGAGTCACTAGAAAATATTTCAGATTACTTTTTCTAGATTCACACATGACTTAGCAATGTAATTTTCTACTATGTTTCTATTATTATTTAGTAGTCCATTACTGTCCACCTGAAAGTTTCCAGCACATTTTTTTAGATGGTAAGGTAGATGGTTCACGTTTATCAGCTGAACAAATCACATAAGCTGTAGTAATATAAACTTTAGCATTTTTTGTATTTAAATCAGTGCTTCTCAAACTATCAATGTTCGCGACTCAATATCCAATCATTATTTTCATCCTATCCCTCTCCATACAATAACAATGTATGGCATTCAATAATACTGTAGTTTGAGGCTAAAGCTACAATATGACTTTAACCTCTTAAGGACCACCGGCGTATATAATCAACTCTCTCAGTTAAAGCATTAAAATTCTAGACGTATATATACGTCTTCCCGAAGTACGATCTTTTTTGTGCACTGCTATCCATAAAATTATTCCGAATGCATTGAAATGCAATAGAATGACCTTGCAGTGTTTGCGAAGGATTTACTTATTTATTCCTTTTCTCCCCTTCCCCCTTTCCCAAAAACATCACATACGTGTGTCTACGTGGAAAATGGTGGCAATAGGGAGCGAATCACGTAACTTTTAATCAGCAGTTAATGGATTAATTATAAACTGTACAAATTATCAAGATAGGTGTTAATACAAGATCATGTGTTCACTGGTAATTATCAAACTTGTCTTAAATTAATATTATTAAATTAATTATAAAATACAACGTACAGTACTGATACTTTTTTATAAGTGTATTATATCTGTGTAAATGTGTATTTTTTATTATGTCAGAATGTATTTTGTTTGTTTACAGCAAATTAATAATTTTTTTAATAATCTTTTATTTTGATTTTTCAATATGCTCGGGCCCCCCTCGTTCAGTTATCATGTACTCTTAGGGTTGCACGCCCCACAGTTTGAAAAATGCTGACTTAAACAGTAGAATAAATATTTCTTTCACCTTAATAAGATTTAAAATTATTCAAAAAATTAATTATAGCTTACATGCTGGTCCATGGTATTTTTACAGTTTCACAATGCATTAATTTAACAGATAATTCTTCTTTACTGATTGCTACAATCATGTGTCCTTTCTCAGAAACACGAAACTGTTTTAGAAAATCACATGATTAAATGCTTCAAAGTGTTCTAGTGTATACGCAAATAATTTTCCTAAGAAATGCTCTTGAATTTTGAGACTCTAAAATAGCTCGCTTTACGATGTTGAAATATTTAATGGAATGTACTCAATTTCATATTATAATATTTTCATATGATACCAAACAATTATCATTTGTTAACTTGCTTAAGTTTGTTGAGAAATAAGTTCCATAAAATGACATGTGACACAATTGTTTGAGAAAAATTATTAATATATAGATTTATAAATATAGATTTTGCTATCGTTTAACGAATAACCAGATATGAACTGAACAAATGGCTAACATTTTCTTCCAACAAATCTTCTTTATAAAGAAGATAATATATATATATATATTTGAAATTTCAGAATGGAATACAGAAATACAATATATTATTTTTTTAGTTTGAGTATCAAAATATCATGTAGACATACTTAAGTTGAAACAATTTGCAAGAAAATGAATGCCAATGAACAAAATGAAACTAGGAAGGGACAAAAATAGAACATGGATAAACAGTATGAGAACCCCCCCCCCCATGTTTTCATCTCATTAAATTACCTGGAACTATTATAACTTTATTTGGGAAAATGTGCACAACATTATCATTTTCTCTGAGTTTACGCGAAATGCTGCAACAGTTCACATAATTATTTTCTGATTTCATGGAACATGAAGATTGTTTAAAGTTGTTTTTTTCTTTTCGTAACTAAGATTAATGTCTATTCAGAACACTTCCGTGCTAAAATCCATAAAAGTGTATTTTGAATGTATCTGCAATAACGGATTGCATGACTTCAAATGCTAAATCGATGTAAATATAATAGTGATAAAAATATAAATAGAATTTTCACAACACTGTTCATTGCGTGAAATTTAAATTTCGGAGAAGAATAAAAATATTTTTTTTTTAAATTATACAATTTTATAAATTTTTTGTAAAGTGAAAATAACAATGGAATATTGTATAAACAACATATATATTTTAATAATCACGCGGAGTATAGTATTTCTCGCATGATATTGGTCAATTTAATTTTAACTTACTCTTTTATTTATGAAAATATTTTTTATTCATGGAAATTATTTCTGTAAAATATTATTTTGAAGAATATAAAAATATTTGAGATAGAACAAACACACAGCAATGCAATACTCCGTCAGCCACGATATTTTCAACTTGCGTGCTGAAATATAAATTTGTATTTCATTCTCTTAATAACTTAAACTCAAAATCACTAAATACACCAATTTTATTAGAATGCACAACTTTGAAAATAATTATTTTTCCTCTATTTCGAAGTGAATTACCGTTGATGAAATCTTTTGACATGATTAAACCTTTATATTTTCATGAAATAAATTTTAACACTAAATGATTTTACTTTTTACTAAGAATGAACCATCATTCTGGGCAGAATTGAGTTTACAATTTACAAACTAAAATTTAAAGGAAATACTTCGGGACACAGCACACACACAAACCATATGCACACCACCCACACATATCATATATACACCCCCACCCACACATATATATATATATATATATATATAAAAGAGAGAAAGAACCAAAGAAATTTTAAAAAAAACATAATTACGGTATTAGCTTAAGAAATGTATAACAAAATTTGGGTAAAAAAAGGTTAAAAAACGCCTTCAATAAAACATGCATAAATAGAATTCCTTAGCACAGGAAACTTGAAAAAGAAATTTTACTATAATAGCATTAAAAAAAACAATTTCAATAAACAATTTTGACAAGGAATTTTTCTTTTCAATATAATATTGCATAAGAAATATTCAAATATTAAAAAACAATTAATATAAACCGTCAAACGTTCTTAATTGTATATTAGTTGCAATATATATTTTATTTTGTGTCAAAAATAAATACTTACTGACTTGGTTACCATTTCGTTTATAAAATAAAATTTAACATTAAACCATTAATTTATTAAATCATATATAAGCATAACAAGTCATATGACATAACGTATTGTACTCTTAGCAGAGATAGAAAAACACTGTACAGTTCACATTTACCTTACATAATTGCAAAAAATAACTTTATTATCAATTAAAAAGTCTTTTTTCTTAAAACTAAAAGGCAGAACAATATTTATATATATTTTGTCTTATAATATAATACAAAAATGATATGACAAACACATATACAAAAATTTAAAAATTTACAATTATATTTTCCTTCGCAAATATTAATAGTTTTCTCATAAATTGTACACAAAAAAAAAACCAAAAGAAAATTTCATTACAGAAGAGAAATATAAGAAGCCCCTTTCTAACAATGATATTCTTAAGCGCTACTTTTAAACTAGAAAAACACTGACTATTTCCCAGAATCCTTTTAGCAGTAATTGCTCATGCGAAACACTCTTCAAGGATAAAGAGTGAATAAATGACGTCGGTATCATTTTCTTTAGGAAGTTATTCTACCAAAAAACCATCGTTGTTGGAAGAAAATATGTCCACATTGATGAACGAAAGAGCGGATTTAGGATTTGAATAAGTCTTCGTATGGTAGTTAAAATAAGTAAGAAAAGCTGTGTAAAAAGAAATATTTAAATTTCGATATTAACTCGAAATTGTATGGATTATTTTTTTTCTTTCTCTCTCCAGGAATTTATCATTGGATTTTATAGTTGAGTGAATTCGGAAACTACTGTTCGGTTTTATGAAGGAAAACTTCAACGACACGGAAAAAAAATTCCGAAATTCTTGTGATATATAATAACGATATTTATGAAAAAAAGTTAATTACAATCAGGAAGCCTTTTTTTTCTCATATTCAAGATAAAAAGTCCAACTTTGATTATTTCCTAATTAAAAGGGAGGAAGGAAAAAAGAATGATTTATGAAAACGTCAATAGTTATCAAGGTGTTCCTCCTTTTTTTTTCTAATAATATAAAAAAAAACGTCCCCCTTGGTACTTAAAGCTACTTAAAAAATATTTAAAAAAAATATTTTGTATAGTTGTTTGTTCTGAAAAAAAAAAAAACACTGAGAAAATTTGATAGCGTGCATTAAATAAATGGATAGAATGCGATAAACTCCATAACTAATGTTTGTACTTTTTTTAAATTGAACTTTCTATCCTAAATGCAGCTTAGGTATTTTTAATTTAATTTAATTATAAAGATATCATTATTTTTTCTCATAATTAATTGCAATTATTTGTAGTTCAACGACTTTTAATCGTATTTTCTCCATTTTGTTATTATTTGCATTTGATAGGTGGAAGTATTTTTAGTTTAACCAGTCATGATTGTTTAAAAATGCTAGATAACACAAATACAAAATCGCAAACCGAAGTTATTTGATGTAGACGGTTTTATAAAGTTAACAAAGTAGTCTGCTGGTTCGAATAGTCTTTTCTGCATTATTTCCTCGTGACATGCTAATATTTTTTATTCGTTGTTTTGTTGATAAAACACGCTCTTCGTTGCAGTCTATATTTTTTAAATTTATAACTCTTTTTTTCAATTTATCTGAGACCCGCTGTCGAATTCCCAATGCTGATCTTCTGATTGAACTGGGTCTAAGCACTCAAGTCCTGGCTCTTGATCATGCATTTCTATGAGCTCATCAATTGGTTCAGCTTCTGGTTGTGGAATCCAGAAGTTCTTGAACATCAATACTATCAATTTCTTAATTTATTTGTCTGGTAAGATCACACACCAATTTCCCCATTTTTTTTTCTGAAACAGAAGACGAATCGATGAGATTTGAAAATTGCATAACTCTGGGTTTGCGTAAGTAGGGATAGCGTATGTCGAGATATTACTATATTTGCTAATTTAAAAAATTCAAAAGAGATATATTTTATGGATATATTTATATTTGAATAAAACATGTATATTCATCTGGAAGAAACAATATAAAATGTAATTCATGGCTGAAGGTGAAAAAATCGTAAAATAATCAGAAAAAAGAGAGTAACAAATCCAAGAAATGTACAATCAGTTTATCAAATAATAATTTATGCCTTACTAAATGGTTATCTTCTTTATAAAATTCCATAAGAATGTAACCATGAAGTTATTTTTACTTTTTTGATTAATTCTACGTATAGTTATTTACTATGCATGTTTGTATCTTTCAAGTGTGTAATACACATGAAAAACACATTCTTCAATTAATTTAAGATAATTTTAGTTTGCGTACGCAGGTCATTACTACCTCAGGTATTTTATGGAAACACCCGTAGCATAAGAGTTTTATACAGCATATACTTTCATAAAAACAAAGAAACGAGTCTTACAGTAGTCGCATATGATGTGTAACATCTGACTTGTTATCATGGTAAATAAGCAATAGTGACTTTAATCCTGAAAGAAATGAATCGGTTATGACTGGAAATAATTTCTATCGAATAATTATATCTTTAATGAAAATTTTATTTAATTAACACAAGGAGTAATGCAGTTTTTTTTATCAAAAATATTTATTATTGTTCAATTTGGGGAAGAGCGGAGACAATAGATTTATGAAAACTAAAGTATGACACATATACTTGTGATTTCAAAGTATTTAAAGATCGTTGAAAAACGGCGTCAATAACAGTACCACTGTTAGTTGTCGAAACATTTCGATTAGTGTTCATTTCGAGCTTGAGTCCATCGTTCAGAAAAGCTATGAGTGGCTCAGCTTCTGGCAAACTTAAGTTAACGTTAAAATCACCACTCAAAATCATGGGAAGCGAGTGATAGTTTTTTTTTTTTAAAGAGCAGAACCACCTTTGGTGTACGGTAAAATTACAAAATGCAAGAAATCTTTAATTTTTTTAACTGTTTGATTTGGAGAAATGTATGGGATCACCAAAATGACAAGACTTGCTGGTATGTGCGGTAGGCGGGCGTCTTAATTGCTACTACAGTTGGACCCCCAGACGAGGGTAGCAAAGAGACACCGTCAAGCGCATGCTTAAAAATTAGAAATATTACAGAAAATTAAAAAATACCCGTTTACTTAATTAGTTAGTTTTTTTAATCGAGAAATCTTTTTTAATCACAATTAAAAATATTATAATGACAGCGCAGGAATTAACCTCAAAGTATGAAAATGATAAGCACTTAAATATATATTCAAATAATTCCATATTACTTACTCCTATTTTTTTAAGAATGATGAGCTTTGTCAGACGCTTACCAGGAAATATAATTATTAATATATAGTTTACACATATATAAATATATCTTCAGATTTCACACACAACGAGCCCTGAGACTTTGACAATTGAGCGTAAGAATCACAAGTTTATTCTGGATGAAGTCTAATAAGACTTGCTTGTTTGTGAGGTAGGCCGGCGTCTTAATTGCTACTACAGTTGGACCCCCAGACGAGGCTAGCGAGGAGAGGCGCTGAATTGGTCAAATCAAACAGCGCGCGCTTCCCTCAACTTCCAGTTACGCATTTCCGTCCTTTTTCACGAAATGAGTCCAACAAATATCCAGCAACGAGAGTAAAGATGTTACACATCAAAAATTTTACGATTAACGTGGTTTTTTCTCCTTTAAATCATACCAGTCAACAGGTGTACTAAAATGAAGAATTTGAACATGATCAGCTTAAATATGAGGTTCGTCTATGTATAATTGCAAAAATGTGAAAGTTTATTTTATTTTTTATTTATAAATAATGTTTTTTAATTTTTTATTTTAATATTTACATAAGATTTCAATTGTGTGTTTTTGCAATCGAAATAATTGTACAAATTATTTATTTACTTGAAGAAGTATACATTTCATAACATGTATTTTTTTGTTTGTTTTTGAATAACCTATTTTTATGTAAACCATAATATAAAGTAAAGAATATCTCACAATAAGCAGTGTTAGAGTATATCCACATTTACATTTTCTTGAACCTGATACAACACAAATATACTTATAATTAATTTTGTATAGTTTTATTGTTATTCCAACAACAGTCTTTTAATAAAAACTAGACATTTTAGTATATATACACTAATAATTGCTTATGCTTATCTTTCTATTTTTGATGTATCGATATTATGAGCGATACATACAACATCAATCATATGACGTCTAATAATTTATGTCACAACACCTCTTATTTGACATGTCTTGTTTTTATGGATAGAAAAAAATGCTACATCTTATTTTTATCAATAAAATTTGAAGTGGAAAAAATGATGTATTAAACTATATTTGTTTTATGCTTTCGTGTACGTTTAAACATTTATGTAGAGATCTCATCATGTCTATATCAATATTATTCAAAAATTGTAATGTAGAACAGGCTTTGTAAGTTTTACATAGATAAAATAATAAAAATGTGATTTTCAAGCAAAGCACTCCAAACTACATTGAAATAATAAGTCAGAAAATAAAAGGAAATTGATAACTTTTTAGATGAAGTTCTTAGATTAAAATTTTACATTTGTATTGCTATCAGTAACATAGGTGCAACCAGAAGTGTTATCTTCTTTGATGAGAAATATGATTTGCTATTTTTATACCCAGTTCTAAGAGAGATTTATATTGATTTTATGAAGAATGCAATGAATGCAGATGGACAGTGAAATTGCTAAGAAATATATGTATCTACAATTTAAGGTTTCCGACTACTTGCGACAACTTTTTAAGAAGAAAATTGGAAACATGAGGATTTTTTTGTGGTTTTTAGATTTTTTTAGGACATTTTTAGAAAATTATGCTAAAATTAAGAACGGAAAATGAAATTTTTACTACCAAATTGGGGAAAAAATTTGTAAAAAGTTACCAAAAATAACATAAACGGGGCCCATTCTGTACCAAAAGTTGAAGAAGAAATTTTCAATTTTTCATTTCTGATGAGTTGCTATGTATTTATTTTTAAAATGACGTTCAGGATAAGAGATAATTTAATTTTTCCAAAAACTAGAGCACTTTATCTTTGTTATTATATGAAATTGCTTAAACATTTTGCTTGAGCATTTTCAAAAAAACACATTTCGAGTAAAATGCGTTTTAAATTATGGCATCTTGCTTAAATTAATGACATCTGTTTTTATTAAAACATTTGTAGTTTTTGTTCTAGAGTACGAAAAATAATAAACTTGGTATTTTTATAAAGTTAATAAGATAGCCAATAAAAAGAAACAATAAAAAATTGTCAATGTTTGGCAAAATTCACAATTTTAGGGTAGTCGGATACATTAACTTTAGCTCTAGGAAAAATAAAAATGTTAAGGAAATACTCTTTTAAAAGTGTTAAAAAATGTGAAAGAATTCATGTACGAGTATGTTCAACAAGGGCAAATTTTTTGATATAGAAAAAAAAATTCTACACATACATATCAAAATCATCTTAAGACGTAACTTCTTTTCAGTTTACTAAACTTCAAATTAGTTATAGTCAAAACTTTTTTGTCTTTACCTCTAAGGAAACAAATGTCTAGTAAATTTCTGTCATAAAAAAAAATAGTTTGCATTGAGGTTTAAGTGATTTTGTAAATTTAAATAAAAACGCTTTTAAGTATAGTACTTTCATACAGGTTACAAGAAGAGAAATGCCTTAAAAGTATCTCTGCAAAACTGAAACAATCAAAAAATTAATTTGTCACAATAAAATAGGTATCTAATTATCAAATACATTCTAATTTATGTTCAACCTGCTCGAGAACGGCTGAACTATTTGAGCAATTCATAGCGGAAAAGTTGGAAAATTTTCAAATTAATTTCCAGCTATCTCCAAAATATGGGCTTCCCTTTCCGTTATTTATTGGGGAACAAATGAGGTGCCTTTTTCGTTCGCAGCTGAAAATTACGGCTATAATTAATAAATAAATGGTAGGAATACCTGGGAATAATGTTGGTGTAAATTTATTATGTCTTCAAATGCGCTTTATTAGTCTGTGGTTATTGAGAAGACCTGAAGGTAAGGTATTATTATACTCGTTCTGTCCGTCTATCTTGAAGTTTGACCGCAACGATTAATCATTAAAATTCATACCTTCGCTTAATAATTATGAAAACGAGTTAATTAAAGATTTAAATTAGAATAAAATATATAAAATACTCCAGGTTACTAAATGGGAAATGCGATAGTAACAAAAGATTACAAAAGAAGGATTCTGTTAAAAAAATGGAAATTTGCTTGAGGGGAAAATTATCTTTATAGAAGGATGTTAAATAATTAAATAAACGTAAATTCAAATTTTAAGATAATTCTTTAATCGATATGAAAGGACTATAGGGAGGAGATATCAATATCTTTCCTCAGTAGTTAATCAAATTATCTATATCCAAATTTAAAGTAAGAAAAAAATCTCTTAATTTATTAAAAAGGTATAAAAAATAGTTTTCAATAAAAAAAAGAAGAATTTTTTCGCTTGTTTTGAATAGTACAATTTTTTAAACCATCTGGTTCCTTATTATATTTTTTGCATATCAATGTATTATTTGCACTTAAGAAGATTCAAATATATATATAATAATGTGGTTTATCAATCGCTGACAATATTATGAATAATAGACAAGCGATAATATCTCGATTTTTTTAAAAAAACTATTTTTAATATTTTTTTTTCTTAGAAAATGATGTTTTTGAGATAATTTTCTCGTTTTGGCGAATTCAGATTTGCAAGAATCTCGATTTAGTGATCTTTTCAGGATGAATTACTTTCATGATAACTCTTATAATATACCTTTTATTTTTAATTATTAACGCGTCTACGGACATATTTTCTTTGTGACTTCATTCTGTGTCAAAAATATAATTTTACAAATATTGCTTTAATCTCACATCTATAAAACTTGGGCTGAAAAATGTTTTTCTAACTGCATCCTCCTATTTCTAAATATGATATTGCCTACAAGTAAATTTTATATTTTTTTAGAGTAATAACGCATTATTTTATTGATATTAGGTCGTTGAAGATAACTTTTTTCTTAGCCATGTTGGGCTATAATATCCCATCGAGTATTAAGAATGACAGTATTGAATTCATATTTCAAAGTGTAAATTAAGATATTTGATATGGAAAAATGTTATTACGGACATTAATTAATATATTTATATTTCAGATGAAAAATTAATTTAATCTAAAATTTTTTTTAAAAAAAACTACAAAAACTAACATTTGTGGAGATGAGTGAAGTTGAACTTAGTTGATACTGTAATAGACCTATAATGCCGAAATTACTTTTAAAATGCAACTATTTTTGATTAGTGCAGCCTGCTGTTAGTGTTTAATTAACAAATTAGTATTTTTCTTAACAAATTTTCTAATCATATACCTCCGAATAATTTCAAACTGTGCACAATACTTTTATGTTATCAAAGACAATAAAAACTTTTTAGATGAAAATAATGAAAAACATAACTGAAAATAAATTAAAAAAAAAACTCATTTGTTAAATTTGTAATAGGCATGATAATTTCCACATTCCTTCTTAGAGTTAAAATTATAATTATTTTTTATGGATGCCATCTTAATAGTAATATACCTTATTCTATGCACAAAATTAAGCACGTAATTTTGTAAAGTATCAAGATTTTTTTTATAGTTACGAAGTGAAATAATATGTTATTATTTTTATTAAATGAAAAAAAATATATAATGCAATAAGTAATGCATACACACATATATATACCACTTAAAACATAATAAATATTTTTACGCTAAGTTCATAAATATTTATCAGTCTTTTTATAGGATTGTTAACACATATATTCAAAGTAAAATGAGTTATTATCATTATTAGAGATTATAAGTAAGTAATCCGATTATAGAGAATAAAATAAAAGAACCAGATACAAATAAAACGTCAATTTTTATTTACATTTACGAAAAACAAATTAATATTTATACAACTTGACTTCATCAAGACTCTTTTGTTATTTGAAGTAATTTTGGCATTCAGGTCATCTTTTATTTTTTTATTTATTACATAATGTGGAAAAGTTTGCGATCTGTAGTGCAACAATCAAATTTTACGAGTTAATAAAAATAAACAAATTAAGAGTAGGAATGTTCTACCGATCTTTCAAATATTGTAAGCAGACCTAAATTTTTTTAATGCAATGTCTTTCAGCATTGGTTATATGTTTTTCTTATTGAAATCATTAAACTTAACACTGAATAGCATTATTATGTAAAGTATGATGAGACACATAGCTGATACCTTTGCGTCTCATCGAGCAAAAAATAAATATAAAATATACAATATCATAAATATCACACATATATAAACACATGGGAAAAAAATCACATCTAAAACTTACCTATCACAGGCTTCAAAGTGATAAAAAACATCCACAGTCCTTGAAAACATATTATCCAAAACCTTGAATTCCAACACTGTTGTAATCCATTCATTTTAACACCTCAGCAAAATCGCACATTTGATTAAATCAGAAGTGAGAAAAATAGATACACCGCTAGAGCATCACCTTACTGAAGGAATCCGGCAATGACACGTAACGCACGAAAGTCCGGCAACGATGAATCCGGCTTTTCCCACAGTGGCTCATCAAAGTGCATAGACGAAATTGCAAGTCCACAGTAAGGGGCAAGCAAAAAGAGAGGGGAAAAAATGCTTATTTTATTCTTCGTCCGGGATGAGAAAGTCCGGCAGTCCTGCTGCGTTTGGATCGCTGCTCTTCTGGCTACTGTGCTAGCGAATGTTGGGAGTATTTTGCTGAGATCGAAGCCGGATTGTTCCACTCTGACGGAGGGGTGCCATCTAGTGTCCAAAAGCGGAACGCATTGGTATGCAATCCGGCTGTCCGGTACCGTCCAGGCGGGATGGCTCTGAAAACTTCCCAGCCAATCAAAACGCAAGGAAAGAATATTATTTTAAAGTCTGAGATTTTAAGATTTAAAATAATGTGTTGATATGTGTTTAATGGATGACAAAAGTTTCTTTTTCATGAAGTTTAAATTGTTCGCTTACATTCAAACAGTTGTTTTTTTTTACACTTTTTTTATTATTTAAATATTATAGGTATCATAAATTAATCAAACTTTAAATATGTTTTAATGACACGTTTCAGAATTTGATATCATTCTTAAAAATATTTGCATACTATTTTCATTTTCGACTTAAATTCTATTACCAATACGAAGTCCTTTATAGAAAAATTTGCACATATATCTAATTTCTTACGAACGCAAAGATATAATTTTGTTGATTTTAAAATAGAGGAATAATCCATGATTGTTTATATTCATTCTTACCTTTCTTTTTTTTTATTTGTTTAAACTGTGTCTATTCGATCTCTTGATTTGTTTGAAATATCATGTTTCTTATTAATTTAATTAATATAGTACTTCAAATTAATTAAAACTCTTTAAATTGTTGTGTATGTGAGTAAATGTTTAATATCGTAGCATAAAAAAGGTACTCGAGGGCTATTGGTAGCGAGCTTCGATTAAGTCACCCTTTTCCAAACTACCACACCATGCCAACAGAAAGAACTTGAGTATCGACGGTTTTAACGTACATCAGCCACTCTACAAGGTGATTCTTCAATGCACTGGAACAGTGTGGTTCTCAAAGTTTCAATACATGCGGTCCAATATTCGATCATAATTTTCATCACCCCCCCCCTCCATACAATAAAAATGTATTTAAATGAAAATCTATACTTTGACGCTAAAGCTATGATAGGACTTTAACCTCTTGCCACCAGCATATATAAGCGTCTCGCTCAGACAAAGTGTTAGTTGCCCCGGACGTATATATACGTCTGTCCGAAGTATGATCTTTTCTGTGCACTGCTATCCATAAATTTTTTCCGAAGCTTTTGGAATACAATAAAAGGACCTTGACAGTGTTTGCGAAGAATTCACTTGTTTCATAGTTTACTTATTTATTCTTTTTCTCCCCTACCCCCGCCTCAATACAGGAAATACGTGCGCCTACGTTGAGAACGGTGCATTGGGGAGCGAATCGGTAACTTTTCATCGGCAGTAAAATGGATTAATTATAAACCGTACAAATTATCAAGATAAGTGTTAATTTTTGTAAATAATTTTATATATGACAAGCCCATGTGGGCATTGTTAATTATTAATGTTGTTTTAACTTAGCGTTGTTAAATTTGTTATAAAACACATTGTGCTGTACTAATAAATTATAAGTGTATTATATCAGTGTATTCTTATTTTATTATGTCAGAATGTATTTTGTTTGTTTCCTTTCAGAAAATTAATAAACTTTATATAATCTTTTATGTTCGACTTTTCATTAAGTACGACCCCCCCCTCGTACAGTTATCACACCCCTAGGGGGGCACGCCCCACAGTTTGAGAAACGCAGCACTAGAGCTCTAACTCTTGAAACTTTGGCCACTAGTTTGTGGTCATTACCATTTGGTTACCGTGGTCATCGTAAATTTTTGAAGCACTTTAATATCACGCCGCACTTTTTTATAAGGCTGTGCTTAGGAATTTTCAGGAAATATAACATAACTGATGATCTTTAAAATCTGAACATACTTTATCTCATCAATTCAATTGAGATATTCTGAGCTTCAAATATCATAACAACGAATAATAACATTTATAGTTCACAACTCTTGCACTGTTTATAAATTTGAAAATATAATAGTGATTACCTTCCGTAAATTGCTTACGTATCTTCCAAATTTAAGACTCCGTGAGAAATTTAATCCATTTTTTTTATTTATATTTTCATAAGAAAACGATCATTTTTAAAGTTTAATTCGTGATTGAATTGCTGAAAACAAAGTTGATTTTTAACAAAGTAACATAAGTATTGAATAAAGCTGAAATGTATAAAATTTTAGTCAATATTTAAATTTTTGTTACATGTAAAATGATAAAATTTGAAACAAAATATCTCTTCAAAAACTTCATCGTACTTTCTCATTATTAATTAAGCAAAAATTTAATAGTCAAAATAGCCAAGAGAAAACCAAACATTTTGTTTAGTGTAACATGTATTTGTAACTTTTGAAATTATTTTTAAATGATGTTTAAAAATTATAAAGAAAATACATCACATGCATGGAAACATTTTTAACACTATGTATTTAAATAAATTAATACTAAAAAATTATGAAACTAAACATCATTAAAATTAATTAAAATTTTTGAACTCAACATATATATAAAGAAGTTTTAAAACATCAGTAAAAAAATATACATATACTAAAATGTATTCAAAATGTATGCACAAATAATCTTATATTAATTAGACATTTTGCAATTAAAATGTATAACATTCTGTATATACTTACAAATAATTAATGAATTGTTAAATATTAAAAATTAAACTCCTTCTAAGTAGCACCATGTTTGAAGGGGGGTGAAAAAAAACTGAATTCATAATTTTATATTAACTATCACCTTTTCGTAAATAGCTCTATTGGAAACACAAATATCTACAAACTGATATTTAAATATCTTAACTGGTTTTTATTCCAAAGTTATTAATAATTGACAACAGTATACAGTATTACATGTGAACCGGAAACAATCATATATCCTAAAATACATGTAAGAAACTGTTTTATAATAATCCTCTTAAGAACTTATGTCTAGACAGAACTTATTAATTTTCAAACTATTTGTCTGTATCCTGGATGCGTATCTTTATGCAAAGAGCATCTAAAATACTGTTGTAAGAAAATAGAAAAAAACAATAATATATTTAAAACACTTTTATCTTCACACCTTGTTTATAAATAATAAAATTACATTGATTTTAAATTATTTTAAATCTTATATATAGTAAAGAAAAATCAATTGCAGAAATTAATATAAATTATCAGAAAAATCATTTTGTTAAAATACAATTTAAAAAAAAAAAAAAACTCTAAGAAAGGGAGTTGCTTGATTGTAATGAAATTTCGTATGGAAAGACATTTGTACCGCTCATGCAAATAATTCAAATTTAGTGCCCAATGAATGAATAGTGGGAGCTACAGCGCATCGGAGCTGTACACTCAGTATGTCTATAACAAGCGATTCTGAATTTGATGGTCAAATTTTCAGTTGCATTGTGATTTAGGATATCTTTCAACGACTGAAATTATGCCTCGCCAAATGATTCGAGGAAATTACGAGCAACTGTAAAAGTTTGAAAGAAGTCTTATCATTGGACTCAAAGAGGCAGGTTAGGCAAATCGGAGAATCACTCGCCATATGGGTCGAAGTGATGCAGACATTGGAAGCTGCTGGCAAGAGGGGGTGGACATTGGCAGATTTCAGCGCCATCATAGTAGCGGTCGACCTAGGACCACAGCAGATCGGGAGAACAGATTGGTTGTCAGATCAGCTGTCACAGCACTTGATAAATCGTTATCAACCATCAAACGTGCGATCCGCCCACGAGTGTTCACCATGACCATTCACAGACGGCCGATAGCACGAAATTTACGCTCGTACCGACCACTACTCCACCTGTCACTCACGCCTGCCCACTGTCGAGCCAGATTACATTGATACTTGGCTCGATCAGGTCGGAATCATGCTGACTGTAAACGTATAGTGTTCAGTGACGAATCCTGCTGCCAAATGTGTCTTGGCGATCATCTAAGGCGTGTCTGGAGACGCCCAGGTCAGCGTGCCGATCCTGCTTTCACTACTAGACGCCGCACAAGCACTCAACCAGAAGTTATGGTCTGGGATGCCGTTTCTTTCAACAGCCTTAACGTTTGGTCGTCATTAGTGGCACACTTACAGCATAGCGGTACATCGACGACATTCTAAGATCTGTTTTGCTACCTTTCCTTCTGCAGTACTCCGGCCTTATTATTGTCCCAAAAGCCTTATTATTCCAAAAAGATAATGCCAGACCACATACGGCACATGTTGCTATGAGATGTCTTACAGCTTGTCAAGTACTTCCTTGGCCAGCCAGATCGCCAAATCTCTCTGCCATCGAGCATGTCTGGGATATGATGGGAAAACGGCTGCATCTACCAGGGAATATAAATGACCTGGCCTGACAATTTGAGCAAATTTTTCAAGAAATATTGCAGGAGGCCATCAGGGTACTTTAACACATTATGGCACGTCGTGTGGTAGTTTGCATCAAGGCTTGAGTTGGGTCATCACCTTATTAAGCTCGGTATTTTGTAACTATATAATTTTGAAATAAGTCACTCAAGTTTTCTGAAATTTTAACCATTTCCTATTCTGTACATAATCTTTCTACCCACCTATTTTTGTCTTTATGGGATACCTCTTTCTTGGTGTGGCATTTTTTTTGTGATAGAGTGTATTTAAAGAGAAATGAAATGAGATATTTGCTATTTTTAATCAATAGCTTCTTATGATATGCATTATAAATAGCATTGCGATAGTTTGGGTAGAATATTTGCATGATAATGCATTCACTGGAACGTGTGTTTTCTGGAAGGTTTCCTGCAAATACTTAATCGAAATAAATAAAAAGTATCACAAATATTAATGATATGAAGCCTTTACATTTCTTTAAAATTGAAAGATCTGTTTTACTTTTCCTTCGAGTTTACAAAATACTGCGTTAAATTGTAAAAAAAAATATTGGTAAGAATTCATTAGAAATTTCGGGAAGTAGGATACTCTTTTTTTCTTTATAAAAACATATACACAGACACACGCACATGTACTTGGACTAGGTATATATTTAGGAAAGTTTCTTATTTCTCAATATATTTGTGACATTTTGAAATTTCCTTTCCTTCGAATTTTTGATAAACGGAAGTATATTGTAAGAAAAACCATTGCGTCTTTTACTAAAGGCAGCATTCAAAGTGACATCTGAACAATTTAATTTTTGAAAATATAGTTTCAATTACATGGATACACTTTTTATAACATTTAATTAATTTGTATGTAGTTAATGATTTTAAGTAAATTACCATATATCGATTAAGTTTAGACAGAAATGACTTTGATAAATCGTTATAAGACAATTTTTCTTTTCCAATTTTTTTCTGTTTTGAATTAAATATTCTGAAGTTAATTAATTTGTTTCTTTCAAAATTATAAATTTTAGTAAATTATATATTTTTATTTTCTTAATTTTAGTTATATTTTTGCAATTAACCACATATATCTTATTATATATATATATATATATATATATATATATATATATATATATAATATATATAATAAGATAATAAGTTATATGTGGTTAATATTGAATTATTGAATATTATATATATATATATAATATTCAATTGCATTTATATTAATATGTTGCCTATCTGATTGTATAAAATAAATAAATTCTTGGATTTTTCCATTTGCTTACAATACATGATACAGATTTCCACTCTGCTATGTTATACAAACTTTATTCGGTATTTAATAAAAATAACCCATTACTGGAACCATCAAGGCTTGACAAACTAACTTATGCAAGTCAATTACCTTTAATCGAGGTCAATCCCATTAATGTTTTACCAACAATTGAACCAAGTGCCTATACAAAATGAATCAAATCTCTGACATCTAAATTACTTTATACTTAAATTAATGATAAGTTTTCAAAAATCGAAATTCGTTTGAAATATTGCCAAAAATAGCCGTAAGATAGGGCTTTTTATATATGATTTGCCGATATTCAAATTTTTTCTTATAGAAACCCTACCCTAAAATTCATTCGCGTTTCCAAAGGTTTGAATATTTTGTTCGACAAACATTGATTTCTTTTGAATCTAATATCTACTCCCCTCTGTGCAAAGCAATATGAATTATTCTAGAAGCTGTTATAGATACGGTTAGAAATTCCAATATCGGTGTTGAGATTCCTCCAATTGGTACCCCCTTCCCTCCTGTGTATAAGCAGATGGAATACATTGATATAGAAGACTCCATTAGCGTTGAGAGAATGTAAGTTTAGATGAACAATCATTAGATTTATACTAAACAATTGATCGAATGAAATATATTGGTTTAAACATTTTGTAATAAGTTTGTATTCATTTCATGATCTTTGATTTGGTAACTGATGGTTAAAGGATTTGCGTGCATTTGAAAGGTTAAAATTTAATCTGATTGATGATTGTATTAGTTAAAAGAGCAAGATAGAACTGGTTCTTTTTTCCAATAATTCTTTGTATTTTTGTACAATTATTTATATTTTGGTTTGATTAAGTTGCCGATAATATGCCTGACTTATTTTGCTGTAAGTGATGAAAAATCTAAGAGAAGAAAACTTGTTTGATGTAATAAAAGACATCTTCAATAAAAACTTCAGATGATTGATCCTAAGTTTGCTTTTGGAACGGTAGTTTTCTAAAAGCTCCAAAATTAATATATGTTTATTTTTTAAAGTCAGATGAATTATAATATATATATATATATATATATATATATGTCTCTATGTGTGTTTTAAAAATGGTATTGCAATAGAAAAATTATTTAAAAACAATTATTTTGGGAAAAAGCGAGGAGAGAATTAAATACATTGAAAATATATTCTCCTTTTGTGAAAACTGCTTTCACAGTACTAATGATTTGTCTACATATAACTAAGACGTTTGTACAGACACTGAAATAGTATTTTAAAATATGTAATATAGAATGAATTTATACACACATTTTAGTACATTAGAGTACAGAAACGTTAATATGAGGCACCAGTTATTATTTCAATTACTCGTAACTTTGAAAATACTGTGAATTTCTTAGGAATCATAGTTCAGACTCTGCATAGATGTCCTAACTATATATATGAAATAAATAATAATATAATAAATCCATTTTTTTAACGGAAAATTTTTGAAAATATGAAAATCTTTCTTCATTTTTTATCTAAAAAAGGGAATTTAAATAGTTTTTCTTTTCTTTGTGATAATATACTTAAAGCAATTTTGTATGCATCGTTTAGTCCAAATGACAATATATGTATACATTTTCTGACTAAAATGCTTTGATTTCATTATATTATAATGGTTAGTATTTGTTCATATGTTTCTATCCTAGTTTTTATTATAGACTTTTTTTCTTAATATTCTTCTCTATGAGAGAACACTTATTGCTCTCTATTGATATTTTCATTTTATTTTGACTCCATGGTTTTTCTTCTACGTGTGATAGAAATAGAGCTAACTTTTAAACATGGCTCAGTTTTTTCTAAATTGTCGTAAATTTCTGCTGTAAGGGGAAGGTTGTACCATAAAGTAGCTTAACTCTAAATAGCTGGCTGTATGCAGCGACTGCTTTAAAAAGCAAAATAAGGCTCCATTTGAGTCCAAATACTCTTTCGTTATCTTCAAGTGTTATGCTTCTTGGAATCAAATTTCGTTCTTTTTCGGCCTTGTAGGTAATACAAATCTCTCACTTATTATTTTATTTTTATTTATATATATATATATATATATATATATATATATATATATATATATATATATATATAAACGTTCATTTGTACGTTTTTTTTAAAACCACGGTTCTGAACATAGTTATTCACTTTAATATCTTTGAAGTGATTGAAAACTAGTTTTTAGTATACTTCGAACAGATTAATATTCTTTGAACACTAAAGGTTAAACTTGTTCTCCAACTACTTTGCCACTTAAAAAAAGGAATGTAACATATTTTTTTTTAAATTTTGTATTTTTTATTTACATTTATTTAGAGCCATATTATGTACTAAAATGAACACATAGAAGTACATAATAAATACAAACCAATATTTTACATCATTAAAATTTTTATAGAACACAAAACTAGTGTAAACAATAAATTATTCATATATAGTAATATCGTAAATTCCACTGTTTAGAATCTACTCTGAAATATTTTTCTATATTATGGAAAACAAAATTTGGCTAATTTCTTTTAATTCATTCATTATAGTTGTTCATTACCCCTTTTCTTCGAGATTAAAATTAATCATTTCATTAATATTGTTTCAAATAAGTTTAATAATATTCAACTAATTTCTGCTAAATTAAGTCTTTAAGTTTCTCTTATTAATTGCGTGTTCTTTTATAGCTTTATTAAAATGTTCTGTTAAATAAATTTATAAGTCTTCATCGAAGCCAATATTACTCGTATGATTAATTACAGTATTAAGTTAAACTTTTTGAATCAGAAGTTATTCACCACCATTGTTTTATCTTCATTTTTTGTTTTTTGTTTCAACATTCACTATTATTGTTTTTCTGAAATTTTTAACCATTATTGTTTCTCTGGAATTGTTAACCATTATTGTTTCTCTTGAACTGTTAACTGTTATTGTTTTGTTTCATCATTTAGTATTATTGCTTGTTTCGCTTTTTAGCATTGTTGTTTGGTTTCACCATTGTTATTCGGTTTTACCACTCACCATTATTGTTTTCGGTTTTTGTTTGTAATTACTATTTTTTTTATCTATATACCACTATTGTTTTCGGTTTTTGTTTGTAATTACTATTATACTTTACCATATACCATTATTACTTTCTTATAATTGTTTGTCATTATTGTTTTGTATCACCATTTACCATTATTATTCGCATTATATTTTGAATCACACACACACACACACACACAATTATTCTCTATCAATAACTTACAAATATCTAGAGATGTATTTTAAAAATTTAATGATGAGCATTAATATAAATCTCTCTGAGAAATAAAAAAAACATACTAGATTTCTTTATTATTGGGAGCATATGTATTTTACAAATAAACTATATTATTAACGTTAATAAAACTGATAGTATTTTCTATTAAATTGTCTGAAATTTAATACCATAATTTTAATAAGAAACCTGACATAATAAAATCTCTATCACTCCTTGGTTAGCTTATTCTTTTGAAACGTGCAGAGGTTAAAAAGTAAAATAGTTTCTTTTACTTGATTGATCTTTTGTATCACAGGTAATATCATCATGGTTATTATTCTACAATTATTCATCATTATTATTTTTCTACAATTGTTCATCATTATTATTTTTCTGCCAATGATCATCATTATTGTTTTATCTTCATTCACTTCAATGTTTTTTTCTCTATCCACCATTATTGTTTATTTCTCCAATCAGCATTATTGTTTTTTTTCTCCATTCACACACATCCTTATTGTTTATTTTTCCATTCGGCATTATAGTTCTTTTCTCCATTCACCATTACTGTTTTTCTTTAATCGTTCATCATTATTATTTTTTCCCTATTCACCATTATTGTTTTTCTGCAGTTATTCATCAATATAGTTTTTTCCACAATTGTACACTATTATTATTTTTCTACAGCTGTTCACCATTATTGTTTTTCTACAATTGTTCAAATTATCGTTCACATTAATTTTTAATTTAATTTTTTTCCATCAACACCTCACAAATATCTCGAAATGTATTTGAAAACTTTCATGTTGCATAATATCATATCTAAGGAACAAAAAAAAAAAAAAGGTTTATTTATAATTAACATGCATATTTTATGAAACTTTAGTATATTATTAACTTTATTAAAATGGATAGCACTAACTATAAAAAGTTAGCTGAAATTTAATACTATAAATTTAATAAGAAAACTCGCATAATAAAATCTCTATCACTCTACAGCTAGCTAATTCTTTTGAAGCGGATAGAGGTTAAAAAGTTAAGTAGTTTCTTTTACTTGATTGATCGCTTGTATCACAGATCATTTCATCTTGCCTGACTATAACTCTTTTTGAAAAAATGAAAAGAAGAAGAAGATTGAAAAGAAAGAAGAACATCCATTAAAAGATACATGGCAACCAATTTACCAAAATGAGGTCATCAATGTTTAAACATAAAATGTAAATCGTATCTTTTCAGAAAAACATTAGAAAGCAGATTTTAACAAATAAATGCTTAGGAAGCCAGCAAAGACTTCATTCTTTGGTAAGTACTTGGTAGTTCATTTTGAATTTACAATAGAAGGGACATAACAATTAAATGCATTTTTTTGTACAGTTGGCTGTTTTACACAATGTATATAAATCTCTACATATCTATATCTATCTATATGTTTATATCGATTGTTTTGTATAAAATATGATATTTATTTTTATTAAGTATTTAAAAGAAATATTTTTTCATAATGTATATTACTTGAACTTTAATTTAACGTGTTCATAATCTCGAATATATATATTATTTCTAATGGGCTGCGAATTGGTGTTTTATCATTGCAGACCTAGTACATTCTACGGAAGCTATTATCCTTTTTAGTGCGGCAACATATAGGCGTATACCAATCACCGCACATAATTTTGACGCCCAGTTTCCTCCCCAGAGGGAGGCACCTGAGCTCTGACGATGTGAAGCTGTACTAGGATTTAATTATTTTCGAAAGCACTCAAGCCAAACAGATATTGTAGGGATCTTTACAAACCGTATAATTATACAACATGGCCACTGTCTATTTTCTCCATCATGAAAAGCCACCTACTTGGGCCAGGATCAAATCTGCAAACTTGGGTGCAGAAGGACAGCGACAAACCAGCCATGCCCACAGCCGGCATTAATATATGTATTTAATAAAACTAACATATTTATTTATCTTAGTTGTAGGACCGCAATCATTTTAAATTTGTTTCATCACATTAAAAATTCGATTAATTTACTATTACGAAAATAGAGAATAAAAAAAAAAGATTGCATGCCATGTAAGGAAAAATGTTTTGTATATTATTTATCAGATATTTTTTCTCTCTCTAATAGGCTGAATTTAGTCAATAACGTCTTTGTAGACCCGGCAAGTCTCCAAATGTAAGTGTCATTTCATTGATAACAACATCTAGTGGCGGCTCCAGCTACCACACTTTTGACGCTTCAATTTATTTAATTCTAGCTCTCGTTGAATGCTAAATATTGCCATGATTTAGTTTTGCCGAAAGTAATTAGAGCCAAATTGATACTCAAGGGATCTTTTATATGCCACATAATCATATGATATTTGTGCCTACGATTTTCACATAAAGAAAACCTAACGACTCCAGCCGAGAACATACCTGCAAACTTAGTCTTACGAGGTGGGTTCTTCCTGTATGTTTCTGAGCCAGCGTTTATCGTTAATTATTTTTTCTCATCATCTCTTATCATTTCTCGTTCTCAATAATGTTAAATATATTTAACATTATTAAAAATTCCCTAAATTTATTCCTAAGGAATCAAAAAATTGCATGTAATGGAACAGAGAATATATATAAATACAAGAGTGTGAAATCTAAGTGTTATTGAAAAGCACAAATTAAATCTATTTCGTTCTTCTTCCACCTTATCTGATATTGTTCAGTTTACGATGAAATGTAATTCATAGTTTTATTAAACTGAAGTCAATTAAAGTTTAATTTTACAAAACATGCGATGTATCATCTATTTAGTTAAAGTTGAAACTATAATTTTGTTTTAAGTAAAAGCAATTTTTAATGTTATCAAAAATATATTTGAGTTGTTGTTACTAATAACGTAACATTCATGTAATAATTTCTTGTATAAACTAATACTGAATCCATGACAAAAAACTTCAATAATCGTGATTATTATCACGGCGAAAGAAGAAGGAAGAAGCGTTTCCCCAGGATGGCAAGTTCAGAAAGTGTAAGCACGCATGAGACCGGTGAATTTCCCCGCTAAGCCTAACTTAATTTAAAAATTCATGTAAAATTTTCAATGCAATCAAATACACAAAAATTTACAATTTGCTATCATTGATAATATCTGAATATACAATACAAAATTTTTTTCACTATTTTTTAAAAAAAAAATACTCTTTTCACCTTTGTTGCCATGATGATTAAAATAAATTAGACGAAAAAATTACAACATAATATTTGGCAAATTTCAAACAATAAATTTACTCTCACTTAAACTTTTTGAACTGATACAAATCTTCTAAATAACAGCTAATATAATTTTTTTTTTATTTTTAATTAATAATTATATTTTTTATAGCTTTCTACTATCACATTAGTATTATGTTTTTTATTCTTATTGTTATGGCAACTAGAAAGAACCGTTTGTTCTTACTGAAATAAAAATGAGTCACAGTAAGAACAAACGATTCTGTCCAGCTTTCTGGACGCAACCCAGAAAACTGCTCGGTATTCAGAAGCGAATTAATTGCCATAAATGAAGGATTAAAGACCATCCTTGACGGCACTAATTCTAATGACATTTGAGTCCTTACAGACAGTCGGATCTCGATTCAATATCTACAAGACTAGAGCAACGTATGCGAAATCATGGGCATACAAATTATCGCCAATCTTAAAAATCTAGCCAAGGGAAGTTAAGTCCACTTTCAGTGGATTCCCTCCCATGTTAACATCCAAGGGAACGATGCTGCAGATATCTTGTCTAAAAGAAGTTGTTCTGACCCTCTCTACCGGGACTATACACTAACATATAAAAAAAATTTTCTAACGAAAAAAGCAGTCAAACAAGACTGGCGCACCCTTTCCGCCCATCCTTGGTTCAGCAGGAAGACCCCGGAAGGAGCGTTAGAATTCGGGGGTGACAGAAATGATCTGACGGTCATCTCAAGACTCATAAGTGGAGATCTAAAAAACATGACATTCATTTCAGGACGCAAAGTCATTGTGCAAGAAATGCAATCTGAAGCCGGCATCCCCCTATCATATCCTTCTGGCGGATGTTTATGGAAGTTCTCTATTGGTACTTGACTTCGCTAAAATCCATGGTATCATGGATCTGATCTTGCTGCCGTTGGAACTCTGAGGGATTAGAAACAACAACAACAACAAACGATTATTTTTCGTTAAAAATGAGTCATCGCGTTTATCCTTTGAAGATCTGCTTTTAAATGTCTTTGAGTATTACAATTATTTTTGCAAATGTGAACAATAAATAAATAAATGCTGAAACTATTATTATGAATGACAGATGCCAAATTTTAGCTAATAAGCATTCCATCTTTTCCCAACTTTGTGAGAACATAAACAGAAATCCACATCCCAATAAATCAGATACCTTTAAACTCCCAAATCTCTCAAAAATGTGCTATTGATTACATTCATAAATACCCCGGTTCTAATTTTAAAAAAAAAACTCGGAACCGTAAACACACATTGGAATTCAAAGTTTTGTGAAATATTATTCGAAAAAAAACCGGACTTTAACTGCTATCTAGTGCTTTGTAAACATTAATATAAAAAACGTTTCAAACTCAGATCCCACCGGTGTGATCATTGTCCTCAGACTATTGGAAACGCATTTACATATTATACCGTGGGCCCTTAAGTGAGGAACACTTGATCACATATATGGGATCGTTGTCCTGAATGGGCCCTATGATGAACATTAAATAATTCCTTTGTCAGTATTTTGGTAAAAAAAAGCAATGTGTTTTCAAACAGATTAATAGAGTAATAAAATTTAAATTTTAATAAAGAAATTTAAAATTAATTAAATTTAAATGATATAATTACATTTAGTTCTGTAATTAACAGAAATCACAATTGAAAATGCGAGATCTAAGTGAAAAATAGCTAGAATTTTCTAATATTGTTTAAATTGTACTTAAAAACTTCTTAAAATATAATTTCGTGAATCCTTATTAAATATATAAGCAATTTAATGGTTAAAATAATTTTCAGTAATTTACAGTCAAATTTCATTAGTTAATTTTAAATCATATGGAGTAGGCAATTTAAGAATTTTCGTAAGCACATGAATTCAATATGAAACAAGTATTCCAAAACTGTTAATGATTTACCATATGCATGTTTGAAAATAGTATACATAATAGATTCAAATGAGTTAATCGAATATTGTTGGATTAAAAATTTACAAGAAAAAAGGTTTAGGGTTTTAAAGTTGTAGTTTTAACAATAATGTCCATGTTTTCATACAATTGTATATAATTTAAAGCTTAGATCTGAAACATTTATAATTTAATTTAACTAAAGCAATCAGTATTTGATTTAGTATAATTTTGTTTAGTGGAAATAGGAATATTTAATCCAAGCATTCAAGTAATTGGGCAAGAACTTAAAGCCAATACGCAAATTTTGCTGGAAATTAGGTTATTCAGTTAGATTGCATTATCCACAATCTTTCTTGGCGAAAATCTGATCATGCAATTGTTTTTAAAATAAATGTTCAAAAATGGGAAAATTTTGCTAATGGAAATATTACTGAAATAAAAGGGGAGGGAATTGACTTCAATCAGACATGGTCATTGTCATGGTCACGAGTTAAGGACCGGTTTTATTTTTGTAGCGATTCAAGAGTTTTAGTCTTGATCTGCATAATGACACGTCGTATTAAGACATATGTACATTATATATGTTAATTTTTAATTGGTTTTTTAAATTATTTGTGCATTGTGAAACCTTGATATTTGGAACCATGTTCAAGTGACGAGGACGACGAACTGGTAGCATCATTCCCAACTTCCAATACTAAAGGACTTTAAGCCTTAACAGATTTAATATGCGTCTGGCCCCCTACATGAAAGTCTTGAGTGTCACTGGGTTTTGAAGTTTGCATCTATACAAATCTATATCTCGCAATTTCTATCAAAGTACTAATATTGGTGGGAGAAAAAATTTAGGAAAATGTATGTATTATCTCAATTATCGTCCTACCTTCGCTCAAGAATACAACTTAGGTAGTCAAAAGAACCTGTTTTGTATTAAGGTATACGACTGCGTTTGGAATGTGGTATTAAAAAAAGAGTAAAAATGAATAATGTTTTGATATTTATTATCCCCTGAATTAAAACATAAGAATATTATTGCAAATAACTATTTAAATACAATTTTTTGTCAGAAATGGAAGAAAGAATAAAATGTTTTCAGAATATTCTCCTTTTATGTAAAATATATCCATAAGATTAATATTTTGCCTATGTATGTCGTTAAGGCTTCTAAAGGGAGAATGAGCTAGGATTTTTTTGAAATATATTGCTTAGAAGCGGATTTATTCATATTTAAATGTATCAGAGTAGAGAAGTTTGTTACAAAACAAACACTGGCTCTATTACTTTAATTGATCGTAACTCTGAAAATAATATAAGTTTTTAAAAAACCTTGGTTCAGGTTCTGTAGAGAAGTTTTATGTATATATAAGAAAAATATTATTGTTATCGAAGCATTTTCCTTAAAAGGAAAATGTTTGAAAATATGTCATTCTTAATTCATTTTTTTTGTCAAAAAGTTGCATTTTTTTATTTTAGTAATATTCTTAAGACTACTTTATATGCTTATTCTGATTCAGTCGACAAAAATATCAGAAAATTTATTCATTTATACACATTTTCAAAATCATGTTTCCGAAACACGTAGTCGGATATTTTATATTGCAAAGTTAATGTATAATCAATAAAATAATTAAGTTTTCAAATTTTATTTATTGGTTACATCTAGTAAATATATGAAAAAAAATTAATTTCTTTTCTTAACGTATTCGATTACTGCGACAAATTTTATTTTTAAAATAATGGTGATATGGGGATTTTTTTGTGGTTTTTCGATTCGTTTAGTAGATTTTAAGAAAAATATGCTAAAATTATTAAGAGAAAAAGAAATTATTATTACTAAAGTGGAAAAAAATGGTAAAAATTTACAACAAATAACATACACAGGGTACAAAACTTTATGAACAAATTTTAAATTTTTCAATTCTGATGTGTTCCTATATTATTTATATTTTTCTTCCAGATAAGAGATATTTTTTATTCTTTGCATAAACTAGAGAACTTTATATTCGTTATTAAATGCAATTTCTGAAAAAAAAACCCAGAGATTATAGGACCATAAGGGACTGCAAGTTTTGTAATAAAACAGTGATTGATAAATGTGAAGGTTAAAACACTTCTTTTATTATACAGAACATACACAAAGAATTACAGTTAATTAATTTTAAAACGCTTTCAGCAATCGCAGTCCCCGTTTGAGCATTTTAAAAAAAACATATTTGGAGTAAAACGCGTTTTAAAGTATGACATCTTGCTTAAAGTAATGACATCTGCCTTTACTAAAACACTCGTAGTTTTTGTTCTAGGGAACGGAAAAATTAACAACTTGGTATTTTTATAAAGCTCAGAAGATGACCTGCAAAATAAATTCATGAAAAGAATTGTCAATTTTTAGCAAAATTCACAGTTTTAGGGTGGTCGCATTAAGCTAAAAATGAAACAAATAAAATAAATTGATAGGGTTCTACAAAAATAAATATGTAAACTGCTGTTTATTATGACCGCAATATAACTGATACAACGTTCAATAAATATATTAGAAATATTACCAATAGATAAGAATGTGAACAATTTATATTTATTGCTGTTTAAAGTTTAACAATGATTTTTTTTTCTTTCTCAATGTAATCTAATCTATTAATATAAGAATACCAACTTGACACTATTGAAATACAAATGATACTTATATGTGAAATGATGCATCTGTGTAAAGTTGCCACGAAATAATTTAAAACTTTTAAAGACTAGTGACCCCATTATGTCACTTTGAAGTAGAAAGGACATCGCAACCCCTCTTTCAATTCAAGTGAGCAATTTGGGTAGCTCAATCACTGTCAGACTTGAAGATAAAATAGAGCCCTAAAGAAAAGTATTGTAAGAAAATTTCAAGAACTATCATTCAATAATACTCGAGGAAAGTATTATTTAAAGATTCGTTGTAACTAAATAGCGATTACTTTTTTACAAGAGTATCGGAATTATTTGAAAGGAACCGAATTCAAACTGAAAAAAAAAGTTTTATAGTCTTGTTTTTTCGCATTCGAATAAAAATTACAAGTTTTAAAATTTGGTATTTTTTGTATAAAGATTAAATTTCATCACATGTTTTGATTTAACAATACTAGTTTTACGCATGCATTGCTATCCTTTTAATGTAAATGTAGATCCATAAACATTCGACGTTTTTCATGTATCCAAACGTTCTACAGAACAAGTATTCCAAAACATTGATTTTTCATCACCGTGTTTTTTTCTGTAACTAACATGTGAAAAAAATACAAAATGTATTTATATAAAAAATTGTAATTTTCGGAACAAAGAATGAAGCTTAGTGAATGCACTATTTTTAATTTTATTTATTGAATTTTCTATCCTTTAATGTTCATGTTTGGATTTTTATAATATTTATGTAAAAGTCGTGGAATATAAGGAGGGAGACATAATATTTTTTCATATAAAAATAATATCTTGAATTCATTATGCAACTTAAAAATGATTCACATATAGTGGTTTATATCTGTAAATTCAATATTGTGTATATTACAAGAATATTTTAAATATTTTAAATAAGTGCTATGATTTTCTTTCGTGCAACAAAAAGAAATTTTACATCTTCTATTTAATCTCCTTTAGAAGGAAAATAAATATTTAATCATTCTTGTAATAACAGTGTTTATTGAGACAATAATTATGATAATATAATTTTTATACAGAAAACATAATTTTATAAAAGTATTATTTTAATACCATAAGCTTACATTAACATTAATTGGAAAAGTGGTTTTATAAACACACGATCATCCAAGGAGGTTTTTCATTTACTTATATTTAATTTTAAGCAATCATATATATATATATATATATATGCATATATAAATAAACAAAAGATTAAGGTA
The DNA here is from genome assembly GCA_019973975.1 of Trichonephila clavata. Lineage (NCBI taxonomy): Eukaryota > Metazoa > Arthropoda > Arachnida > Araneae > Nephilidae > Trichonephila > Trichonephila clavata. The sequence continues at coordinate 407,280 of BMAO01037854.1, forward strand.
TTCTACTACCTTAAAACTGTGAATTTTGCCAAAAATTGACAATTTTTTTTATGATTTTATTTTATGGGCCTTCTTATTAGCGTTTTAAAAATACCAAGTTTATTATTTTCCGTTTATTAGAACAAAAACTACAAGTGTTTTAGTAAAAGCATATGCCATTACTTTAAGCAAGGTGTCATACTTTAAAACGCGTTTTACTCAAAATGAGTGTTTTTTTTTAAATGCTCAAACGGGGTTAGCGATTCCTAAAAAAGTTTTAAACATAATTAACTGAAATTTTTTTTGTAAGTTCTGTATAATAGTAGAATTGGTTTGACCTTCACATTTATCAATCACTGTTTTATTACAAAATTTACAAAATTGTCCTTATGTGAATATGATCACTGTCTTTTTAAGCATTTTCATATAGTAACCGAGATAAAGCCTCTAGTTTTTGTAAAAAAGAAAATATCTCTTGTACTGAAGGTCATTTCAAAATTGAATAATATAGCAACACATTAGATTGAAAAAATTGAAAATTTGTTCATAAACCTTTGGTGCAGAATGGGCCGCGTTTATGCTATTTTTTGTCAATTTTTACCTATTTTTTCCCATTTTAGTAATAATAATTTCTTTTTCTCTTCTTAATTTTAGCATATTTTTCTTAAAATGCACTAAACAAATCTAAAAATAACAAAAAATCCCCATATCTCCTTTTTTTAAGAAAAAAAGTTGTCGCAACCAATCGGATACCTTAAATTTATAATGGTTTGATCAATTTATAACATAGTGTATTCATACTTTAGTCATCCAGCCATGAGAAGGGTAGATATTGCGTTATCTATGACATAAGTTTAATAATAATAATAATAATAATAATAATTCTAAAACTGAAAACAATATGTTTCAATTTTAGTTTTATATAAGGAATGTTACTGTGTGATATTGGGACATACAGATGTCTAAGTAAAATATGTACTGTTACTGCAGTACCTAATCATTATTTGGCGGCAAAACTTTTTAGGTTTGTGTTGCTGCCATTACTGAAATTACTCCTCATGAAAGTATTTGTTTAATTCTAAAATCTAGTACTTGTTATTGCATTTTTTGAACATTTTAAATTTAAGATGGAATGAAAATGTGTAAAACAACACTAAAAACTGCGTCACTAAATAAGATTATATAACAATTTATATCTTATATACTATAAATAATTTTCCTCTTAAATAACATTAATATTCTGTAATTTTTAAAGATATTTTTAAATTACTTTTTTTTATTTATTTTTATAATAGAAGTACTTTTTTTTACACTTCATTGCAAAAATAACTTCAAAACATTCTTCACTTTTCATAAATTTCAGCAAAATTTCAATAAGATTGCTTGTTATTATTACATTTGCTAAATCAGAAATAGATTGTATACTGAACTCTACATATAGTATTTTTTTTATTTTTATTAAAATGAAGGTATCCATATGATAACTCACATCCAGATAACCATTGCAAACATTTCGTATCGTTACCTTTCTAAAAATTGGTATTTCTAAATGTTACTGTCAAGGCGGCTGAAAGTTATTACAATTTTTTCCCCTTAATACAGCCTTCACGTCTTAGGAAAAATCTCATCACTTCCATTTTGACAACAGTCACCAAACCATATTTCATTAAAATTTCATATCTCAATATTAATGGTAAAACTAGCCAAGTGATTTCGTCTGGCAGAGACTTTCCTAAATGTATCCGCGAGGTCTATAAACACTTCGAAATTGCACCCGTGGGGGATTTTACTGGGGTCTGATTGCTTTTCCCTCTCTTAGAGACTTATTTCTCGGTTCTTCCCTACTTTCTCACTTCGAAGAACTTCGGGAGAGTAATTTTCTAACTATTAAGACATGATCCTCATCTATTTTCCAGTCCTCTACGTGTTTTCTGATGAAGAATATCCATAGAAAATATTTTTATCTTGAAGAGATATGCAAAATACATAAAATGCTTACTAACATATATACTTAATGAACATACATCATTTGTAGGATGCACCGCTTATTGATCAACAGAGAAATGGAAAAATCCAGAATTTCTATTTAGTATAAAAGATAATTTTATAATAATGTAATCTTAGGAAACAAATTGCAAAATATCTTGTAAACTGCTTCCACCTGGGGCGTTTTAGCCAAAATCATATGCAAGCTTCGCAATTTCGGCTAGATTAACTATATTAGTTATATTAACAACATTAAGTTGACAATATTAACTAGATTAACAACATTAAAGTTGACAATATTAGCTAGAATAACAACGTTAGAGTTCACAATATTAGCTAGAATAACAACATTAAAGTTCACAATATTAGCTAGAATAACAACATTAAAGTTCTCAATATTAGCTAGAATAACAACATTAAAGTTCACAATATTAGCTAGAGTAACTTTTAATTCCAAATGTTTTATATTATGAATGTATTAAAATATGCATTTTTAAATAACATCAATTGTATGTCATGTGACAGTTTTGCTTAATATGATGTGTACGTTGGACTTCATGCAATTAATGATAAAGCTTATTTAATAGCTGGAAGCTGTTATTTCTTTTAAGGCTGTTCTGATAGTCATCTATTTCGAATAAGATTAAATAAGCCTTTATTGTGGATTATGACGGTGTCAGATCAAGGCCCATCATGTTCATCGTGGCAAATGGCTAAATGTAGAACTCTTGTTAGTCTTAATTCCCAGCATCATACAGGTCACAGTGCGATTTGGCTTGATTCCATCCCGAATTTTACGGAGAACACCTCGGGGGTTGTCAGGGGCCACCCACTTCGTTTCCATTTCAACCAATCTCAAGAGAGGATTTGTGGTTCGACAGCCATTTTGAGTACCCCGATGCCATAAAGCACTATACATTTACTAATATCCAATCCTTCTATGGGATTTGAAACTGGCACAGCAGTCAGCGTCACTAACCATTATACCGATGGGCAGTAAGACTTCAGTTTACTTGAATGAAAGATATCTTCATGTAGACAATTACGCAAACCAATTGTAGTGGCTTCTCATGAGTTTTTCTTCAAGTAACCTCTATTTGATGTATTTTAACTGATAAATCGTGAATATATCAAGGAAACGCTTTGTAAAGAAATAGTAAAGTATGCATTGCAATTTAAAGAAATCTAAAGGAACAAAGTAACGGATATTATAAATCGGAGCATTACTTGAAGTGTTTGTCATCGTTTATCCTACCCCCCCCCCCTGTGAACTAAGATAAACTCCTTTCATTTTATAGAGTTGTTTTACAGAAGAAGACACCTGAGTTCACACACACACACACACACATCTAGGAGATTGACAAGGTCATTAAAGCTGTTCCTCAAATCAGTACGCAGAAGACGTGTAAGTTTATTATTTAGAAATAGCTTAATTGTGTAGATTACTCATTTACAACATATTTACTATAAAATTGTTTGATTTTGAATTTAGTAAATTTTGGTTTGTAGAGCAACGTGTCTGCTGATTATTCATTCTCCATGATAAATACAGCAGATTACACACAATAGTGGTAGTTCACAAACAATAAGTTAGCTATTTCTCGTATATCACGCTGGTGATTTATAAAACAATATCAAAATAATCATGTTAATAGTATACTTAGCTCATCTTGAAAAATTATATTACTTGAATAGCTAAATTCTGCCGCATCACACGAAACAATTTGCGACGGACCTATGCTTTATCTTCTATTAATAATCTTCTTGGGTATTCTTTGGGCCAGCAAAATTTACCAATATTTTCCTAAAGAAGGAAATGTGACATGCAAATTAAGTATATGATACATATTAATTGTTCGCAAGTTATGGGGATTAATGAATTAGAAGTGAAGAGAATAGGTAACAAAAAGTTAGGAAGTTAGAAGTTTAGTTAACCAGAGGTGGCAAGAGACAGTTACAAGGTGAACATTACCGTAAGTGGTTGAAAAAGCCTTGTGAGAAATTAAAGAAAAGAGTGATCATTTATAAATTATATTGATTAGAAGACTGCCTAAGTTCAGGTACGTTCAGGTTTCTTCCTATTACTTTGATGTTTAAAGTATTAAAGTCATTAAGTATATCAGGGAAGAACTTTTATCATAAAGTGGTTAGTTTATGTATTCTCCCCAAACGCAACTCTCGTCTCTTTCCTCTGTTGTTTGACTGAATTATGCTATTTATAATGTTCAATTGATTTGAGTTTGAGTCGATTAAAGTAATAAATAAAATAATTGGAATTTATCATGTTGAATGATCCGTTACTTCCTTCCGCACCTTTAGCTGGGTCACAGGGTAGAAGGGAATTAGGTTCGTTCCAAATGGAGAATTAAAATGTGTGGTTTATATATATATATATATATATATATATAAGACGGGGTCAAGTTCAATAGCACACACACTTCTGCACCAACCAGCTAAAGGTATAATATATTTATAATATACACAAATTATTCCTCAAATGGTTAGCTCCCATCATAATAGTAAAAACACATTTTCCCATAAGTTCTTAAACATTAATTATATATTAAATAATAAGTCTCAAATCATGAGAAACATTATATGGCAACCAAATGATTGTAAAATATTGACCTTATTTTCAGATGAAATCATGGGATAGTAATTTTTCATATAGTTTGATTGTATGTATTGTGATACATATGCATTGATTATATATTCATGTTATAAATTCATTAGTAAATAAACCCAAGTGAAATAATTATGAGAAAGTATTTGTAAAAGAGGTAACATGAGATTAACTTAATTTTTGAGAGCAAAATTCAGAGTAATAATTTTACCACGTTCAAGTAATGTCACCTTATTGCGTTGCTTGATTTCCAGCCTCTTTTTTTTATCTCATTATATATAAATTAGAATTAATAAATGAAACGTGCACATCAAGTACACACTACTGTTCATTCTAGAGAAGACAACAACAAAAAAGGAATTACTTAAGTTTATGCATTAAATCCTCAATTTCTTTAAAACTTAGATGATATTGAATTATTTATTAGAAGAGTATCGTCAAAAAAAATAAAGCATATATCGTATTTCATAGCAACTATCTATGTAAAATTTTTCAACTTTTTGAATTAAAACTTTGGTAGAGTTACAAGATCTTGACACAATAAACAAATGTGCTTATTTATGAGACAAGATAAATCTAATTAATGAAATTACATACCTTTATCTTTTTGTTTTAATTCATTGTTATCTTATGCAAATGTACATTGATATGGTTTGAATAAAATAAATTTATAATTACTGTATTTGGGGGGTGGGGCATTTTTTAAATTATCATGTTCAGCACTATAAGTACCATCGGTGAATGTTTATTAAATTCATTAAATCATTTTAATTAAATTGTATTCTAAATACACATTTTTAAATATGTATAAAATGTGTTACTTTAAATTAAGTAACATTCACAGTAAACATTTTTGAGACACTTCAAGAGCTTCTGATGCAATTAAAAGTACATTATATCGCTAATTAAGGAAGTAGTTCATTTTTGGATTTACATTAATCCACAAATTAAAAAATCAAAACAGGATCCCATCTATTTTAATACTTTGGCAAGGTAATTACTTATAATATTTTGTTTATCTTACAAATTAATATCCATATGGAAAGTTCTCTTAACTAATTAAACTTCCCTTACCTCTATTTTACGAATCGTTACATATGACGAAACTCTTCAAATAATTTTGAAATAAAATTATTTCATGTTCTGTTTGTCTTATATTTTATAAATTTGTTAAAACTAATTAAATCACGAAATTACGCTTTTTGATAAGATCTAGACAATTCTAGAGGCATATTTAATTGGCTTTTATGCCTGTCTAATTTTCATGGGTCGTTTAACATTACAATGATAAATTGCATTTCACTTCCAGTAAAGTCCACCAAAACTTCTCAATGGCTCTCAAACTCCGTATTTTTCCTTTGAAACTCTTTTTTGCATTGTTTTCAACTGGAGTATTTTTGTTTAAATGCAAGTTTGCTCAAAATAAAGCTTAACTTATCATTAAATAGAGGAATAAAACTTTCTATATTTTTCCAATGGTATGTTTATTTTCAAAATGTTGAAAATCCGTGTACATCCGGAACCAAACTTCTCTGAATGCAAGAGATTGAAACATATTTCATTTATAGTGCTTAAATATTTTTGAACGAATGTAGCCAAATACATATATATTCCATGTATACTATAACATCTGCAAAGAAATTAAGTATAAACAAATTTCTCTTTCTGCTAGTGATGTCAATATAAATATGACCATGCAAGTGTGCTTAAAAATAAGCTTAATTCATTATTAAACAAAGACATAGAAATTTCTATTTTCTATTCGGTTTTATGTTTCCTTCAAAAAGAAAGAAAATCCTGTATATCCAGAGCCAAACGTGTCTGGAGAAAAAGAACTAAACTTGTCTGAATGTAAGAGATTGAAAGCTATTTTATTTATAGCTATTAAACATTTCTCTCCAACATATATAGCTATGTACACATATATTATAGCATAAGTAAAATAATTATACAGAAATCAGTTTCACTTTCTGCAAATGATATGAATATAAATAAGATGGAGTGCAAGTTTGATCAAAATAAAACTTAATTTATTGTTAAATAGAGGAATAGAGATTTCTGTTTTTTCAGGTTTTATGATTTCTTCTAAAATATTTAAAAAATACTTATGTATCCAAAACTAAACTAGTCTGGAGAAAAAGGACTTCTCCGGAACTAAATTTGTGTGGTTGTGAGATATTAAAAGCAATTTTTCTCAAACGAATGCAGCCAAATAAACACCATAATATATTACAATATTTGCTGGAAATTAAACAGAATTCAATTTCACTTCGTCTGTGTGTTTTGAATACAAATATAGTTGTACGTGTCTCTAATAGTTGCTTTTAATTTTAGAAAAGGAATAAAACTGCAAAATACCTTTAGTGGAATCCGAAAAATCAATTTTTTGTATAAATATTTGAATGATTATGTTAATAATAAATTATTTAATTTTTGAAAAAAAAAACTTTTTGACCAATTGCTTAATAATAAAGGCAACTGAATAATAAAGGAATCACACTATAATAATTTTCTTTGGAAATTTTTGTTAATGGCATTTCTTCATGTCCAAAACTGGAATCAACTCTAAGAATTAATTTATAAATTAATCATGCATAATAGTTGAAATCTCAATGTTAAAACATTTTAACATTATAAATTCTTATTATTAAATTAATATTACTATTCATGTTAAATAATATTATAAAAACATTACTAATTATTTAAGAATACAATTCATAAAATCTTTTTATTTTATTTCATAGCTCAGTAGACAATATCCGAATAACAATGTTTTAGTATTTGATTTTCAAGGCACATATATAGAAAGCATTAGTTCCCCAAACAAAAAATAATATACACCAATAACGTAGTACAGTTGATGGATTTATATCTAAGGACCTACCAGACAGTAGCAATTTCTCGATACAAGACATTGTACAGCACAATGATACTATTTCTATGGATCCGTATTTTCCCGAGGAAAAACGCTGAAGGAATTCAATAAGCCTTAGATTTTTATTGTTCCTTCTTTCGATTTTGTGAATGGTTTTGTTTTGGAGAAATTGAATGGCTTCTTTTTCTGTACTAGAATTCAAAATAAATTTAGAGACGTCGCATCTGCTTTTAGAAATCATGAGAGAGCAAAGCCTTATACAGTAAGTTACAAACTAAAGAAAAACTGTTGTAATTATGATTTTTTGCAGTTTAAATTCAAAACTACTAACATTATTAAAATAACAAGCAAACCTTATATTTGAAAAAGTTATATATAATATACAATAAAAATATGCATATAAAAGAATACGATATGTATATATATAATGGTTTCTGCATATACTTATGAATATATATTTGTTTTATTTATAATGAGTTATTAAAAAATTCTATTTTGAAGGCATAATTTATTTTTAAAAAGGTGGTGTAAACTTTCTACATATATATGGTGAGTATTGTATCCTTTTGAGGTATTATCTCGACAGTTGGAATACAACTCTGTATAATGAACACAAAATATATTAAACTAACTTAATCTAAAGTACAAATACACTATAATGCGGAAAACTCCCGAACTCTCTTTAGAAACTTCAATAAAATATCCTTAATCGGGAATTAAATCCATGTTTGGTACTAATTTACATTCAAATCTTTTTATGCAAATTTAAAATTTGTACATATTTAATCGAAAAAGACTTCAAAGTGGTCATAATATCTCTGATTATACTGAAATGTGGAATTCTGGAGGTATCCAATGTAAGTTTTAATCTTACTCATCGAAACGAGACACATTATTATAAAGTTTGATTTTATCTCTGTCTTTCAGAAATTTTAAGTAGACACCGGTTTAAAAATTTCAACAACCAAAGAAATAAAATAACTATATTTATTATGAGCTAATATTAATTAAATAAGTGTGTTGATGAATGTTAAACATAAAGTAAGCGATAATCTCTCCTCTGTTTTCACTTTTTTTAAAAATGATATATATCAAAACTCTACCGGTATTTAAAATTAAAAGAATATTCCACCGATTTTTTTTTATTTGCGTTTAAAAAAAATAAAGGATATGATGAAGGAGGGCTTATTGAAATCGCTCTTAAAGCAACACTTGAGCTATTGGTGATGGAAATTGAATTTTGAACTGTGGTCAAGTGATGAGGACGACATCTGACCTGGCACTCTAATATTCTAACTTCATACTTCCACCTAAATCAGCCCTCTTTTCAGTGACAACAGGACTGAAAACCGCAACTCAAGAAAGCCAGCCAAAAATCTGTGACCATAACCACAAGGCTAGTAAAGACATTGGCCGTAAATATATATATATATATTTATTTATTATTATATATTTATATATATATATAGTATTATTAAAGCATAACATTATAGTATTACTTAAATATTTGGTTTTTCTATAATATAGTTCTTCTCTAGATTTATTGTTTCCTATGGCCAGAATATGCAATCCAGGTGAAGGTTGGCTGGCCAGAATTTGTTTAAACTGCATTCCTAGTTCCTAAGCTGGAGTTTGCTTTTAGTATTTCTGTGGCAAATCTTTTCTATTATGACGATAGTTATCTTGGTATATATTTTTTTATATTTTTGAAATATATATATATATATATATATATATATAGCGCACACATGTATATATATATATTTCTAATAATTCATACATAATACTTAATTTTTTGAAAATTATAACGAGTTTCTTACAGATATTAAAAAATTTTAAAATACACTCATGTCTATAAATTAAGGATAATGAAGTTCAGGCAAAGAAAGAGACAGAAGCAAAACAAATTTGACTTATTTGTAAAGTCTATTTATTAAACAAAAGGTAAAGAGGAAAAAACATGCTATAAGTTTGACATAATTAATAAAAATTGCGATTTTTACACCCTGGAACAAATTTTAAAAAGAACCTATTTACAAAAAACAGTATAACATGGTTAGTATGATGGTTAATTCGGAGTATGTCTCCCGGACGATGCAATACAGGACTTACAACGCCTACGCATGCCGAGTATCAAAATATCAATCTGATCGTGGAGAATATTACACGACTCATCAAGCAATGTCCTCCGAAGTTCCGGTAGACAGGTGGGAGGGGGTTCACGGGCTACAATTCGTCGGCCAAGCATATCCCACACATGCTCTATTGGATTCAAGTCCGATGAGTATGCTGGCCAATCCATACGGGTGATATCCTTCGATTGAAGGCATTCGTTTACAATGTTTGCACGGGAGGACGGGCATTGTCATCCATAAACAGAAATTCAGCACCCCTGAAACAAACGTACATGTTGTTCCAGAATGACATCCCGATAGATGTGGCCAGTCATCGTTACACTCTGAACATGCAGGTAGTGCTGGAACCAAGAATAATTCCTCCCCAAACGAGCCATCTGCACCACCGTAAAATGGGCCGTTCAATGGTGTCTCTTGGTGGTAACGGGTACCTGGCGCTCTCCATAGGAAAGTCCGGCGAGAATCAGACTGCAAACTAAACCTGGCGTCGTCGGAAAACATCACACAAGACCACTGTTGTGGTGTCCGCAATGCATGCTCTCTACTCCAGGTTAATCGCAGGCGACAGTTAGTTGCGGTAAGGGGAACACATCTGATAGGCCTACGAGCATATAGACCAATGTGCCCTAAGCGTCTGTACGCGGTCTGCCTTGAAACTGTCGTACCGGTAGCGGAAGAGAGCTGACGAGATAGGTCTGATACTGTGCTCCGTCTGTTTCTTTTGGCAGTATCTGCCAAATACCGGTCCTCATTCGGCGTTGTAACTCGGGGTGACCTGTGCTGTAACATCTACTCACATTACCATCATCTTGGAATCGTTGCCAAAGCCTGGAGATGACACTCTGGACGATTCCAAGTTTCTCGGATATTTCCAGCTGGGTACGTCCACATTCCAGTCGTCCTATAATTCTACCACGTAAAAAATCATCCAAATGCTTCCTTTGTGCCATAACTATGCGGTTATTGCACTGAAAGGCCTTGAAAGCGCTTGTGAACTATTTTACTTCTTTGCCACCATTCCTTATATACACCCTCTCTTACACTCTCGTCATTGCGACGTACTATCCGCGCCATCTGGTGGTTTTTCTGTAATTTACATATTCTTCTTCAAGATGTGTGTGATAATTCTATAGGTGAAATTTTTATTTTAGAGTTCAATTTCTGTGTGATTCTGAATTATCCTTAATTTATGGACATGAGTGTAACATGTAACATAATAAACCCAAACTTACGATATAATAGTTTATTAAGCTTTAACCAAATTTACGATTTCTTGGAGCTTTAATTCTAAATTAAAAATTGAGTATATTGGTTAAATACTGTAAGTGGAACGGGAAAATTAAAAAAAAAATATTTTCAAAAATTTTATATTGAAGCAAAAATATTTGCATTAATTTTAAAGAAAAATTTTAAATGTAATTTTTTCTGTATTAATACAAATAAAAATAAAATTAAAATATTTAACTTTTTTGCTAGCGAAAAATATTTTTTCTTATAAACAACATATGTTATGCTACCTAAATTTTAGACAGTATTCAAAACTCTTTTTTGAAGACTAAGAAGGAAAAAAAAATATATATTTGTGATTATTCAGTTTCACTTACCTTAAAGAAATGCCTGATATGAAACTTTTGTTATAATAAGGTTTGGAACAGAATACAAAAATGAGAAAAAATATATTACATGAAATTATCTATTCATAAGAACTTTGCATTTTCCATGAACAAAAAAAAAACTATCCTATACATCTATTATCCACTATGAAATTTTGTAATAATGTAAAAACAATAAAATGATACTATGTGTTTAAAGTAACTAAAAAGAAGTAGCTATGAGTTTTAAATTTTTTATGTTATCAGAGGAAAATAAAGGAATATCCGACATCGAGCTTTTATATCTTAAAAAAAATATACTTTTTTGCGAAAACAAGCTAAATATAAGTTAATATAATTAACTTAATGAAGATTAGGTTGGCTAAAGATATGTCATATGTGTCAGGAATTATTTTGAATATAACCTTTTAAATACTAAGAATCAAAAAATAATATGCAACTAATAACTTTTACATAGTAATTATTAATTATAAGTAAATCTATGATTATATATAAACTTTTTTTCCCTACAATATACTTATTCGCTCTAGAAACAGAAAAATAAAGCTCGGTTTTTGAAAGTTTTAATAATTACTGCGCAATAGTTTTAATAATTAATGTTACAGAAGCCCAATGAATTGAATCTTTTCTTATATGAATGTCCAAAAATCATTTTGTGGCTTCGAATATGTATAGCTAGCTCTATATATTCTAAAAACTGCAATATCTTTATGTCTGACTTATAGTTATAACATTTAATAATACGTTTAATAACTTTAAAAATCAACATATTAATATATTCGAAACTATTGAAAGAATATAATTAATTTGATTAAATACTCGCATTCTTTCTAAACAGCACTACCAAAAAAATGTGGATAAAATTAGTTTCCTCTTAAAAAAGTAATATTTTAATTTTATGTCTGTAAAAATTTAAACATTCAATGGAAAAATTAAAATTGAAATCTGAGTCACTAGACGTAATCTTCAATGGGTGAAATCAGCATATTTGTATTGTATTTAGTATATTTGAATCTCTCAATGTTTAATTTAATTAGATAGACACTATCTTTCGAGAATAATGAACGTCTTAATCTCTTATATTGTTTTGTAATTTAGCATTTTGTTCACATAGTAATTAAACAAGCATTTATTTTGTCTGAACAAGTTTTATGATTTTACACAGCACTGGATAATTAAAACATGCTATAAACATAAAAAAATAAAATTATTTATACAAAAGTAGAAGGAATTTTCGATACAGTTTTTTATATACACTTGCTTGGGGAATCATTTAAATTTTTTTTCCAAGTCTGCATTTTGAAAAGATAGGTTTTTAAATTGAGGACTCGAAATAATCATTAGTTTAGCTAAAGCTGCTTAGAAATTTATATTCCTGATAAATAATTCATTTAATCAAAACTGTATGGTAACTCAAATGCCTAAAATGCATATTATAGGCGTGAATGACTATACGTATAATAATGAAATGAAAATATTTGTTGAATAAAAATCTTTCAAATATTACGCAGGTGAAATGAAGTAGAAGAAAATATTACCTTAAAAAAATAATCTGTACAGGTTATAATTAAGGTCGCTTTACAGCTTATGGTCAAAGTACATTATTACTATTGGGGGGGGGGCGATGAA